>CM061752.1:242173490-242643489 GCA_030979885.1 Lolium multiflorum
TACATACACATTCGACCACTATGTCGGTCGGCGACAATGCCACCATGCTCCAAGACAGATCATACACCAAATGAAAATAGAAGAATGGATGTAAAAGGTTCATGCCTACCTCCTTACATGTTACATATCTTCTCAACCTACCATAAAATCCAAAACAGTAAAGCTTGGATTAGTAAGTAATCATCCCATGATATGGATATATCTAATATACACTAGACGGAGGACAAATACTTTTAACTTGTACACTTAGAAACCAAGATAGCATTAGATTTTAGTAATGATACCGTACAAAGTCTAAATATGTAAAAAAAAATGGAAACAATATAGTCTCAAACAAACCAGCACAAATTCACCATGAATCAGTCATCCATGTAACAATAATATATTGCATAGGGAACTCATATGTGTGTATTAAATCAAAAGAGAGTAATGTAAGAAAGTGCAGACGATTGCTCACCCTGTCTCAATATGGAAGAATGCAAGCAGCACATGATCCTCCTATTGAATGTCGAGTACGACGCAGAGGCAGAGCAGGAGCGAGGCAAGCTTTGCCCATGTACCTCCAAAACAGAAAGGGGAATATTACTCCAGCTAATTTTCAAAAAAGAGAAGATATTGGAAAAATGGATACTACAGATTAGCACTAATATGCTGAGTTGTGTATTTTTCTGTATGAGGTCCTTGCAAGGGAACAAGTTCACTTGTCCTATTCCATCAGTTATTGGCCTGACCGAATGCTGCATCTCCGTTTGGCCTTGCACCCAAATAAATATCAAGAGTGAGGGTGTGTGAGAGAGAGAGAGAGAGAGGAAGAGCTAGGACCTGCACCGTTGAAGCCCTCCTCCAGCCTCTATGCATGAGAAAGATGAGTCGGGGATGAGGGGCAGAGCCACTTCGGCCGCCGGCGCCGGCCGCCGTGTGAGCCGAAGAGAGGCTGGACGCTGGCAGGAGAAGCCCCAATAATCTTTCTGCCTACTCTGTCATCAATTGCCTCTTCACGTCTCCTCCATCTTTGCTGCTGACAATTCTTCTTAGCGCTAACCACCAACGGCCTGAGGAGCAGCTCAAGCGGCAGCCCATGAACCTCCTGCTGAGAGCCGGAAAGGAGGGAACCAAGGGATGGAGGGGCGCGTGAGATCGGCTGCGGGGAACCAGGATACGGAGCGGCGCCGCCCGAGGCTAAAGGAGAAGGTTCAATCGAGGTTGGGAAGGAGGAGAACGCGAGGGGATTGTGCAGGCGGCGGCTAGGGTTTTCCATCCGAGTTGGGGATTGGGGATTGGGGGCGCGAGGCCCGTGTGCTAATGGTGTGCCGCCACCGAGCAGCCCGCACCGGCCACCGAAGGAGAAGACGGAACCACCCCGCGCGGAGAACATATTTTCCGCGGGGCGAGCGGCGGCCGAAGGCGAGCTCGGCAGCAGGGAGAGGGAGCTGGGGAGGCGGCGGCTGCATCTGCGGGATTGGAAGGGGAGAGGGAGCGACGGGATTGGAGAGGAAGTCACGCGCGACGCGAGAGTCTGGGCCGAGCGGGCTTTCACACGACCCATGGATAAAAAGTGGGTCTGCGGAAGGGCCTCAGCGCCCTGGACGAACGGCCGGCCGAGATCGCGCCACATCAGCTCGATCTAACGGCCCAAAATCCAAAGCGCTGTGAGGCCCCCTATGAGGGGCATCATATACACCTTTAGATACATGCATCGAGTGTATAGTGCTCTCGTACTCTTGTCAAGCCAGTTCCAAACGAGTAGCTAATCAAACACGATCAACAACAGTCAGCCATGGCATCCTATTTCGGTAATGAGGAGGAGCTGGTTTGTGTGACGGGAGCAGGAGGCTTCATTGGGTCATGGGTGGTGAAGTTGCTCCTCCTCCGTGGCTACTCTGTGAGGGGAACGGTTAGAGATCTTGGTAAGTAAGACAAGATCATTTGTATCTTTACCATCTTTACATTAGATGCTAATAATCTGGATATATATACGAGTCCGTTTTTTCTCATTGTGTGCTTATTTAAACTTCTGTTATTTGCACAAGCCAAGAATTTGTAACGTTATGATTTATATCTAGCATCAATATACATATAAGCTAATTCGAAAATAAAAATGGTAAAATAGCTATATATATATAGTGAAACTCTATTTGACCTCCAGGGTGCAAAAAATTATTTTACACCCAACATAATTTTACGTTGTTACATTCATAAAATTATGTTTTGCATACATATACTTACCTTCATATTCACTTACCACAACAAATCGACATAAAACGCGTTGTATGAGTAATTGTAGTGTAAAAATAACGAAAATACTTATTTTATGTTATTTTTTTACGTCAAGGCCAATTTTTTCTTATGTTCTACTCGACTAATGAAGTAAGAAAAAATGTACGTAACTTAAAAATCATTTATGGTTGCAAAGGTAGAGGGTGAGTGTGGAGGTAGCATTTTGGCTCATAGGTGCATATGCACCTATTATACAAAATAACTAAAAATAAATTTTAAAATGTCAAAAAATTCTAAAATAACATTTTTCTGTACATCCTGATATTCTATCTTCGTACACAAGTTATCGTGGGAAAATAACACTTTATGTGGCATGTACAAAAAAGATAAAAAAAATGTCCTATATATAGTCGTGTTGGAGTATCAAAATTTATCTTTTTAACACGAGACACAAAAAAAAATATTTTCCCGAAAACTTGTGTGTAAACATAAAATGTCTAGATATACATGTAAAAATTTACTTCAGAATTTTTTGACACTTCAAAATGTATTTTCACACAACGAGTTCATATGCACGGTGAGCCGATTTGGATTTCCCGGTGAGTGTAGAATAACTATTCTACTCCATGGGGATCAAATAGCGCGATTATATTATATATATATATCGATACGGATTTTTTTACCCGGGGTGCTAGCTATGCACGCGGGGCACATCGTTGGATCATGCGTTAAGATTCGTTCAACTAAACGTCCGTCACTTTCAGTCTGTTACCCCCAAGCCATCCTGAGCTTTTGTGCGTGCTGGTTGTCAGCCGTCTTGTACGGTCTTGTTTTTTTTTTCTTCCGAAAAATTTAACGCGTGACTTCGGCCATACCAGTTACACGTACTAGACAGTTGTCCAGGAAGATAAAGAAACAACGCCACATCAACAAAATTAAGCACGGTTTCAATATCATAATTTTGGTGATGTACCATAAACCTAAAAAACAGAACCAATCACGAAACAACTTCCCATGTTCTGAAAATAAACATGAATGACCATGGGATCTAGGTCAAGAAATATTACGAGATAACCAACAGAATTTTTTCCTACATAATTTTTTACACTTTATTTGAATGAAAATTTTATCTGGATCGTCTACACAGCATGTGCAATAAAAAAGCAACGCCGTGTGGTGCAAATCCATGTCACATTTTACAGTTTATTGGATCAGGCAGATACCATATAAAAAAATCAACACCTCGTGGTGAAGCAAACGCAAGTCAAAAGTTTGTCCACTCTTTAAATGAACAAGGATCTGTGGATCGGTGACCATGTACAAAAAACACATGGGAAGTGTATCGAGAATACGGCAAAATCTAGATCAAACAAATGAGTTAAAGGAGAAAATTGACTTATCAAAAACGTGAATAAATATTTGATTCTTAGAGATAGAGACAATGGAATAAAAAAAAATCCTTTTACCCCTCTGAATCCAAGGAAGAAATCAAACTATTTCTTCCGCTGCTCAAGAACATCTATGCAGAAAAGAAACCAGAAACAATAACAAGAGAAGATGAGGCTAGCTCCAAAATTTACAGAATCATCAAAAATAAAATCGACCAATCCATCTCACGGAAGATGCAAGAAAATCCAACCTCAAGTAACCTCAAGTCCATCTACCTAACCAGACAGCAACCCCACAATCTAGCATAGTAAGATGGGAAAGAAAATTCAACAAGCAGATAAAAAAAGAGGAAGGGGAATGTATCAAGGCCAGAGCAGCGGAAAATGAACAATCTCACGCTACTTGAACCCAAAAATTACAAATCCATCAACACAGCAACAATTAGAATCACCGATCTTTTCACTTTAGAGCATCTCTAACAGATCCTCCAAACCGCAAACCCTAAATCTGCCTATCCAGGCCATCCCAAACGCGTTTTGGAGGCCACGGTCGCGCAGTCCAGACGCGGTAAACGCGACCCGCATAACAACATATTTTCGGCGCATCCCTTTTTCTTGGCCATTGCTGGGCTGGACCTGGCGATGGAGGTGGGCTTCCGGATCCTCTGCCTTTCATCAGTTCTGTTCTTGGTCTTGATTGCCTCTGATAGACATAGGGTTGTGACAGAGCCGCATACACGTACTATTTTCAAATGAAAGTTCTCGTTTACTAATTAAAGATTCTCCAAGGGCCGTCAACAAGCACGTGAGCTGGGCGGCCGCACAGTGTCCGCCAAAATTAGGGGCCCTCAGTCTTACTATGTACTGCGAGATAGAGCAGCTACCTTTCTTTAAATTTTCAGATTATGCTTAGTATATTTACGAGATCAACGCGGAAGTTGCAGCGCCGCCATGGAAGAGCTCCATCTGCTCAGGCCCGTCTCCAGGATTTGGGGGGCCCGGTGCGACTTACAAAACGAGGCTCTATTTTTTTATTCAAACTTATAAATAGCTACTAAAACATAATCATATTTTTATTTTATTATCTAATTTTAGAACGTATTATTTTATACGATGTTCTATCAAGTATTCAATCTAAAAGAGTAAAAATGACACAAAACTAATAAACAAACCACATGTTCTACCAAAAGGCATCACCCATCTCATATTTCTTGAGACTGAGATGCTTCTTCTAATATTTGTCTTTCCTTCTTTTTTCTCATCACCAGATTGACAATTCGTTTTTCTCATGATTTGTCATGTTTCACAATTAATAAATTAACATAATAATTTAATAAATTCGATATGAAGAGACCCGCCAAACTCCAGCGAAAAAACGATCGCCTCTATGTTGTATTGCTGTGTAGGCTGGAACGTTAGGAACTTTTTTTTTGAGCCTTGGATCGTTTGGAACTGAGATCGTGCAATGCTACCATCATGGCCTGCTGGAGTTTGACGTTCTTCCATGTTGACGCTGGGCCGCATGAGCAAGTAAATGGGCCACTTCAGCTATGCGCGGACCACTAGCAAAATATTGCTTGTATCCTTTTTGAGGCTGTGACGCTAATAAAATATTACTAGAGAATAGAAATTTGGGGGCCCCTGGAATTTTGGGGCCCTGATCGGCTGATCACTTCGAACATGGCCATCGACGGGCCTGATCTGCTCTTGGTCGCGATGTAGAAAAAGATATAATGAGAAGGGAAAGAGATATTGGGTTTCGAGGCCATGTTTCGTTGACTGGGTACGTGAGCAACTGCTAGTGCCGTTGTGGTGACTTAACAAGCAAAAGTTACAGAACATAAAGAAACTGCAGACTGGAGCTACTTGATATCTAGAGAAAGTGACCCCATTGCTTAAACATAATTACTTTTTAGCGTTGTCAGCCTTTCACATATTACACGTAATTTGCATTTTGAAGCTGTATAATTAAATGATAACATGTTTAGATTGTTTAAATTTTTATTTGTAGACTCAATTTTACATTTCGCACACGGGTCTCAAATTTCTGGAAACGGCACCGCTTCTCGGATGCATTACTTTTCTGCCATGCAGCGAAACATACTTCAGTACAAAGTACAAACATAATCCTTCCTCCATACCGGTTCATTAGGCTTATTACCGATGCGCTGTAACCAAGGCAAGCTCCTATATATAGGCGGAAAAACTCCATCGCTTGAGCTCTAAATCCATCCTTGTACTATTGAAAGACCTTAGTTGAGACGCGCATATAGCGCAGTGGTTGTGCGCGGCAGTGGCCGGCCAGCCCGTCCCAGGTTCGAGTCCCGTTGGTGGCCGAATTTTCTGGGATGTCTCACCGGGGCTCTGGGTCCCAAATAAAATCCCCTCCACACATATGTGCCACAACTACTAGCTCCTAGGGACACTCAAATTATGTGTGCTGTGTGTATAGTTCTAGAGTCTAACTTGTGCACTAGTGGTGTGCGTGTGTGTGGTGTTGAGTTAGTGCATAAGTTCAGATACTACAGCTGTAACACAGATCGAGGGGTCTCAAAAAAAAAAAAAAAAAAAAAAAAAAGACCTTAGTTAAATTTCTTAACCATGTAGCCTCAAATAACCCCACATGGCCCTTCACGTCATCTTGCACCTTGACCGGGCTATGGATAGTAGGCTTCTTTCGCCGGAGGAAACAGACATACGTACAAGGCTAAAGAGAAGAATCATTGGCTTGGCGGCCCTTGAGAGGGCTCGGAAGAAACAAAGGGCGCGAATCAATGACCTACGGGATGGAGATGCAAACACTAAATTCTTCCATAGGAAGGTTAATGCGAGAAGAAGGAAAAATTTCATCCTCAAACTTCGGCACAACAATGGGTGGGCTACCTCCCATGAGGAAAAGCAAAATATTGCTCAATTACATTTCAAGACGGCTATCGGACATGTGAACCCCCGCACCATCTCTCTCAACTGGAGTTCTTTGGACCTCCCAACTCCAAATTTGGCGGGCTTAGATGACCCTTTCTCCGAGGAAGAGGTTAAAAAGGCGATCTTCGAGATGCCTTCCGACAAGGCCCCGGGTCCGGATGGCTTCAATGGAAAATTCTTCAAGGCTTGTTGGGATATCATCAAAGTTGATGTCATGGCGGTCGTCCAACGCTTCTCCGACCTTCGCACGAGAAACCTCCATTGGCTAAACACCGCGAACATTGTGCTAATCCCAAAGAAAAATGGGGCCGAAGAAATCACCGATTATAGGCCTATTAGCCTCATTCATGGATTTGCAAAGATTGTGGCCAAAGTCCTCTCCATGAGATTGGCCCCACGTATGAATGGCATAGTCTCGCATGCCCAAAGTGCGTTCATCAAGTCCCGAAGCATCCATGAAAACTTTATGTTTGTCCGCAACTACGCTAGATGGCTACATCGAAGAAAGAAGGCCTCCCTCCTCTTCAAGCTTGACATTAGGAAAGCCTTTGATCATGTAAGATGGGACTATATCCTCGAGCTTCTTCAACACCTTGGTTTTCCGCCGCGGTTCCGGGATTGGATTGTGGCTCTCTTTGGCACCTCCTCCTCGAGAATTCTTCTCAATGGCGTTCCCGGGAACCCTATCATGCATGGCCGGGGGCTAAGACAAGGAGACCCTCTCTCGCCATTGCTCTTTGACATTGCCATCGACCCCCTCCAACGCATCCTCCATGTCGCCACCGACCTCGGCTTGCTTACCCGCCTTCCCGGAAGAGGGGCTAGATTTCGGACTTCACTTTATGCCGATGACGCGGCCATCTTCATGGCCCCCGTCCGTTCGGAGATCTCCTCCCTCGCCCAAATCTTAAGCGACTTTGGCAAGGTCACCGGGCTTTCGACCAACTTCGATAAGAGCCTCGTTGCACCTATTGGATGCAACAACATCAACCTGGTGCAAGTCCTCCAAGATCTACCGGCTACTATAACGTCATTCCCCATGCGTTACCTTGGCCTCCCCCTCGGGGTCACGAGACTTAAAAGATCACACTTTCAGTACATTGAAGACAAGGCAATGGCGCGCCTTGCTCCGTTGCATGGGCGATACTTCAACATGGCCGGTAGAAGGGCCATTGTTACATCGGTCCTCACCTCCCAAGCTATTTACCCTCTCACCTCCCTTGAGGTGCCCGCGGAACCTCTACAGGCCATCACCAAGATCATCCGTAGCTTCTTTTGGGCGGGCACCGAAAAGGCTACCGGTGGTAAATGCAAGGTCAACTGGACCGCAGTTTGTCGCCCCACATACCTTGGAGGGCTCGGCATCCTCAATATGGACAAATTTGGTAGGGCTTTGCGCCTACGTTGGCCTTGGCTTGCTTGGACTTCGCCGGATAAACCATGGGTCGGAATGGAAAACCCATGCAATGATGACGATATGGAGCTCTTCCACTCGTTGACAAAGGTCACCATTGGAGATGGCATGAAGGCGAGTTTTTGGTATGATCCTTGGGCTGATGGTCTAAGCCCTAAATGCATCGCCCCTTCCATCTTCGCTCTCTCGAGCAAGAAATCTTGGAATGTTCGGGATTCCATTACCGACGATGCTTGGGTCGATCACCTTGATACCTCGGAGGGGCTCTCGGTGCAAAACCTCATGGAGTTCACCAAGTTGTGGTCTCACACCTCGCAGCTTCACCTTCGTGCAAACGCCCAGGACTCCATTGTTTGGAAGCTAACCACAAATGGGGTTTATTCGTGCTCTTCGGCGTACAAGGCGCAATTCGCTGGGACAATTCGATCATGTATGGATGCTATTGTTTGGAAGGCCTGGGCACCCCCTAAATGCAAGCTTTTCGCCTGGCTTATCATCCAAAACCGTGTGTGGACGGCGGACCGGCTAGCCAAACGGGGATGGCCCAATGGTCGGATCTGCCCCCTATGTCGATGCCATGATGAATCCGCCAACCACCTCCTCTTCAAGTGCCGCTTCACGATTCGTATTTGGAAGATGATCCAGGGTTGGCTACACATCCATGATTTCGACCCTTCCTCTTGGAGCGGTTTCGGTAGTGTCGAACTTTGGTGGACTTCTATCGCCTTCGCTCATGCTGGAAGAAGGAAAGCTATGGCTACTCTTCTCATGTTGGTCTCGTGGGAGATTTGGAAGGAGCGTAATGCAAGAACTTTCAAGAATGTGTCGACCATGCCCACTATCATCTTTGAGAGAATCAAATCGGAGGCTAGGACTTGGGTTGTAGCCGGTGCTAAACACTTGGGTCTTTTCATAGCGGGAGAGTAATCCTTTTTGCCCATGGCAGGGTTGTAACGCTAAAACCTTGACTGTCAAACTTTCTGCTCTTCTCTATTAATGAATTAAGGCAAACCTTTTGCCTTTCTTTCAAAAAAAAAAAAAAAAACAATCTCCTCATCTTCAGATCGAGTTCGCCGTTACTGGTAGCTTAGATAGCTGAAGTAATTCGTGTGTACTATGATTATGAAGCTTACGACAAATTCACCCATTATTTTTTCAAAAGAATATTTGATACTAAAAAACTGCCGATTACAGCTAGACTCTGCAGCAACGCGGTGCACTAGTAGCAATACAGATGCATCCAGCCAAAAATATGATTCCTCGATCTCTTGTACCGAGATGGTCTCTGTAGCTTTCATCAGATGCCACGGCGTCTTCCATGTCATTAACTTAGTCTTCCATATCTTCTTAGCCCATTGACCTAATGGACTCACGTGTTCGGTTAATTTGTGTAGCTGATGGCAAGAACGCGCACTTGCTCGCGCTAGAAGGAGCGGACAACAGGCTGTCCCTGTGCCGCGCCGACGTGCTGAACTACGACAGCCTCTCTGTTGCTTTCAGTGGTTGCAACGGTGTCTTCCACGTCGCGTCTCCGGTGTCCAACGACCCCGTCAGTGCACTGCTTCTGCTATGATCACCTCTTGCGCTTTCAAGAATGGCCGAGTACTTACTTGGTTATCTTTTTGTGCTGCTGACTTATAGGACCTTGTGCCGGTCGCCGTGGACGGGACGAGGAACGTGATCAGAGCGGCGGCGGACGCCGGCGTGCGACGCGTGGTGTTCACTTCCTCCTACGGCGCCGTGCACATGGACCCCAACCGGAGCCCGGACGACGTGGTCGACGAGACGTACTGGAGCGACTATGAATTCTGCAAACGAACAGGGGTAGTTAACCAACCTTCCCCGAGCTCCATGATTCCACGTCTTTATCCCATGATTCAGCTCGTAAACTCACAACACTATATATGCCCCTACGCAGAATATATATTGTTGCGCCAAGATGATGGCGGAGAAGACGGCAATGGAAGAGGCGGCCATGAGAGGCGTGGAGCTGGCAGTGGTGGTGCCGCACGTAACGATCGGTCCCGCCTTGCAACAGGCGCTCAACGGAAGCAACAATGTCGTGCTAAAGTACATCATGGGCACCAAGGCGGCCTACCCGAACGCCGTCGCTGGCTACACCGATGTCCGTGACGTCGCACGCGCCCACGTCCTCGTCTACGAGCGCCCCGGCGCCCACGGACAGCGCTACCTCTGCATCGGAGAAATGCTGCACCGTGCTCAGTTCATTAAGATGCTCCAGGGCCTTTTCCCTCACTACCCCGTCACTACCAAGTACGGATATGACGAACTTTATTCTTCATGTTTTGTCATGCGCATTGCTTTCTCACCCATCATAATACGAGCGTGCGCGTTGTTGGCGTGGTAGGTCCGAAGACGACGGCAAGCCCATGGTGAAACCGTACAAGTTCTCAACCCAGAGGCTCAAAGACTTGGGCCTGGAGTACACTCCTTTGAGGGAAAGCTTGTTCGAGACGGTGATATCCTTGCAGCAGAAGGGCCACCTACTTTTGCTTGCTACTGGGCCAAAACGTGCACGGCTGTAAACCAAGATATGCAGCGGTTTGATCATCATGGCTATGGATGAATTATCTTAATTAAGGAGTGTCTCGGTCCATTTTACAAATTTATTCGTACATGTCTAGAAAACTGTTTAGGGTTATGTAACTATCTGTTCACGTGGTGCAATAAAATGTATTGTTTGTTTTGGGAACTAAAATCGCAAACATTTCATATGTCTCATAAGCTATCACCAAAGTGAGAACATCCCGATTTTTTCGATAAAGGGGTTATATTAGGGAGATTTTATATGGGTTCAATCTGACGGCTTAAAATGTCGCACGCGCTCACATTACAACCCCCCCCCCCCCCGAAGGAGAACCTAGGGAGCACGCCCATCTCGATCGTGTTGTCGTTGCGCGTGCTGATCTACATCTAGGGTCTGTCTCACCACGCTGACTGTTGCACTCTCATATGTAAGTGATTTCCTCTGCATCCTTACTAATTCTCGTTTGTGCATCTTCTAGTAGTAGTGACATTTTCATATTAGTCGCAATTTGGTATGTAGGTACATTTGTTAGTTTTACAGAATGTTCTTGATTGTGTATAGACAAATATGATATATTAGACTGTGCCTCAGGTCTGAATTATATTATTGATCACTGCAATTTGTTTAGATTTAGGCGACCAATCTGCCAAAAAATATTATGTGATATCAAAAATGTTTTTAGCATAATAGGGCAAAAAAGTAATTGGGTGGAACATTGTCTTAGCCTCTTATATCATGGATCAGCATGCATTCTACAAGTGAATCATGACCTGGATTTACTTCTGAAAATGGAAATTTCATAATTAGTTTTGGATATCACCTGTTGTCTGTGAAGTGAAGTTAATACCAATTTTTTATGGAACATATATGATGGATTTAGTTAGAATATACATTTGATTTATCTAAGGGTTAGTTTGATCTTTTCAAGCACTAGTGGATGATTAGATTATCCCTGATTGTAGTTATTATGCAAAACATATACTTGGAGAGCAAGAGACTATTATCTAGTCGTACCAGGAAGAAAGATACATAACTGGAGAGCTAAGTTAGAGCATTGATGCACTATGTTCAAATCTTTATCCAGCTTGAGAAAAATATTGTGGTTCTCTAGAATACATTGCCATAATTTCTACACTTGAGAATATCAAATACAATAAGAAAGAGTTTCCAATAATAACTTATGTAATGTTCAACTGTCTTAAGAGTTTAACCATAAAAATGCTCAACCCCATAGATACGATGATAGATATGATAGCACTTTTTGAAAGGATTTGTTTGAAGGAAATGAAGTTTAGGGGTAGTTGAGATGCATGCCCAAACTAAAAGTTGTGAATCAAAAGTATGATATTTCTTAAAAGCTTGTCTACAAACTGCGGTGCACACTCTCGAGATGCTAGCAACTCCTTTGGCTTACGAACAATCTGAGGTATAAATCCCAATTTCAGCTAGTGAGTTCAAGGCATGGATAGACAGGTACTCGTGTGTACTGTTAGCCCCTTGATTGTTGCAAAAATATTAGAAAGTGTCACTGGAATCCAAATGAATCACCTAAAAAGTTTTTGCATGATCTCGATACTATTAGATGAAATTTCTTGAAAGATACTGTTTGATAGCCTTTATTTATTGATGTGGGTGTTAATGAAACACTCTATTGTTATGCTTCTTTTAACACGATCTCTTATTCTTAATTTACAAACATATAAAAGGAGCAATAGGAGGATAATAAGTTTTATTTCAAGGTAGATTTACTTTTGACACGAAGCATACACATTTTAAGTGATCTCTTATTGACCAACATTACTGAATTGATGTTTCCTTGTATGAGTATGTTACATCTCACTTCTAGCTTGGGTAAGTATATGATATCACCTCGTACTTGTGAGTTTTTATACCAAAGTTCATTTCTCGCTATTATTCTTTTTCACTTTGTCACTCAAGGACGAGTAACAGCTAAGCTTGGGGAAGTTGATACCTCGAAATTTAGCACCATTAGGTTTTTAAGTATACTATTACTCATATTATCACTCATTTCATGCTCCAGCTAGATACACCTATGATTATTTTGCATACTTACCAGTTCTTGTTCACTTTCATATGAGCTTTGCATATTTAGTAGTTTTAGTGGGATTTTATTATATCTTTGATATGTATTTAGGTGTTATTGGCAATCATGGAGAAAGGGAGCAAAGGGGACCAAGAAGGTACAAGATGGGAAAATTACAAGCACCAGACTTAGCCATATGAGGTGCAGGAAAAATGATATTTTTCCAAAATATTATATTTAAGATCTAAGGTCATGGTGTTGTAGCCCTCGTCCATACGAGCTTAACGAGCCAAAGAACACCCAAATCAGAGTTTATATGAAGAAATGGCGTCCAATATACGAAAGTACAGTAACTTTAGCGACCATCGGTACGGGCAGAGCTCGCCCGTACTAGGCTCCGACGGCTCTGTTTCTTCAAACGGAACAACATTTTAGAAGGCCCAATGGCCATATTCGGCCCCGAACTCCGTCGGTTCACGAAACCGACCTCCAGCAACTATATAAAGAGGGGAGGAGGCAAGGAGAGGCACCATCCATCCACGCCCTAAGGGGCGGAGCCCTGCCACCACCGCCGCTGCCATCTCCGCAGCCGCCGTCTTCATCAACACACATAAGAGGAGGAGGAGGCTAGGATCTTGAAGGGAAACACATCGATCTCCATCATCAACACCATGATCAACGTCTTCACCGCAATCCCCTTTGTCTACTTGGTTGTGATCCAAACTCTATTAGGATTTGCACTTGTATACAATTGTACCTTCATATTCGATCCATATTGTTGTCATGATGTTGATCCCCTTCATGTATGAATAGTTCCTTTGTTCTTTCGGTGATATGGAGAAACCCCAGTAATATTATGATGTGAAATAAAGATGTATTATACCTTTGATATATGAATGTGTGTTAGTTCTCTCTTGATATTATATGTTGTGCACCATGTAATATTTGCCTTACTGTCTCGAGAGGCAATTAGCCTTTGAAGTGTGGTAAATTGAATGTCGAGAAGTGACATTACCATATCGGCGCTCTAACACATGGATGAGAGGGATAAAGAGGGATTTACTAAGATCATATCTATAACCATGGGGTAAAACCCTTAATAGCGATAGTCAATATATGGCTTGCATAAGACTAGTTGTTGTGGTTATTTAATGCGATGACCGATGGCTTTCTAGGTGTATCTTATTATGGAGCTCTCCCCATACATAGCATAGCAAAGATATAGTTCATTCTAATCATAAGTAATAGAAAAACTAATGGTGAAACCTACACTCCTTGAGCCTCAACCACATCGCAAACACGCTCTTTTACTTAGTTTACTTTTGATATTTACTTTGCTCTTAGTTACTTCAAAATCTTAATTATTCGCCATCTTAGCACCTTATAGTATAGGCTATTTCCAAACCACGGTTTGGGTATGAACGTGGCTGCGCCTGACAACACAATTGAGGGGTTGTGTTTATATCCATTTGCAAAGCTTCTCGGGGATGAACTTATATAAATAACTAGGGGATACCCCGCGTGTTGCGGTGGGATCTTTAGCTTACATTAAGAGATGAGTAACAAATGTAATGCATGCTTGAATTTTCAAGGGGCAATTGATCGCATGATAGTATGGTAATTTTCTAAACCTATGGATTTAGTGAAATTTTTATCTGAATCGACCAGCAAATGAATGCGACATAAATAGTAGCTTCAAATTGGTCGAACATGACATCATACATATCCCTATGAAGATCAAAAGTTATATAAAAGTGTGTCGTTGTAAAATTGTGAAGTTATTGGACAAAACTAAATAGCTATCAGATCTTATTGATGCAGGTTTGCATCCATCCATGTTTATCAAGTGTAGTGTTTCTTTTTTTCCAGGGGAAAGTACAATAGTTCTTCGAATAGGAACTACATACTGTTACATTCATTGAAAACATAACTAAGGCAATTTCATGCTAAATGTTGCACTTGTTCGGAAAGCTAAATCAAACCCCGCCTACGAAAAATATCAGTTCCTCTCTAATCTGGTTGGATTGTAAAACCACATCCTATAAATACACAATATATTTGTTTGGCATAAGTCACAAATCACGGTCTTACAATATATAGGTTGTAAATAAAATGGCATTGAGGATCGTTTCCGTATAAGCTTGCTCAGGCTAGAATCACAGTAGGACATGATCCATAACAAAAGTAGAGAAGATACATGATACTTTCATTCAGTTAACCATATTTGTAAGTAATGTACGTTGAAAAACAACTCAATCTGTTACAACATTCACATAATCAGAGAAACGAAAATCAACAATTCTAGATAATTTAATTTTATTGGATCTGTAGTGATGGTCTGCCTGCAAAGAACACATGAACATAGCACAATTGCCCGGAAATAAAGTTAATTGAACATATATCTGACCTGATTGAGAAAATGGAGCTGGTCAAGATGAGTGAGAGGACAGGCTGAGGCATCGTTCCAGAAATTGCTACCATCATCCACCGTCCAGTTTGGAATTTGCATGAACAAGAACATTAGTGTATCTTGCAGCTTGTAGTTGCTGTAACAAAAAAAATCGTGTTATCTGGTGTTGCAATCAAATAGAATATTAAGTGTAGATGAAATTTTTGATTGCTTCCTCCAATGAAACCCAAACACCTCGGGCAGAGCAAGAATCCATGCTAATAGCGGTCCGAAGATTAGGGGAGATGGTGGGTAGTCCAAATCACGCTGACTTTCAAACAACAAAAACTGATGAATCTAGAAGAGGGCTGCGGACACCAAGCAACTTTGGTATAGATGATGGGGAGGGAAACATGTGAAATCGGCAATGCTTAAAAGGGAGCACGCCTCCATCGCACTACAGCATTTATTGATAGAGAAGATGAGGAGGGATTCGTAATAATTTTCTAGTGGGAAAACGAAGAGGAGCAGAGGGAAAAGAACAATGACTTAACGTGGCTGCATGCCATTACAAAAGATATCCATAGCGGGGTGTGCTTTAATTGGAAATAGTAGATAGCCATAGATCTAAAATCAGATGGATAGAAATAATTGGGGTGATGTGGATGCACCAAATTTCAGCTTGCAAGCATTAAATGCATTTTAGTGGGGATGAACTTTATAGATACTAGATAATGTCCCGCACGGTGCTGCGGAATTGATAATGGACACTTAACTCAATTGACTGACAAACATACGCTACAACATTCAAAAGTAGTTCTTTTGAGGACCCAAGTTTTATTTACAACCAATGATTCCAAATTTTGTGGAGAAGCACATGTTGTTGGACATGTGTATTCTAACTAAAGTAAGTATCCTCCATTCTCCATTGTGCATTCTTGTTGTACAAATATTGCTCGGCATAACAAAGTAAGAATAATTATCGCAAGAATTGAAATGATATGTGATACTCTTTGTGTGCAGAGAAATGCTGAAATACACAATGTTCAAGAAGATGTGTTGGGCAATAAGATGGTCATACTTCCATTTACAATAGTATGGACCCACGTTTCTTTTGCTAGCCCCGTGTGGAGATCATTGGTTCGTAATGACCATTACAAAATGAGCCTTAACATACCTGTGTATGATTTTGTAAATAAAAAAAAGTATGACCGCTACATCTAGTTAGACGCGCTCTTGACAATATTCCGTCAACTCTGAGCATGACTTCAGCTGTGCATATATTGGCAAAAGCATCGATGCTGAATTTCTCTTAACAATTCTGATACACCCTCGTAGCTTGTAAGAAGATACTTAGGCCATTGACTGAAATATCATATTAGAAGCTTATATCGGGGAAAAACATGTGACCGAGCAAAAGATTGAGTTTATCTGCTGTGAAGTAGAGGCATAAAACCAATATACCATCGATCATCATGAAGTATTGATGCTTCATTCGCTGCTACAAATGCAAAATAGATCTGCATATGAAAGCCACACAAATTCAGTTTCCATCATTTTCCTTAAGTTAAACGTCCTGGAGCCCAAATAAATATCAGACTTGCGAATCAAATATCTAAACCATACTTAGAAGATAACTGAGAAGGACATGCCAGAAGGATGGTGCCTGAGTAATGATAGCTTAGTTTTGTGAAGCTTCATGCACTAGCCACTTGAACCAAAAGTCCGAACTGATGAAAAAGAAAGGCAATCTACTTATACACGTAAACACCCCCTCTCATGTGTGACGGGAAGACGCGAGAAGACAAGTCAACACGTGTAGAGAGGCAAAGAGGCAGCGGAAGGCCGGATACACACGGCAGGAAAGAGGCAGCGGGAGACCGGATATACACGGCAGGAGGATGCGGGGATTTTTTAGAATAAATTGTGAAAGCCAGGATTTGAACTCGAAACCTGGGGCTCTGATACCATGTTAAGCTTCATGCACTAGCCACTTAAACCAAAAGTCCGAACTGATGAAAAGGGCTAGGAAATCTACTTTATACACGTCAACACCCCCTCTCATGTGTGACGGGAAGACGAGAAGACAAGTCAACACGTGTAGAGAGGCAAAGATGCAGCGGAAGGCCGGACACACACGGCAGGAAAGAGGCAGCGGGAGGCCGGATACACACGGCAGGAGGCTACGGGGATTTTTTAGAATAAATTGTGAAAGCCGGGATTTGAACGCGAGACCTGGGGCTCTGATATCATGTTAAGCTTCATGCACTAGCCACTTGAACCAAATATCCGAACTGATGGAAAGGGAAAGGCAATCTACTTATACACGTCAATAAGTTTCTAACACGAGATTAAGAAGTACACACTACATGTTCCTCAAGGTACTGCATAAAAATCGTGTGTAATCATTTCTGGCATGTAACTCAAAGGCTTAGAAGAAAAATCTCCCAAAATATCCTACACTAAATGATAAGATAAGTGTTTTGTTCGACCAAAAAATATTGTGCATATATAACAAATATATATGCAAAAGAAAGTATCAGTCTTACTGTCTTAGGGACAAAAATAACACTGGTTTATATGAATAGAATACAACAAATGGGTCGAATCTTCCATGTACTCATATGAGTAATTTACGAAGCATGAAACAAAAGAAGCTAATTAAAAGAGAGTGCAATCCTTACATTGGCGGAGATAGGGAGAGGTTGAAGTAAATAATAAACAACAGAAGAAAAAATCTTATAGATAATTAATCTCCACCTTGCCCGACGGATCATTCATGGCCCCAACAATCATTCATACACATATATAACCGAATGAAATCCCCTTCAGAGGCAGCCATGTCCTAAAAGTTGCATGTCTGCACCTTATCGTATAGATGATCTTGCATGCAGAAAAAAAAGTCAAACACAGATCGGATCCAACTTCTGTAAGAGATCAAATATTAGAGTGAGGCTTGCCTTGATAATATCTCACATGCGCATGTAAGGGATCTGGTCGTCTATGGATCATCGTCGATGTGGCTGGGGTGACACCACCCACGTCCGCCGCTTGTGGATGATGTCCACTGCCTGCAATGACTGAAGAAAACATGAGGTCGAGAGGGTACTGAGTTAAGGGACATGACAGTCTAGATAGGCGAGGAAGATGAAGCCATGGCCGTATGGCAAATTCGCTAAGAAGAAAGACGCCATATATAAAAGAAAACCGATGAATAGCAATTATGATGCTGAGTGGAATGGAAAGCGAGTATACCCAAGTTAATATCATTGTGTACTTAAAGTGGAGATTCAGTGGTGTTTGGAGAAGATGAAAAAATCTTATTTATGGTGGGTTGGAGTTACATGCTATGAAAGAATATACACAGAATGTGCAATTTTTTTTTCTTTTTGATTAGGTGGAAAGGTTTGCTAGGTGGCAGCCTAGGATTGCTGTGAAGTACCGAGGCATAAAACCAATATACCATCGATCATCATGAAGTATTGATGCTTCATTCGCTGCTACAAATGCAAAATAGATCTGCATATGAAAGCCACACAAATTCAGTTTCCATCATTTTCCTTAAGTTAAACGTCCTGGAGCCCAAATAAATATCAGACTTGCGAATCAAATATCTAAACCATACTTAGAAGATAACTGAGAAGGACATACCAGAAGGATGGTGCCTGAGTAATGATAGCTTAGTTTCGTTAAGCTTCATGCACTAGCCACTTGAACGAAAAGTCCGAAGTGATGGAAAAGAAAGGCAATCTACTTATACACGTCAACACCCCCTCTCACGTGTGACGGGAAGACGCGAGAAGACAAGTCAACATGTGTAGAGAGGCAAAGAGGCAGCGGAAGGCCGGGTACACACGGTAGGAAAGAGGCAGCGGGAGACCGGATATACACGGCAGGAGGCTGCGGGGATTTTTTAGAATAAATTGTGAAAGCCAGGATTTGAACTCGAGACCTGGGGCTCTGATACCATGTTAAGCTTCATGCACTAGCCACTTAAACCAAAAGTCCGAACTGATGAAAAGGGCTAGGCAATCTACTTTATACACGTCAACACCCCTCTCACGTGTGACGGGAAGACGAGAAGACAAGTCAACACGTGTAGAGAGGCAAAGAGGCAGCGGAAGGCCGGATACACACGGCAGGAAAGAGGCAGCGGGAGGCCGGATACACACGGCAGGAGGCTGCGGGGATTTTTAGAATAAATTGTGAAAGCCGGGATTTGAACGCGAGACCTGGGGCTCTGATACCATGTTAAGCTTCATGCACTAGCCACTTGAACCAAAAGTCCGAACTGATGGAAAGGGAAAGGCAATCTACTTATACACGTCAACAAGTTTCTAACACGAGATTAAGAAGTACACACTACATGTTCCTCAAGGTACTGCATAAAAATCGTGTGTAATCATTTCTGGCATGTAACTCAAAGGCTTAGAAGAAAAATCTCCCAAAATATCCTACACTAAGTGATAAGATAAGTGTTTTGTTCGACAAAAAAATATTGTGCATATATAACAAATATATATGCAAAAGAAAGTATCAGTCTTACTGTCTTAGGGACAAAAATAACACTGGTTTATATGAATAGAATACAACAAATGGGTCGAATCTTCCATGTACTCATATGTGTAATTTACGAAGCATGAAACAAAAGAAGCTAATTAAAAGAGAGTGCAATCCTTACACTGGCGGAGATAGGGAGAGGTTGAAGTAAATAATAAACAACAGCAGAAAAAATCTTATAGATAATTAATCTCCACCTTGCCCGTTGGATCATTCATGGCCCCAACAATCATTCATACACAGATATAACCGAATGAAATCCCCTTCAGAGGCAGCCATGTCCTAAAAGTTGCATGTCTGCACCTTATCGTATAGATGATCTTGCATGCAGAAAAAGAAGTCAAACACAGATCGGATCCAATTTCTATAAGAGATCAAATATTAGAGTGAGGCTTGCCTTGATAATATCTCACATGCGCATGTAAGGGATCTGGTCGTCTATGGATCACCGTCGATGTGGCTGGGGTGACACCACCCATGTTCGCCGCTTGTGGCTGATGTCCACTGCCTGCAATGGCTGAAGAAAACATGAGGTCGGGAGGGTACTGAGTTAAGGGACATGACAGGCTAGATAGGCGAGGAAGATGAAGCCATGGCCGTATGGCAAATTCGCTAAGAAGAAAGACGCCATATATAAAAGAAAACCGATGAATAGCAGTTATGATGCTGAGTGGAATGGAAAGCGAGTATACCCAAGTTAATATCGTTGTGTACTTAAAGTGGAGATTCAGTGGTGTTTGGAGAAGATGAACAAATCTTATTTATGGTGGGTTGGAGTTACATGCTATGAAAGAATATACACAGAATGTGCAATTTTTTTTCTTTTTGATTAGGTGGAAAGGTTTGCTAGGTGGCAGCCTAGGATTGCTTAGGGATGCTTGATGAGGTGGATACCTTGCATGTTGAGAGAAATATAGTTAGTGGGGATGAACTTCTTAGTTATATAAAATTATAGATATTTGCTGCTACAAGTACTGCAACAACACTATTGTTGATCACAGGAACCCAGTCATCAGCACCCTCTCCAGAGAACCGTCGGAGATCATATATAATGGTTTTGAGGTCAAAATAAGTCGGTGGACAAAATAGTCAAGCGATTTGGACGATCGACGTCCAAAAGAGCTTGGGTGGCGCGCCACCTGCCCTCTTTTGGGCCTCAGGCCCCTCCAGGTGTGCTTCTAGGGCCCATGTTGCTTATCCCAATGAAAAAATGATCCTCCAGAAATCCTAACTTAATTTAAGTCTTTATATAGGTCTCTGAAAGTGAAAAATACACATAATAGGAAATTCCTGTTCTTCAGAGTTATAAACCAAATAAAGGGGATCATTGGTAAACCCCCGTAAATCAATGTAAAACATGGTATTATCATCATATATGTTGAAACTATGTGAGAATTCATTCTAATAATGGACAAAGTTCATGTATGCATTTTGCATGCATCGGAGTTGCGAAGGTAGGTAAATTAAAATAGGGTACAATATAATGTGTAGAAGGTAACCCAGTGACCTTAGCTTGTTAAAAAAATGAGGGTTTTCCCCTTTTGTACTTTCTCTGCCATTGCTGCTCGATCTAGCCTCCTGGTACGGGTGGGTGGTACGTGTGGATGCGCCTGTACGGATGCTCCCTATCTCTCCTGTCGATTCTTAAATTTTTTGCGTCGGGTGGCGAGGTTGGTACGGTCGCGCGGTACAGACGTGTCCCCCCGTACCAACGGTCGCTCTCCATACAGTGACTTCTCAGGAAAAATTTCTGGTTTCTTCGTTGCATTGTAGGAGCGGTACGGGAGGATGGTACGAGATGTTCTCCCCGTACTGATGCCCGCTAAACTCCTTATAGCCTCAAAACCACTCATTCTTCTCCGTAAATTCACTAAGGACCTGAAACATTAGTCCAACATCCATCAATGCATACATATATTTTGTAGAGAGGAAGAAAATGGAGAAAATCAACAAATGACTCCAAGATCTAGATCCAAAGGGTTCCCCTCACTTAGAGGAGAAAATGATTTGTGGAGTTTGTAGATCTAGATCTCCTCTCTTAGCTCCACCAAGAATGAGAAAGAATCATGAGGGGAATCAAGAGATAGGGCAAGTTCTTCAAAAGCAACAATGGAGGAGAGAGAGTGGAAGAACTTTCTCAGCCCAAGGAGGAAGAAGGCCTATTTATAGTCTAGGATAAAATAGAGCCGTTGGGTGAGAAAGCGGGCAGAAAAATCGGCCCAGCCAATCCACCGGGCCAGGCGCTAGACAAGTCGGCGCCGGCTGACAGGCCGGATGGGGCGCATGTAGGGATTCGTAGCATAGAAAACAAAAAAATTCCTACCGCGAGAACGCAATCCAAGCCAAGATGCAATCTAGAAGACGGGAGCAACGAGGGGATGAACGAGACTAACCCTTGAAGATTTCCAAAGCCTACGAGATTAGATCTCGTTGTTGCGGTAGATGATCACTTGCCGCTTTCAAAAGCGCGTAGAAGATCTTGACGGTGCCACAATCGGGCAGCACCTCCGTACTCGGTCACACGTTCGGTGTTGATGAAGACGACGTCCTTCTCCCCGTTCCAGCGGGCAGCGGAAGTAGTAGCTCCTCCTTGAATCCGGCAGCACGACGGCGTGGTGGCGGTGGCGATGGAGATCTCCGGCGGAGCTTCGCTAAGCGGTTGCGGGAGAAGTGGAGGAGGAGGGGGCGGCTAGGGTTTGGGGAGAGGGGGTGGCCGGCCACTATGAGGGGTGCGGCCAAGGTGGCTTTGGTGTGGCCGGCCCCCTCCCCTTGCTCCTCATTATATAGGTGGAACCCCTGTAAGGGTACATTGCCCCTATGTGTAGTTTTGGTAGTTAATGACAACCCCTATGGACTAATGTTTTCATTGAGTTTATATGAAGGAATATTCCATAGGTACTACTTGCTCTCCATGTGTTGGATTCAAGTATGGATGCCATGAAGATAAAGGTATACCTTGTGTATTGGCATCAAGATCATCGGTATGAAGATATATATGTGATATGATCAAGAAGAAGAAATGAAGATGGAGTTCTTATGTGGAACTCAATATTAGCCATGCTCTATCTTATGTGAGTATGAGAAGATACAAGGTTGAGTTGGGCAAGTTCAAGATGAGCATCTCAAGTGAATCACATGCTTGAAGCTTGCCGTCCATTTGGTGATAATGGACTAGTGAAGATGTGCATCAATGGAGCTTTCCCATCATAGTGTATGGGGGAGCATTTGTGAGTCTTCACGAAGCAACATTGGTCAAGTGAGGCACTCCGGCTTGAGTGAAGCTTGAAGAGTTATCATCAAGATCAAGCGGGATGCGCAAGGCAAAGGTATGGCCTTGCTAGGTTTTCCTTTTACGGTCTCAAGGTGGATGTTGGGAGACCGGATTATAGGATAGATAGCCGCACTATTAAGAGGGGCTTTCGGTTGAGTAACTTGATCACATCGTCTTAGAGAGCTCAATCCTTTGCATACTTTGCATATCCTTATTGCTTCTTGGTGTTTCTCTATGTGAGGTTCTTGAGCTTGTTGCTAGCTTTACAACAAGCCCAAGTTCATCGAAAACGGAGTTCGCATGCATCTTCTATTGCGTTTTCGAGGTTGGGTGATTTTACCGGTTATTCATGATATAAGGTTCTACCCTTTTATATTCATGATAAAATCCCCTCCTACAGTTTCTTGTGTTTGCACTTTCTATTGGATAGCATTTGTTGTTATCTTTCCAACGAAATTAGTTTCATGTCAATCGGAGTTCGGGAGCAATAGTTATTAAAGAAAAGGGAAAAGGAGAAAATATAAAAGAAAAAAGAAAAAAAGAGGGAAGGGGCTGCCGGTTGCGCCGCCGGGCCGCACGCGCCCACCTGGCCGCACGGCGCCAACCGGACCGGCGCCATCCGGCCCACGCGCCGGGGCCCAGGCCCCCATCGGGATCCGACCGCCTCTCCGTCTGGAGGCCCACGCGGCCTGCGCCCCCGACGCGCCCCGCGCGCCCCTGGGCATTCTACCGCTCGGTGGCCTCTTCCGCCTCGCCCGGTCGGTGGGCCAGTCCGACCGGACAGGCCACCGGCTCGGCCCAGCTCGGTCGGCCGGCCGCGGCCGGCTGGGCACTTTTTAGCCGTTTTTCCCGTTTTTAATGGTTCTTTTTCCCCAACGGTTATATTTTCTCCCATGCTATAAATACCTTTCTCCTACCTTGAGATAAAAACTTCTTCCCCTTTCTCTCACCTCCATTGTTGCATTTGAAGAAGTTGCTCTCTCCCTTGATTCCTCCAACCATTCTTGCTCATACTTGACGATTTGAGAGAGGAGATCTAGATCTACACTTCCACCAAACCATTTCTTCTCTAAGTGAGGGAATCCCTTGGGATCTAGATCTTGGAGTCTTTGGTTGACTTTCCCCTTGTTCTTCCTCTCCAATCTCATCCTAGCATTCGTTGCTTTGGTGGGATTTGAGTGTGAAGGACTTGAACACCTCCGGTGTTCTTGCTTTGCATCATTGCATAGTGTTGAGCTCTCCACCATGATTTGTTCGAGTGAGAGACCGTGAGCTTGTTACTCTTGGAGGGTGACCTCCTAGTTGGCTTGGGTGGTGTCCCGGTGATCTCTTCGTGGAAGATTGTGAAGGGGCCCGGGCTTCTCCTCCGTGGAGCTTGTGAAGTGGTTGTGGAGCTTGCCATCTCCGGAGCGGAGGAAAAGCTAACCATAAGGAAAGGGCCATTATCCTTCGTGGGTGTGGTTCGGAGAATAGGGTGAGCCTTCGTGGCGCGGGGAATCCTTCGTGGGACCTCCACTCCTCCAAACGTGACGTACCTTGTTGCAAAGCAAGGGAACACGGGAATACATCCTCGTCTCCGCGTGCCTCGGTTATTTCTATACCCGAGCTCTCTTTCCTTGTGATAGCCATCGTGCTTGAAGTACATATATCTTGCTATCACTTGTGCTACATATATCTTGTGCCTATCTTGCTTAGCTCTAGTTGCTATTGTTACACTTAGTTGAGCTTAGCATATTTAGGGTTTGTGCTTGTAAACTAAACGATAGTTTAATTCCGCATTCTTACAAGACAAATCCGTAAGATTTTGTAATTGCCTATTCACCCCCCTCTAGGCGACATCTCGATCTTTCAATTGGTATCAGAGCAAGGTCTCTCCTTGTTTAAGGCTTCACCGCCTTGAGAGTAAAGATGTCGGTTAGTATAGTGCACAATGACACAATTGTATTTAATGGCACAAATTATCTTTTGTGGCGAAATTACTTGCTTTGTAATCTTCGGACCTTGTGTCCACATATAGAGAAATTTCTAGATGTCGGTTTTTCTCCTCCGATGGATTCTCAAAATCTATCTTTAGAGGATGAGAAAAACTTACATCTTGAAGCTCAAGTATCTAATGAGCTTTTATTCTCTTTGAGACCCGATTTTCGTAGGTTCTTGATATATATAAAGCGAAAATCGTCTCATGAGATGTGGATCAAGCTTAAGGAAATGTTTGGTGGATCCACTTCTCAATTGGTCGGTGGTGACTCCGAGGAGCTCTCTTCCCCTTCACATCATGAAGAGCTCCAAGTTGCTTCCACCTCCGGTCGTGATGAGATATCATCTACTTCCACTTCACCAACGTGTTGCGAGACACAAGATAATGATATGGTGAGTGGTGAGGGAAATTGCAATGTTGATATTGTGCTCAATAGTGATGACTCTTCATCTCTATCTCATTGCAATGTTTCCTCTTTGGACTTAAACACATCGAGCATTGAAAATAATCTACATGCTTGTGTTGATAGTCCTTGCATATCATGTGTAAATTGCTTACATAGATCTCATGATGATATGCTTGCCTTGTCTTGCTCCCATAATCAAAATGCTTCTATTTCCTCTAGTTGCTTGTTGACTAACAATGTAGAGGAAACCGAACACTCTATGGATCAAGACATGATTTCAAATGAGGATTCAAGAATATCTTCATCTTCATCCTCCGGTATGCACATGTGCCTTATGGCAAATGGATCAAAGGTATCTCCTACTTTGACTCCTAACACGTCCTCTAATGATGAGAATGATGATGATGATAATGATGAAGAATATAATACCTTGGTGCATAATATGGCAATGGTGTATGCTTCTCTTCGTGGTAATAAAGAAGCTCGTGCTAATCTCGAACACTCTATGGATACCTTGTATAAATATAGGGAAACCATAGTGGAGTTGGAGTCCCATGTTGAAAATGGGGAAATGAGATTCACTCTCCTCAAGCATGAGCTAAAAGATGAGAAGCATACTAATTTTATGCTTACACAAAAAATTGAATCCTATATGCATGAAAATGAGAAAACTATTGTTGATGCTTGTGCTACTAATTCTACTTCTTGTGAAACATCTATCTTAAAGGAGAATGTTGAGTTGAGGGCTCAACTTTAGTTGCTAACTAGCAATTATAGGGAGTTGGAAGAAAGTCATAAAAAGCTCTCGGGCTCTCATGATGACCTTCTAATTTCCTATGATGGGCTAAAGTTAGCTCATGAGGCTAGTATCACTAAGGTAACATCTTGTGAGCCTCATGTGAACATTAGCACAATCTCTACTACAAATGCTATATTGCCATGTGCTAGTCCTTGTAATCCATCTAGTCAAACTAGTGATACATCTTGTGTTGGATTACTCACTTTGCCTTGTTGCTCTAACAATGAAGCTTCTACTTCCTCTAGTACTTGTATTTCTACTAACCATGTAGAGGAAATAAAAGAGCTCGAGGCCCAAGTCCTTTCTTTGAAGAAAGACTTGGAAAAGCGTCATGAAGGGAAATCCGCACTTGACAAGATGTTGAGTGCGCAACAATCCCCCAATGACAAGAGTGGACTTGGATTCAACTCCAATAACAAGAACAAGTCCAAGAGCAAGAGCAACAAGAAGAAGGGCCAAGATAAAGTCGATGATCCGGCCAAGTTGGTTTGCTTCAAGTGCAAGGTTGAAGGGCATCATGTTAGATCATGCCCATTGAAGAAAAAGAAGAAGCACTTGAGTGAGAAACAACAAGGGAAACGGCCACAAGGTAAAGGTCAAGCTCATGCTCGACCTCAAGTTGAAGATAGGCCACTTCCCAAGAAGAATCAAGATATTGTTCCCCAAGAGAAGAAATCAATAAAGAAGAGAAAGGGGAACACTTGCTACTTATGCCGTGAGAAGGGGCACTTTGCTTCTTCTTGCTTAGGTGGTACCTTATCTAACCCTATAATTGTTGATGATGATTATTCTCTAGGGAAGGATAATGATGGCAATGTGTTTGCCAAGTTTGTTGGAACTCAAAGTGGTTTCAAGAAAAGAACCATTTGGGTTGCCAAGCCTATTGTGACTAACCTCTTAGGACCCAACTTGGTTGGGGACCAACAATCTCAAACTTGATCAATAGGTACAAGTGGAGGTCATTGGAGACTTGGCTACTTCATGAAGAATTAAGGGATCTTCATATATTATATTTTTGACCAAGCCAAGTCATATGGATTATCATCTATATCTTATATCCAATGTTCCTCTTTGCGGTAACTTATACTTCAACTCATCATATTTATTGTAAGTTACTTGCCCCTTTGCATGTTTGGTTTTGTATCAAATATGTGTTTGTATATGTTGTATCTTACTTGCCTATCTTGTGTATTCAAGTATGCTTGTTTGACTCATCATATACTTGTGTATTATTTTGAGTCTAATGCATCTTGATGATATCTTATTTGGCTCTCTTTGAAGTGATTAATGGAACATCCCATTTTGGGGGAGTGATATGCTTTGTGCATCTCTCTTTCTTTAAAATGCGTGTACATGGGTACCACCACTTAGTATTGATATTGCAAGATTATCTAGTCACTATGTGGTGTGTCATACTCATGAGGAATTCAAATTCTAAATATCCATTAATCATCTCTAGTTGAATTTTAGTTGCCTCTTGATTAGAAGAAATGTTTTATCACATTATGGGGGAGTAATATGTTTTGTACATATCACAAGCCTAGAAAATGTGAACATATGAGGTTATGCCACTTAGAGTTGATTCTCTTAACTATCTTGTTCCTAGGTGGCATGTTTGCTCAAACAAGCTCCATTCCTAATAAAAATATTTTATTACTCATCTTGTGGGCTCTTGTTTGAATATGAAATTCTTGGTGCGGTTTTTCCTCAAATACATATCTCTATATCTTATTTGGGACACCGTTTGCTTCAAGTTATTCTAATCATTGCCGTGCGTGATTGTGTGACTAGTTGAAGTTATCAAGAATCTTCATCCGTGCATAGTGCTTAATTCTATATACTTATCCTATGCCTTTTATTGTGAAGTTGATCCTTACTACCATTGTCAATACTTCACCGGAAATTATTTCCAATATACTCATTGTCTTTGAAAATTGATAACCTTGTATGTGGTTGAATTTTTGGATCATCTTCACCTTGGATTGTTTCTTACTTCCTTATTTTATTTCCAAGAAATCTTTATAGCTCCCATATGTCTTCCTTGTCCCTTTGAAAAATCTTTTGATAAATCCCCTTGATTCATATCAAGTGTTTGTTTTGGAATACATACCTTTTCCTTACGGTACATTGTGCCATTGTGAAAAGTGTAGTGGGTTTGGTTTATTTGTTCGAACCTTGCTCCTTTGGGAGTTTTGCTATCTCATTCCTTCTTCTATGCTTTAATGTTGAATGAGATAAATATTTGAGCATGTTTGCTTTATTTCATCCTTTATGCTCAATGGTCTCTTCTTAGTTCATTTGTTGAACTTTGTTGAACAAATCTTTTGTGATTTGCTTCTTAGATATAATTTGGACAACAAATTTGTTTTGTGAAACCTCTATGCCTTATTCAATTCTTTTGGTGTTTTGTCCAAAGTATATCTTTCTTGGATCTTTAAAAGTCTTTGTGCGTGCTTATATGTAATTTATTTATATTTATAGCATGCTTGCTTTCTTTCGATCCATTATGTAGGATATACTCCATCAAATCCTAAATGGCTAAGATGTGCATGAAATTCAAATTTCATCTCAATATGCACATGTTTATATGGAGTGTGTCCTATATATTGTGGTTAGTCTAACCATGTTGGACCCAATAAGTTTGGGGACCAAGATGTACTTGAATGATGTTTTAGGTACATTGGAGATGCAATGGAGGCTTGTCTCATCTATAAGGAAGGTGTTGTCACCATATGAGGATTGGAGTCAAGCTAGGATGATCGATGAACTCTTATCTACTACATCAAGCCATTGCCATCTCGGTAACAAGTATCTTATTCATGCACTCTCATATAGCATCCAACCTATTGTAGGTTGTATCTTGGCATGAAATTATTTATTTCGAAAATATTGCGGTTCTTGAAAAATCATTTTTAAAGTAAAACTTCTTATTGTACATTTGAGTAATTTGAGAAGATGCATATGTTGGGAATATATATATATACATCATGTTTATGATTCACCTACCCACACATGCCCTCTAGCAATTTATTGCATATCAATTCCTTATGTGCAATATTGATGAAATTGCGAAATAAATCCATATTTATGATACTTGTTGCCTTTTCTCAAAACACTCCAACTAGCTCTATTTCCCTTATTGTTAGTTGTGATGTTTTTGAGGTTTAACTTGGTTGAAGTTCATTCATATACCATAAGTGAAAATTGGAGCCATAGGCTATATATGCTTCTTAAGCAAACATCCTTTGGTATATTTTATGACTTCATCTTGGATATCTTGTCTTATCTATTTTGTTAACCTCTTGTGTGTGCGTGTTTCTTTATGGATCACTTTGTCCACTTTACAAACTCATATACATAAGAGCATTAATCCATCATCTTGATATCCTTGTTCTTTGCCGACCATCTTTTACCCCTTTTGTTTTTAGTGGGTTGGTAAAGAAAATTTATGAGTGCTTGGTTTATTTATTTTCTTCATGCACTCATATCTCGTAATTGTTGGACTAAAGTTGTTCTTGATAAGCATACTCTCTTTATCTTAGTCGTGTTCTAAATGATAAATAGGGAGTGAGGATTCCATGTTTGTGCATATTGTATTCAAATGCAAACATTATAAATTGTGCACGAACCTTGGGGAGCTTTCTTATTTTTAGAAGCACTATATCTCTCTTATCATGATATCTTTGTTTGTCCAATTGGATCTTTGATTGCTTGCTTTACTTGTTGAAGCTCATTTCACCATGTTATCTTTTTGCAATCTTTGATCCTCAATATAGTTTGACTTCCTTCAAGTATTCATCATTGGATATGTGCACTTGATTCCACTCAAATTATGAGAAGTGCACACTTTGGGGAGGAACTCACATTATATTTGCCTTCTAAATTTTTCACCCATTTTGACAATCGATGCCAATGGGGGAGAAGTTTAGAGGGTTTAAGGGAATGGTTTTATACTTAAGTTTGGTTTGTGCTTAAGTGTTTTGCCTCTCATGCATTCCATATTTATATGTCTTGCATGGTTGTATATATATAGTGGAAACTATCCCAAAGGTTAATCTTGACAATGTATGCAATGAATTCATGTTCATCACACGTGCATACATTGTGGGGGAGTTTTCTCTATATATATTGGTTCTACTCACATTTGTTGTAGTTGTGTGAGTAGAGCCGGTTTTGATATGGGCTAGTAGCTTTGTGTTACTTGACCATATCAAATACAACCTCTTGTATACAACTTATTCTCGGATAAGTTGCGTACTTGTCACTAATATTCATTATATAAACCCTCTTATTGTGGTTGTCATCAATTACCAAAATGGGGGAGATTGTAAGGGTACATTGCCCCTATGTGTGGTTTTGGTAATTAATGACAACCCCTATGGACTAATGTTTTCATTGAGTTTATATGAAGGAATATTCCATAGGTACTACTTGCTCTCCATGTGTTGGATTCAAGTATGGATGCCATGAAGATAAAGGTATACCTTGTGTATTGGCATCAAGATCATCGGTATGAATATATATATGTGATATGATCAAGAAGAAGAAATGAAGATGGAGTTCTTATGTGGAACTCAATATTAGCCATGCTCTATCTTATGTGAGTATGAGAAGATACAAGGTTGAGTTGGGTAAGTTCAAGATGAGCATCTCAAGTGAATCACATGCTTGAAGCTTGCCGTCCATTTGGTGATAATGGACTAGTGAAGATGTGCATCAATGGAGCTTTCCCATCATAGTGTATGGGGGAGCATTTGTGAGTCTTCACGAAGCAACATTGGTCAAGTGAGGCATTCCGGCTTGAGTGAAGCTTGAAGAGTTATCATCAAGATCAAGCGGGATGCGCAAGGCAAAGGTATGGCCTTGCTAGGTTTTCCTTTTACCGGTCTCAAGGTGGATGTTGGGAGACCGGATTATAGGATAGATAGCCGCACTATTAAGAGGGGCTTTCGGTTGAGTAACTTGATCACATCGTCTTAGAGAGCTCAATCCTTTGCATACTTTGCATATCCTTATTGCTTCTTGGTGTTTCTCTATGTGAGGTTGTTGAGCTTGTTGCTAGCTTTACAACAAGCCCAAGTTCATCGAAAACGGAGTTCGCATGCATCTTCTATTGCGTTTTCGAGGTTGGGTGATTTTACCGGTTATTCATGATATAAGGTTCTACCCTTTTATATTCATGATAAAATCCCCTCCTACAGTTTCTTGTGTTTGCACTTTCTATTGGATAGCATTTGTTGTTATCTTTCCAACGAAATTAGTTTCATGTCAATCGGAGTTCGGGAGCAATAGTTATTAAAGAAAAAGGAAAAGGAGAAAATATAAAAAGGAAAAAGAAAAGAAAAAAGGGGAAGGCTGGTTGGGCGCCCGGCCTGCCGGGCCGCACGCCGGCCCACCCAGTCCGCACCGGGCGCCACCGGCCCACGCGCCAGCCTAGCCCGGCACCTCCCCGGCCCGACCGGATCCGACCGCCTCTCCGCTGAGGCCCACGCGCGGCGCCCCCGCCGCGCGCCTGGGCATTCGCGCCGGTGGGCCTCTTCCGCCGCCCGCTCGGTGGGCCGGTCCGACCGGACAGCCACCGGCCTCCGGCCCCAGAGCCGGCCTGGCCGGCCTGGGCACTTTTTAGCCGTTTTTCCTGCGTTTTTAATGGTTCTTTTTCCCCAACGGTTATATTTTCTCCCATGCTATAAATACCTTTCTCCTACCTTGAGATAAAAACTTCTTCCCCTTTCTCTCACCTCCATTGTTGCATTTGAAGAAGTTGCTCTCTCCCTTGATTCCTCCAACCATTCTTGCTCATACTTGAGGATTTGAGAGAGGAGATCTAGATCTACACTTCCACCAAACCATTTCTTCTCTAAGTGAGGGAATCTCTTGGGATCTAGATCTTGGAGTCTTTGGTTGACTTTCCCCCTTGTTCTTCCTCTCCAATCTCATCCTAGCATTCGTTTTTGGTGGGATTTGAGTGTGAAGGACTTGAACACCTCCGGTGTTCTTGCTTTGCATCATTGCATAGTGTTGAGCTCTCCACCACGATTTTTTCGAGTGAGAGACCGTGAGCTTGTTACTCTTGGAGGGTGACCTCCTAGTTGGCTTGGGTGGTGTCCCGGTGATCTCTTCGTGGAAGATTGTGAAGGGGCCCGGGCTTCTCCTTCGTGGAGCTTGTGAAGTGGTTGTGGAGCTTGCCATCTCCGGAGCGGAGGAAAAGCTAACCATAAGGAAAGGGCCATTATCCTTCGTGGGTGTGGTTCGGAGAATAGGGTGAGCCTTCGTGGCGCGGGGAATCCTTCGTGGGACCTCCACTCCTCCAAACGTGACGTACCTTGTTGCAAAGCAAGGGAACACGGGAATACATCCTCGTCTCCGTGCCTCGGTTATTTCTATACCCGAGCTCTCTTTCCTTGTGATAGCCATCGTGCTTGAAGTACATATATCTTGCTATCACTTGTGCTACATATATCTTGTGCCTATCTTGCTTAGCTCTAGTTGCTATTGTTACACTTAGTTGAGCTTAGCATATTTAGGGTTTGTGCTTGTAAACTAAACGATAGTTTAATTCCGCATTCTTACAAGACAAATCCGCAAGATTTTGTAATTGCCTATTCACCCCCCCTCTAGGCGACATCTCGATCTTTCAACCCCCAAGTGTTGGACTACAAGTCTTTGAATAAGACCCCAACCCAAAACCTTCCATGTGTAGGGAAACCTACCCAATGTGGGATTCCCACCTCAAGTGGGACTCCCACCCTTCCATGAGGGGGGTGGCCGGCCACCCTTGGTCGAGTCCACCTGAGACTCCACCCCTCTAGGGTTGGCCGGCCATGCTAGGTGGAGTCCCTCCGGGGATCCGCCTTCCATAGTGATTTCTTCCGGACTTTTCTAGAACCTTCCATAAATGCACCGGATCATTTTCAAACTTATAAAATGACTTCCTATATATGAATCTTATTCTCCGGACCATTCCGGAACTCCTCGTGATGTCCGGGATCCCATCCGAGACTCCGAACAAAACTTCGAACTCCATTCCATATTCAATATCTACTAATACGACATCAAACCTTAAGTGTGCCACCCTACGGTTCGCGAACTATGTAGACATGGTTGAGACTTCTCTCCGACCAATTACCAATAGCGGGATCTGGAGATCCATAATGGCTCCCACATATTCAACGATGACTTAGTGATCGAATGAACCATTCACATACGATACTGATTCCCTTTGTCTCACGATATTTTACTTGTCTGAGGTTTGATCATTGGTATCTCTCTATACCTTGTTCAACCTCGTCTCCTGACAAGTACTCTTTACTCGTACCATGGTATGTGGTCTCTTATGAACCATTCATATGCTTGCAAGTTATTTAGACGACATTCCACCAAGAGGGCCCGTAGTATATCTATCCATCATCGGGATGGACAAATTTCACTGTTGATCCATATGCCTCAACTCATACTTTTCGGATACTTAATCCCACCTTTATAACCACCCATTTACGCAGTGGCGTTTGATGTAATCAAAGTACCTTTCCGGTATAAGTGATTTACATGATCTCATGGTCGAAAGGACTAGGTAACTATGTATCGAAAGCTTATAGCAAATAACTTAATGACGTGATCTTTTGCTACGCTTAATTGGGTGTGTCCATTACATCATTCATATAATGACATAACCTTGTTATTAATAACATCCAATGTTCATGATCATGAAACTATGATCATCTATTAATCAACAAGCTAGTTAAGAGGCTTACTAGGGACTCATTGTTGTTTACATAACACACATGTATCAATGTTTCGGTTAATACAATTATAGCATGGTATATAAACATTTATCATAAACACAAAGATATATAATAACCACTTTTATTATTGCCTCTTGGGCATATCTCCAACAGTCTCCCACTTGCACTAGAGTCAATAATCTAGATTACATTGTAAGGTACCTAACACCCATGGCATTCTGGTGCTGGTCATGCTTTGCCCTAGGGAGAGCTTTAGTCAACGGATCTGCTACATTCAGATCAGTGTGTACTTTGCAAATCTTTACTTCTCCATCTTCGATGTACTCGCGAATCGAATGATAACGCAGCTTGATATGCTTTAGCCTCTTGTGTGACCTTGATGGCGTGTAACTCACACGTTCGTTGGGAACCCCAAGAGGAAGGTATGATGCGCACAGCAGCAAGTTTTCCCTCAGAAAGAAACCAAGGTTTAGCGAACCAGGAGGAGCCAAGAAGCACGTTGAAGGTTGATGGCGGCGGGATGTAGTGCGGCGCAACACCAGGGATTCCGGCGCCAACGTGGAACCTGCACAACACAACCAAAGTACTTTGCCCCAACGAAACAGTGAGGTTGTCAATCTCACCGGCTTGCTGTAACAAAGGATTAACCGTATTGTGTGGAAGATGATTGTTTGCAGAAAACAGTAGAACAAGTATTGCAGTAGATTGTATTTCAGAAAGAGAATTGGACCGGGGTCCACAGTCACTAGAGGTGTCTCTCCCATAAGACAAACAGCATGTTGGGTGAACAAATTACAAATGGGCAATTGACAAATAAAGAGAGCATGACCATGCACATACATATCATGATGAGTATAGTGAGATTTAATTGGGCATTACGACAAAGTACATAGACCGCCATCCAACGCATCTATGCCTAAAAAGTCCACCTTCAGGTTATCATCCGAACCCCCTCCAGTATTAAGTTGCAAAGCAACAGACAATTGCATTAAGTATGGTGCGTAATGTAATCAACAACTATATCCTTAGACATAGCATCAATGTTTTATCCCTAGTGGCAACAACACAACACAACCTTAGAACTTTCTGTCACTGTCCCATCAATGCAGGCATGAACCCACTATCGAGCATAAGTACTCCCTCTTGGAGTTACAAGCATCTACTTGGCCAGAGCATCTACTAGTAACGGAAAGCATGCAAGATCATAAACAACACGTAGATATAACTTTGATAATCAACATAACAAGTATTCTCTATTCATCGGATCCCAACAAACGCAACATATAGAATTACAGATAGATGATCTTGATCATGTTAGGCAGCTCACAAGATCCGACAATGATAGCACAATGGGGAGAAGACAACCATCTAGCTACCTATGGACCCATAGTCCAGGGGTAGACTACTCACACATCACACCGGAGGCGACCATGGCGGCGTAGAGTCCTCCGGGAGATGATTCCCCTCTCCCAGGGTGCCGGAGGCGATCTCTGGATCCCCGAGATGGGATCGGCGTTGGCGGCGTCTGGAAGGTTTTCCGTATCGTGGCTCTCGGACCGGGGTTTCGTCACGGAGGCTTTAAGTAGGCGGAAGGGCAAGTCAAGAGGGGCACAGGGCCCCAGATGACAGGGCGGCGCAGCCAAGGGGGCCGCGCCGCCTAGGGTTTGGGCTCCCCGTGGCCCCACTTCGTTTCGTCTTCGGACTTGGAAGCTTCGTGGAAAAATAGGCCCTGGGCGTTGATTTCGTCCAATTCCGAGAATATTTCCTTACTAGGATTTCTGAAACCAAAAACAGCAGAAAACAGCGGCACTTCGGCATCTTGTTAATAGGTTAGTTCCAAAATGCACGAATATGACATAAAGTGTGCATAAAACATGTAGATAACATCAATAATGTGGCATGGAACATAAGAAATTATCGATACGTCGGAGACGTATCAGCATCCCTTAGTTCTGCTCGTCCCGAGCAGGTAAAACGATAACACAGATAATTTCTGGAGTGACATGCCATCATAATCTTGATCATACTATTTGTAAAGCATATGTAGTGAATGCAGCGATCAAAACAATGTATATGACATGAGTAAACAAGTGAATCATAAAGCAAAGACTTTTTATGAATAGCACTTCAAGACAAGCATCAATAAGTCTTGCATAAGAGTTAACTCATAAAGCAATAATTCAAAGTAAAAGCATTGAAGCAACACAAAGAAGATTAAGTTTCAGCGGTTGCTTTCAACTTGTAACATGTATATCTCATGGATATTGTCAACATAGAGTAATATAATAAGTGCAATAAGCAAGTATGTAGGAATCAATGCACAGTTCACACAAGTGTTTGCTTCTTGAGATGGAGAGAAATAGGTGAACTGACTCAACATTGAAAGTAAAAGAATGGTCCTCCATAGAGGAAAAGCATCGATTGCTATATTTGTGCTAGAGCTTTGATTTTGAAAACATGAAACAATTTTGTCAACGGTAGTAATAAAGCATATGCATCATGTAAATTATATCTTATAAGTTGCAAGCCTCATGCATAGTGTACTAATAGTGCCCGCACCTTGTCCTAATTAGCTTGGAATACCGGATCATCACAATGCACATGTTTTAACCAAGTGTCACAAAGGGGTACCTCTATGCCGCCCGTACAAAGGTCTAAGGAGAAAGCTCGCATTGGATTTCGCTATTGATTATTCTTCAACTTAGACATCATACCGGGACAACATAGACAACAGATAATGGACTCCTCTTTTATGCATAAGCATGTAACAACAATTAATAATTTTCTCATTTGAGATTGAGGATATATGTCCAAACTGAAACTTCCACCATGGATCATGGCTTTAGTTAGCGGCCCAATGTTCTTCTCTAACAATATGCATGCTTAACCATAAGGTGGTAGATCTCTCTTACTTCAGACAAGACGGACATGCATAGCAACTCACATGAAATTCAACAATGAATAGTTGATGGCGTCCCCTGAACATGGTTATCGCACAACAAGCAACTTAATAAGAGATAAAGTGCATAATTACATATTCAATACCACAATAGTTTTTAAGCTATTTGTCCCATGAGCTATATATTGCAAAGGTGAATGATGGAATTTTAAAGGTAGCACTCAAGCAATTTACTTTGGAATGGCGGAAAATACCATGTAGTAGGTAGGTATGGTGGACACAAATGGCATAGTGATTGGCTCAAGTATTTTGGATGCATGAGAAGTATTCCCTCTCGATACAAGGTTTAGGCTAGCAAGGCTTATTTGAAACAAACACAAGGATGAACCGGTGCAGCAAAACTCACATAAAAGACATATTGAAAACATTATAAGACTCTACACCGTCTTCCTTGTTGTTCAAACTCAATACTAGAAATTATCTAGACCTTAAAGAAACCAAATATGCAAACCAAATTTTAGCATGCTCTATGTATTTCTTCATTAATGGGTGCAAAGCATATGATGCAAGAGCTTAATCATGAGCACAACAATTGCCAAGTATCACATTACCCAAGACATTTATAGCAATTACTACATGTATCATTTTCCAATTCCAACCATATAACAATTTAACGAAGGAGAAACTTTGCCATGAATACTATGAGTAGAAACCAAGGACATACTTGTCCATATGCGGAGCGTGTCTCTCTCCCATAAAGTGAATGCTAGGATCCATTTTATTCAAACAAAACAAAAAACAAAAACAAACCGACGCTCCAAGCAAAGCACATAAGATGTGATGGAATAAAAATATAGTTTCGGGGGAGGAACCTGATAATGTTGTCGATGAAGAAGGGGATGCCTTGGGCATCCCCAAGCTTAGACGCTTGAGTCTTCTTAATATATGCAGGGGTGAACCACCGGGCATCCCCAAGCTTAGAGCTTTCACTCTCCTTGATCATGTTACATCATACTCCTCTCTTGATCCTTGAAAACTTCCTCCACACCAAACTCGAAACAACTCATTAGAGGGTTAGTGCACAATAAAAATTAACATATTCAGAGGTGACACAATCATTCTTAACACTTCTGGACATTGCATAATGCTACTGGACATTAGTGGATCAAAGAAATTCATCCAACATAGCAAAAGAGGCAATGCGAAATAAAAGGTAGAATCTGTCAAAACAGTTCGTATTGACGAATTTTAAAATGGCACCAGAATTACTCAAATGAAAATGCTCAAATTGAATGAAAGTTTCGTACATATCTGAGGATCATGCACGTAAATTGGCTTAATTTTCTGAGCTACCTACAGGGAGGTGGACCCAGATTCGTGACAGCAAAGAAATCTGGAACTGCGCAGTAATCCAAATCTAGTACTTACTTTTCTATCAACGGCTTAACTTGGCACAACAAAACACAAAACTAAGATAAGGAGAGGTTGCTACAGTAGTAAACAACTTCCAAGACACAAAATAAAAACAAAGTACTGTAGGTAAAAACATGGGTTGTCTCCCATAAGCGCTTTTCTTTAACGCCTTTCAGCTAGGCGCAGAAAGTGTGTATCAAGTATTATCGAGAGACGAAGTGTCAACATCATAATTTGTTCTCATAATGGAATCAAAAGGTACCTTCATTCTCTTTCTAGGGAAGTGTTCCATACCTTTCTTGAGAGGAAATTGATATTTTATATTACCTTCCTTCATATCAATGATAGCACCAACAGTTGAAGAAAAGGTCTTCCCAATATAATGGGACAAGATGCATTGCATTCAATATCCAAGACAACAAAATCAACGGGGACAAGGTTATTGTTAACGGTAATACGAACATTATCAACTTTACCCAAAGGTTTCTTTGTAGAATGATCAGCAAGATTAACATCCAAATAACAATTTTTCAATGTGGCAAGTCAAGCATATTATAAATTTTCTTAGGCATAGAAATACTTGCACCAAGATCACATAAAGCATTACAATCAAAATCTTTAAACTTCATCTTAATGATGGGCTCCCAACCATCCTCTAGCTTTTTAGGAATAGAGGCTTCGCGCTCTAGTTTCTCTTCTCTAGCTTTTATGAGAGCATTTGTAATATGATGCGTGAAAGCCAAATTTATAGCACTAGCATTAGGGCTTTTAGCAAGTTTTTGCAAGAACTTTATAACTTCAGAGATGTGGCAATCATCAAAATTCAAACCATTATAATCTAAAGCAATGGGATCATCATCCCCAATATTGGAAAAAATTTCAGCAGCTTTATCACAGGCAGTTTCAGCAGTTTTAGCAGTTTCAGGCAGTTTCTCGCGCTTTGCATTAGAAGTGGAAACATTGCTAACATCAATTCTTTTATTAGTATTAGTAGGAGGTGCAGCAACATGTGTAGCATTAGCATTACTAGTGGTGGTAATAGTCCAAACTTTAGCTACATTCTTCTCTTTAGCTAGTTTTTCATTTTCTTCTCTATCCCACCTAGCACGCAGTTCAGCCATTAATCTTATATTCTCATTAATTCTAACTAGGATGGCATTTGCTGTAGTAACAATCTTATTATGATGATTCTCATTAGGCATAACTTTCGATTTCAAAAGATCAACATCAAGACAAGACTATCAACTTTAGAAGCAAGTATATCAATTTTCCCAAGCTTTTCTTCAACAGATTTGTTAAAAGCAGTTTGTACTAATAAATTCTTTAAGCATGGCTTCAAGTCCAGGGGGTGTGTTCCTATTATTATTGTAAGAATTCCCATAAGAATTACCATAGCCGTTGCCATTATTATAAGGATATGGCCTATAGTTGTTACTAGAATTGTTCCGGTAAGCATTGTTGTTGAAATTATTATTTTTAATGAAGTTCACATCAACATGTTCTTCTTGTGCAACCAATGAAGCTAATGGAACATTATTATGATCAATATTAGTCCTATCATTCACAAGCATAGACATAATAGCATCAATCTTATCACTCAAGGAAGAGGTTTCTTCGACATAATTTACCTTCTTACCTTGTGGAGCTCTTTCCGTGCCATGCAGAGTAGTTGATCATCATATTATCAAGAAGCTTTGTTGCTTCACCAAGAGTGATGGACATAAAGGTACCTCCAGCAGCTGAATAAATTCCGTGAAGAAAAATTTAGTCCTGCATAGAAGGTTTGGATGATCATCCAAGTAGTCAGTCCATGGGTTGGGCAATTTTTAACCAGAGATTTCATTCTTTCCCAAGCTTGAGCAACATGTTCAGTATCTAATTGTTTAAAATTCATTATGCTACTCCTCAAAGATATAATTTTAGCAGGGGGATAATATCTACCAATAAAAGCATCCTTGCATTTAGTCCATGAATCAATACTATTCTTAGGCAGAGATATCAACCAATCTTTAGCTCTTCCTCTTAATGAGAAAGGGAACAATTTTAGTTTAATAATATCACCATCTACATCTTTATATTTTTGCATTTCACATAGTTCAACAAAATTATTAAGATGGGCAGCAGCATCATCAGAACTAACACCAGAAATTGCTCGCATAACAAGATTCAAAAGAAAGGTTTTAATTTCAAAGAATTCTGCAGTAGTGGAGCAATAGGTGTGCATAAGAAATCATTATTATTTGTGGTTGTAAAGTCACACAACTTAGTATTTTCAGCGTTGGCCATTTTAGCAACAGTAAATAAAGCAAACTAGATAAAGTAAATGCAAGTAACTAATTTTTTTGTGTTTTTGATATAGCAAACAAGATAGCAAATAAAGTAAAACTAGCAACTAATTTTTTTGTATTTTGATTTAGTGCAGCAAACAAAGTAGTAAATAAAACTAAGCAAGACAAAAACAAAGTAAAGAGATTGAGGAGTGGAGACTCCCCTTGCGTGTCTTGATCTCCCCGCAACGGCGCCGGAAAATATGCTTGATGGCGTGTAACTCACACGTTCGTTGGGAACCCCAAGAGGAAGGTATGATGCGCACGCACAAGTTTTTCCTCGTAAAGAAACCAAGGTTTATCGAACCAGAGGAGCCAAGAAGCACGTTGAAGGTTGATGGCGGCGGGATGTAGTGCGGCGCAACACCAGGGATTCCGGCAACGTGGAACCGCACAACACAACCAAAGTACTTTGCCCCAACGAAATAGTGAGGTTGTCAATCTCACCGGCTTGCTGTAACAAAGGATTAACCGTATTGTGTGGAAGATGATTGTTTGCGAAAAACAAGAGAACAAGTATTGCAGATTGTATTTCAAGAAAGAGAATTGGACCGGGTCCAAGTTCACTAGAGGTGTCTCTCCCATAAGACAAACATGTTGGGTGAACAAATTACAGTTGGGCAATTGACAAATAAAGAGAGCATGACCATGCACATACATATCATGATGAGTATAGTGAGATTTAATTGGGCATTACGACAAAGTACATAGACCGCCATCCAACCGCATCTATGCCTAAAAAGTCCACCTTCAGTTATCATCCGAACCCCTCCGTATTAAGTTGCAAAGCAACAGACAATTGCATTAAGTATGGTGCGTAATGTAATCAACAACTACATCCTTAGACATAGCATCAATGTTTTATCCCTAGTGGCAACAGCACAACATAACCTTAGAACTTTCTCACACGTCCAGTGTCAATGCGGCATGAACCCACTATCGAGCATAAGTACTCCCTCTTGGAGTTATAAGCATCTACTTGGCCAGAGCATCTACTAGTAACGGAAAGCATGCAAGATCATAAACAACACGTAGATATAACTTTGATAATCAACATAACAAGTATTCTCTATTCATCGGATCCCAACAAACGCAACATATAGAATTACGGATAGATGATCTTGATCATGTTAGGCAGCTCACAAGATCCGACAATGATAGCACAATGGGAGAAGACAACCATCTAGCTACTGCTATGGACCCATAGTCCAGGGGGAGACTACTCACACATCACACCGAGGCGACCATGGTGGCGTAGAGTCCTCCGGAGATGATTCCTCTCCGGCAAGGTGCCGGAGGCGATCTCTGGATCCCCGAGATGGGACTGGCGTTGGCGGCGTCTCGGAAGGTTTTCCGTATCGTGGCTCTCGACCGGGGTTTCGTCACGGAGGCTTTAAGCAGGCGGAAGGGCAAGTCAAGAGGGGGCACAGGGCCCCAGATGACGGGCGGCGCGGCCAAGGGGGGCCGCGCCGCCCTAGGGTTTGGGCTCAGTGGCCCCACGCTTCGTCTTCGACTCAAGCCGTGGAAAAATAGGCCCTGGCGTTGATTTCGTCCAATTCCGAGAATATTTCTTACTAGGATTTCGAAACCAAAAATAGAAAACAGAACTGCACTTCGGCATCTTGTTAATAGGTTAGTTCCGCACGAATATGACATAAAGTGTGCATAAAACATGTAGATAACATCAATAATGTGGCATGGAACATAAGAAATTATCGATACGTCGGAGACGTATCAGACCTTGGTTCTTGTGCATTGGCGATGGCACCCATGTTGTCACAGTAGATGACTAGTGGGTCCAATGCACTAGGAACCACACCGAGCTCTACAATGAACCTCTTCATCCATACCGCTTCTGATGAAGCCACTATGTACTCCGATTCTGTTGAAGACTTCGCCACCGTGCGCTTCGAGCTTGCCCAGCTTACGCAGCACCATTCAATATAAACACGTACCCAGACCGAGACTTAGAGTCATCGATCGTTGTTCCAACTTGCATCGGTGTAACCGGTTACAACGAGCTTTTGGTCACCTCCATAACAAAGAAACATATCCTTAGTTCTTTTCAAGTACTTCGGGATATTTTTGACCGTTGTCCAGTTCCATTCCGGATCACTTTGATATCTGCTTAGTCAAACTAACAACATGTGCTATATCCGGGCTAGTACATAGCATGGCATACATGATAGAGTCTACCCGAGGCATAGGGGATCTAATTCATCCTTTCTCTTTCTTCCACCGTGGGTCCTTGAGTCTTACTCAAGACCTTGCATGGTAACATAGGTAAGAATCCTTTCTTACTTTCGTCCATTCTAAACTTCTTTAGAATCTTGTCCAGGACTATGTATCTGTACGCCCTATATCTATCTCTCTGATGCCTATAATATATTGATTCATTCAAAGGTCTTTCATTGAAATATTAGTTCAAATAAAAACTGCTATAGTCAATCAATATATCATCCAATAATATGTATCACCACATAAACGCACTACATAATATAAATAACAGACTCCCGACGAATTGATACAATGCCTCACCAAGTTTTGCGTTTGTAAGTCGGTATAAACCTTATCAATTTCTGCTTGCTTCAGTCCATAAATTGAACGTTGAAGTTTGCACACCTTTTGTCGCATTTTTAGGATCGACAAAACCTTTGGGTTGTACCATATACAACTCTTCCTCAATGTCTCCATTAAGGAACGCCGTTTTGACATCCATCGCAAATCTCATAATCGAAAAATGCAGCTATTGCTAACAAAATCCTCACATTTTAGCTTCGCTACAGGTGAAAGTCTCATCGTAGTCAACACCTTGAATTTGTCGGAAACCCTTTGCGACAAGTCAAGCTTTATAGACAGTAATATTACCATCACATCTATTTTTCTTTTGAAGATCCATTTATTATCGACGCCTTGCCTATCAGGTAAGTCTATCAAAGTCCACACTTTGTTATCATACATGGATTCCATTTTTTCATGGCTTCTTGCCATTTGTTGGAATCTGGGCTCATCATCGCTTCTTTATACGTCGCAGGGTCTTCATCATTGTTGTCCACAATCATGACATTTAGACAAGGATCATACCAATCAGGAGTGGCATGTTCCCTTGTCGATCGCGAGGTTCTAGCTATCTCGTTAGAAGTTTCATGATCATTATCATTAGCTTCCTCGTTGTCGGTGCGGGGGCACGGGAACAACTTCGGCACGCTCGATCAACGAGAAGATTCAATCTCGTCGAGTTCTACTTTTCTTCCAATCACTTCTTTAGTGAGAAATTCTTTCTCAAGAAAGGTTTCGTTCTTAGCAACAAAGATTTTGCCTTCAGATCTGTGATAGAAAGTGTACCCTATAGTTTCCTTAGGTATCCTATGAAGACGCATTTCTCGCTTTGGGTTCTAGCTTGTCCGGTTGTAACTTTTTACATAGGCTTCGCAACCCCAAACTTTAAGGAACGACATCTTAGGTTTCTTATTAAACCATAATTCATACGGTGTCGTTTCAACGGATTTAGATGGTGCCCTATTTAAAGTGAATGCAGCTGTCTCTAATGCATAACTCAAAAATGATAACGGCAAATCAGTAAGAGACATCATAGAACGAACCATATCTAAGAGAGTTCGATTACGACGTTCGGACACACCGTTTCGTTGCGGTGTTCCTGGTGTCAATTGTGAAATTATTCCGCATTTCTTTAAATGCGTGCTAAACTCATAACTCAGATATTCACCTCCGCGATCGGATCGTAGAAATTTAATCTTCTTGTTACGTTGATTTTCTACTTCACTTTGGAATTCCTTAAACTTCTCGAAAGTTTCGGATTTATGTTTCATGAAATAGATATACCCATATCTACTCAGATCATCTGTGAAGGTTAGAACATAATGATATCCACCGCGCGAGGCTACGCTCATTGGTCCGCATACATCGGTATGTATGATTTCCAATAAGTCTGTAGCTCGCTCCATAAGAATGGAGTCTTAGTCATTTTTCCCATTAGACATGCTTCGCATTTATCAAGTGACTCAAAGTCAAGTGATTCAAGTAATCCATCAGTATGGAGTTTCTTCATGCGTTTCACTCCAATATGACCAAGACGACAGTGCCACATGTAAGTAGAATTATCATTCAATTTAATTCTTAGCATCAATGTTATGAATATGTGTATCAGTACTATCGAGATCTAACAGAAATAAACCATTCTTTTCAGGTGCTCGACCATAAAAGATATTATTCATAAAAATAGAATAACCATTATTCTTAGACTTGAATGAATAACCGTCTTGCATTAAACAAGATCCAGATATAATGTTCATGCTCAACGCGGGTACAAAATAATAATTATTGAGGTTTAAAACTAATCCCGAAGGTAGATGTAGAGGAAGTGTGCCGACAGCGATCACATCGACTTTGGATCCATTTCCAACGCGCATCGTCACTTCATCCTTCAATAGTCTTCGTTTATTCTTTAGTTCCTGTTTCGAGTTACAAATATGAGCAACCGAACCAGTATCAAATACTCAGGTACTAGTACGAGAACCAATAAGATAAACATCTATAACACGTATATCGATATACCTTCTTTCTTCTTCTTGACAAGGCCGCTCTTAGATCAGCCAAATAATTGGAGCAATTACGCTTCCAGTGCCCCTTCTCCTTGCGTAATAGCACTCAGCATCGGCTTAGGGCCATTCTTAGGTTTGAGGCGTGTAGCTTTCTTGCCACCCTTCTTGAATTTACCTTTAGACTTGCCTGTTTCTTGAAATTGGTGGTCTTGTTGACCATCAACACTTGGTGCTCTTTCTTGATCTCAATCTCACAGATTTTAGCATGGCGAAGAGTTCAGGTAACTCTTTGTTCATGTTCTGCATATTGTAGTTCATCACAAAGTTCTTGTAACTAGGTGGCGAAGGATACAATTAATCCCCAGTCTATTAGGAATCACTATTCCCAAGTCCTGAGTTTCTTCGCATGCCGGTCATGGCGAGCATGTGCTCACTAACGGGCTGCCTTCTTCCATCATGCACTGAAGAAGTGTTTCGATGCTTCATAGCATTCACCTGCATGAGTTTCAAAGATAGCTTTCACTCATTGACCAACTCATGAGGATTGTGGTGCTCAAAACGTTTTTGAAGATCGGCTTCCAGTGCATAGGATGGCAACGAGAGTACCGGTTTTCCGAGTCGCGTAAATATTCTTTACTTCATCGGTTCGGTTTATAGGAGGGTCACCTAGCGGTGCATCAAGCACATATTGCAGTTCCACCGAGGAAAATCCTCACATGACGGAACCAGTCGGTGAAGTTGCTACCGTTGCTCTTAAGCTTTTCTTTCTCTAGGAACTGGTTAAAATTGATTGGGGACGCCATATCTACAACATATATTTGCAATAGTTTAGACTAATGTTTATGACAAATTGAGTTCAAATTTTAATTCAACAAAATTAAAAACTTGGTGAACTCCCACTCAAAACAATATCCTCGAATTGTCTTAGTGATCACACTAACCAAATCCACCACACCAAGTCCGATCATCACGAGACAAGATGTAATTTCAATGGCGAACACTCAAAGTGTTCATCATATCAATCATATGATTCATGCTCTACCTTTCGGTATCACGTGTTCCGAGACCATGTCCGTACATGCTAGGCTCGTCAAGGCAACCTTAGTATCCGCATGTGCAAAACTGCTTGCACCCGTTGTATGCACTTGTTGAATCTATCACACCCGATCATCACGAGATGCTTCGAAACGACAAGTCTTGGCAACGGTGCTACTAAGGATGAACACTTTATTATCTTGATATTTTAGTGAGAGGGATCATCTTATAATGCTACCGTCGCGATCTAAGAAAAATAAGATGCATAAAAAGGATTAACATCACATGCAGTTCATATGTGATATGATATGGCCCCTTTGTCTTTGCGCCTTTGATCTTCATCTCCAAAGCACGGACATGATCTCCATCATCAACGGGCATGATCTCCATCATCGTCGGCGTAGCGTCAGGTCAATGGCGCCGTCTTCATGATTGTTCTCCCATGTAGAAACTATTACAACTTCTTTGAAATACTACTCAACATGAAATTTAAATACAACCATAAGGCTCCTGCCGGTTGCCACAATACAATAATGATCATCTCATACATATTCATCATCACATTATGGCCATATCACATCACCAAACCACGCAAAAACAAGTTAGACGTCTCTAATTTGGTTTGCATATTTTACGTGGTTTAGGGTTTTGAGTGAGATCTAATCTACCTACGAACATGAACCACAACGGTGATAGTGTTGTAAATAGAAGAGTAGAATCTTCACTATAGTAGGAGAGACAGACACCGCAAAGCCACTTATGCAATACAAGTTGCATGTCGAGCGTGGAGCAAATCTCATGAACGCGGTCATGTAAAGTTAGCCCGAGCCGCATCCCACTATGCCACAAAGATGCAAAGTACTCAAACTAAAGATAACATAAGCATCAACGCCCACAAAACAATTGTGTTCTACTCGTGCAACCATCTATGCATAGACACGGCTCTGATACCCTGTAGGATTCGTAGCATAGAAAACAAAAATTTTCCTACCGCGAGAACGCAATCCAAGCCAAGATGCAATCTAGAAAATGGTAGCAACGAGGGGATGAACGAGACTAACCCTTGAAGATTTCCAAAGCCTACGAGATTAGATCTCGTTGCAGAAGATGATCACTTGCCGCTTTCAAAAGCGCGTAGGAGATCTTGACGGTGCCACAATCGGGCAGCACCTCCGTACTCGGTCACACGTTCGGTGTTGATGAAGACGACGTCCTTCTCCCCGTTCCAGCGGGCAGCGAAAGTAGTAGCTCCTCCTTGAATCCGGCAGCACGACGGCGTGGTGGCGGTGGCGATGGAGTTCTCCGGCGGAGCTTCGCTAAGCGGTTGCGGGAGAAGTGGAGGAGGAGGGGGCGGCTAGGGTTTGGGGAGCGGGGGTGGCCGACCACTATGAGGGGTGCGGCCAAGGTGGCTTTGGTGTGGCCGGCCCCCTCCCCTTGCTCCTCATTATATAGGTGGAATCCCCAAGTGTTGGACTACAAGTCTTCGAATAATACCCCAACCCAAAACCTTCAATGTGTAGGGAAACCTACCCAAGGTGGGATTCCCACCTCAAGTGGGACTCCCACCCTTCCATGAGGGGGTGGCCGGCCTTGGTGGAGTCCACCGGGACTCCACCCCTCTAGGCCGGCCATGCTAGGTGGAGTCCCTCCGGGGATCCGCCTTCCATAGTGATTTCTTCCGGACTTTTCTAGAACCTTCCATAAATGCACCGGATCATTTTCAAACTTATAAAATGACTTCCTATTTATGAATCTTATTCTCCGGACCATTCCGGAACTCCTCGTGATGTCCGGGATCCCATCCGAGACTCCGAACAAAACTTCGAACTCCATTCCATATTCAATATCTATTAATACGACATCAAACCTTAAGTGTGTCACCCTACGGTTCGCGAACTATGTAGACATGGTTGAGACTTCTCTCCGACCAATAACCGATAGCGGGATCTGGAGATCCATAATGGCTCCCACATATTCAACGATGACTTAGTGATCGAATGAACCATTCACATACGATACCCCCTTTGTCTCGCGATATTTTACTTGTCCGAGGTTTGATCATCGGTATCTCTATACCTTGTTCAACCTCGTCTCGACAAGTACTCTTTACTCGTACCATGGTATGTGGTCTCTTATGAACCATTCATATGCTTGCAAGTTATTTAGACGACATTCCACCGAGAGGCCCAGAGTATATCTATCCGTCATCGGGATGGACAAATTCCTGTTGATCCATATGCCTCAACTCATACTTTCCGGAAACTTAATCCCACCTTTATAACCACCCATTTACGCAGTGGCGTTTGATGTAATCAAAGTACCTTTCCGGTATAAGTGATTTACATGATCTCATGGTCGAAAGGACTAGGTAACTTTGTATCGAAAGCTTATAGCAAATAACTTAATGACGTGATCTTATGCTACACTTAATTGGGTGTGTCCATTACATCATTCATATAATGACATAACCTTGTTATTAATAACATCCAATGTTCATGATCATGAAACTATGATCATCTATTAATCAACAAGCTAGTTAAGAGGCTTACTAGGGACTCATTGTTGTTTACATAACACACATGTATCAATGTTTCGGTTAATACAATTATAGCATGGTATATAAACATTTATCATAAACACAAAGATATATAATAACCACTTTTATTATTGCCTCTTGGGCATATCTCCAACAGCGCAGTGAGGCCGCGCATCGCCAAAGGGGCCAAAACAACCCATCCAACAAGCCATCCGGTCGACCGGGCCGTGCGCCGAGCGAGTCGGCCCAGCAGCCGGTGGAACCGGGGCACAGGCCAGTCAAGTCGGCGGCCACTGGGCGGGGGAGACCCCTGGAATAGGCCCGGCGGACATGAGCCCAGCAGTCGGTTCCCACCGGGCAGGCCGGTGGGGGGCTCGGCGAGGCTGGGTGGTGGGCCGGATTTCGGGACCCCCTGAAAAACCTTTTCATTTTATTTTAAATAGAAAATGGTCCCGAACTCCGATTTACATGAAACCAATTTTTTTGGAAATATTGAGACTCCTCGCAGAATATTTTTAGTTGATTTTAGAGAGGGAGTCTCCCATCGTCAAGAAACGGTAAAGACGTCCAAACTCGAAAATGCAATAGAAGATGCTTGCGGATTCTATTTTCGATGAACTTGGACTTGTTGTAAAGCTAACAACATGATAAAGAACCTCACACAGAGAAGCACCAAGAAGCAAATAGGGATATGCAAAGTATGCAAAGGATTGAGCTCCCTAAGAGGATGTGATCAAGTTACAACCGAAAGCCCCTCTTGATAGTGCGGCTATCTATCCTATTACCTAGTCTCCCAACAACCACCTTGAGACTGGTAAAAGGAAAACTAGCAAGGCCATACCTTTTCCTTGTGCATCCCGCTTGATCTTGATGACAACGCTTCAAGTTCCATCAAGCCGGAGTGCAACACTTGATCACTGTTAATTGTTTCGTGAAGACTCATGATTTGCTCCCCCATACGCCACTATGGGATAGCTCCATTAAGAGCATCTTCACATGTCCATTATCCCCAAATGGACGGCAAGCTTCAAGCATGTGATCCTCTTGAGATGCTCATCTTGAACTTTCCCAACTCAACTGTTGTGGGTATACTTCATGGGTGTACCATTGACAGTGCCTAGATCCGGCAAGCCCGAGTGGCCCACAGATGGTGATGTGGCATGTGGCCCATCGGGCGGCCCAGTTGATGTTGCTCATGAGGGATGAAGTCCAGCCCAGGATCAGGGAGCTAGATCCCAACCGACCTACGAAGGAGGCCAGATCCGTGGAGGCCCATGAGGAACCCGGATCCAGTACGACATAGATGGAAGGCGGATCCTTGACGTACACGGCAAAACATTGTACCGTAGTTAGGCAACCTGTAATCCAGCTATGACTCTCCATGTAAACCCTAGATCCGTGCTTCTTTATAAGCCGGATCCTGGGAGCCTTAGAGGCACAACCACAACTCATTGTAACAACACGAAAGCGCCCATATAATTCCAGACAAGCAGCAGTAGGCACTGTCTTCGAGCAGGTGTTCCGAAGCTGGGTAAATCGCGTACCACCGTCCCAAGGACTCTCCGCCCTATGGCCCCTACTTCTTCCCCCCTCGTGAGGATCCCTCCTCGAGGGTACCGTCGAATAGGAAACTAAATCAACCTTGATGACGATCACCACTTGATGTCATCCTTTCATGGGCTATATGAGATCTCAATTTTGATGCATGCCCATGGAAAGATACCTAACCCACATAGACAACACAAGGGCACATATATGATGGGTTAGTTCATAAAGCATAACTGACAAGGCTTACCATACCACATGACTTCACGTGGCATATTCTTCATTCTTCATGTGTTGACCAAACTTGAATCTATTCTTCACTTTTTGTATTGGTCAACCTTGTATCTTCTCATGCTCTATCATACTATCTTGAGGTGTATAAAGAACTCTTCATTTATTTGCATGCTCCAAATCTTAGTCAACCATAGCTCAACTCATGAGACTATCATGATACTGACTTAGAGCCATATCTTGAATTCTTCACTTGGAATCAAGCACTCAAGATCTTGATCATTCATTGCTTAACACATAAGATAGAGCATGACTAATGTTGAGTTCCACATAAGAACTCCATCTTCATTTCTACTTCTTGATCATATCACATATATGTCTTCAAATCGACGCTCTTGATGCCAATACTCAAGGTATATCTTTTATCTTCATGGCATCCATACTTAAATCTAACACATGGACGACAAGTAGTACCTATGGAATATTCTTTCATATAAACTCAATGCAAACATTAGTCCATATGGGTTGTCATTAATTACCAAAACCACACATATGGGCAATGTACCCTTACACAAACACGTAAACCCAGACAATCCAAGCATCTTACCGCGGATGGTCCGGGAGGAACCCTAAGCCGGCCTCCTTGCCACTCGATTAGATGCCCTAGCTAAATCTTTTATCGACCATCGATGCCAAACCACATTACCGTGCCTATGTTTTTTTTGCGAGGAAAGAGAGTTTTTATATTACATCATTGTCAAGTTTTACAATGTTAGATTCCATAATATCTGCTACTGTTGTTGGGACATTCCCAACTAGAAGTAATTTCTACCATTTAACCTGGTAGTATCAGCTAGGACATGGGTTGCACTATTGCTCTACCTATTTTAGAAACTTCACAGTGAAGAAAAATTTCCTGTAACTTTGTGATATCCTCGTACAACTTCCACAAACGAGACTTATTTTAGTTTCTCCTTTTAATTTCTTCCACCTCAATTACACTGCTAGACTCTAGAATGATTGAGGCCTTGGAGGGATCATGTAAGCTTTTTAGGCCCATCAAACAAGGCTTTTCTTCAGCTTTAGGAACATCGATGTATCTGAGAATTAACTCATTTCTTGCCTAGATAACCTCCCCAAACCGATCTTTGCATATGCACACAATGGAATAAATGGCATTCACTTCCTTCTCTGAATAGGTTCATTATGCTTAATGACTGCCACACTTGTACTCCTTTCAGAATCTCCTTTTCCTTCCTCAAGCACATGTCCTTTTTATTTCTCTGAAACACTTCTTTTAGAGTTCAGATTCAGTTCAATAATGTATGGATTCAGAAAAATGGCCAATCCCTTAATGCATCACTATCCTTTCTCGTGGACCACGTCATTTCTCAACTGCCAACATCTCCACAACAACATAAGAACTAGGGCCTTTTTCTCACCGTAAGAGTAACTAGCCAGTCATGACCTATAAATTTGAAGCAACTTTCATTTGGAATGTACCAATTCTTTACCATCTTTTGTCTCAAGGATATGGCTTTTTGACGCTTCTAAAATGAATACATGAACTCTGTGGTTTATTGCCACATATTCCTTCATATTTGCATCTCATATAAGCTTATACTAATCTTTTATATTGTTTTTGGGATTTTTCAATGATCCCCTTTATTTTGGTTATAACTTTTGCAGAACATGAATCTCGCGTTTTATGTATTTTTACTTTCAGGGACCTATACAGAGTCAAATAGGTCCGTGCTTTTTCAGGGATCAATATTTTACGAAGACCGATGATATGAAGTTTTGAAATCACGCAAACGGAGCCCGGAAGGCAGAAAACCTATGGGTGGCGTGGCCCACACCCTGGCAGCGCCACGTAGACATTCCGCCTCTTCGAGCGTCCTTAGCCGTCCATCAAAAGCTCCATGATGGTCTTGACCTAAAACCCCTATATAAAGGACCTCCGCCGCGTATCAGAAAGAGGCAGGGCATAGATCAGAAACACAAAAATAGAGTTAGAAGAGGAACCTCTAGGGAGTTGCTGCGGGAGAGATCTCCTACCCCTCGGATGAACCTTTTTTTTTTGAAACTCGGATGAACTTTACTAGAGTTGTAGGAGGGGAAAAGGGCCCAAACTCCAAAGCCCAGGTACGATCCACTGCGCCTCCCTCCTCACCTGCGGAACCACGGCGGCGACGACGGCGCCAGCGACCCAAACCTAAACCTTCCCCAGCCCCTCCCCAACCCGCCGCCGCCACCGCCACCGCCGCCGCAGCCATGTCCCAGAAGAAGTCGCGCGGCGGGGCCTCCGCCGGAGACGACGCCGACGAGCTCTCGCGCTCGCCCCTCCAGGCCGTGCTCCTCGCCGACAGCTTCACGCTCAAGTTCCGCCCCATCACCCTCGAGCGCCCCAAGGTACCGCATCCCGCATCCCGCCCCCCAAACCCTACCTCCGCCACCAATCCGCTCGCGCGCGTACCTGAATTGAACTGAGGGCTGCCTCCGCAGGTGCTGCTGCCGCTGGTGAACGTGCCGATGATCGACTACACGCTGTCGTGGCTGGAGACCTCGGGCGTGGAGGAGGTCTTCGTCTTCTGCTGCGCGCACGCGCAGCAGGTCAAGGAGCACCTGCAGGACGCCGGTTGGACCGGGAAGCCGGCGGCCCGCGAGATGGCCGTCAAAACCGTTGAGTCGCACGATGCCATCAGCGCAGGCGACGCGCTCCGCGTCATGTACGGCCGCGGCGTTGTGAGTCTCCGATCTCCACACTTCCCGTGACTTATGAAGCACTGCGGTATCAGTATTAGTTCTTGGTGTTCTTCTTACTGATTAGCAATTTATCTTAGGGTAGACAATTGATTTAGACCTGGTGGTTAACATATGTGAAATTGGACAAAACTTTGGGTGTCATTCCAGTTTATTCAAGGAAAGTAGATAATAACTGTACTACCTTGTGTCATAACAGTTGATTTCAGTGGCTTCCCATTGATTACTGGTTGCCTAGATAGTCTGGATCTGGGAAACAGTTACAATCAGCAAGAGACCGATGAAAAAAATGACCATATTATTTTCTAGTCAGAGGTAAACCTAGTGTTGGTTTTTGTGCCAAAATGCTATAACGAGAAAGTTGGTTTTAGGTTTTAACTATAAAATCATACTGAACATATTAGGTTAGCGGAATCTTGATATTTTTCAAGCGTTTAGCTCTGTGATTGTGTTGCCTGCTTAGAATAGTATTGCGTGCCTGATTCTTTTTGCCCAAGTAGCTGTAGCTTGTGTCTCAACTATTACTGCACACGTATAATGCAGTCTTACTTTCTTGCTTCTTGTCCCATTCTCAAATTTTCATGCACTCCTGCCATTTCGTTTACGCTTTCAGTTGTTTGATGTTTTCATCCCTTTTATGTAGATAAATGGGGATTTTATCCTCATCAGTGGTGATACAATCAGCAACATGAGCTTGAAAGATGCTCTCCAGGAGCACAAGGACAGAAGGAAAAAGGACCCGCTTGCTGTTATGACTATGATTATAAAGCAGTCAAAACCTTCAGTACTGACGCAGCAGACACGTCTGGGGAATGATGAAATTGTTATGGCTATAGCTCCTGAGACCAAGGAGCTACTTTATTACGAGGATAGAGCTGATGCCTCACACCTGTGCGTGACAATTGATAAAGATATACTGGCCAGTAATCCTACTCTCCAGTTGCATAATAACATGGAGGTTTGCTTTCAAACTTGTTAATTCAACAATGGATACATGGTTTTCTCTAAGCTCAGGTTTTGCTATTTCATTGCAAGATCAGGAATAGATATTCTTCAATACTTCACATATTTTTCCTTTTTGGGACAGGATTGCTATATTGATATCTGCTCGCCGGAAGTCCTTAGTCTTTTTACCGACAACTTTGACTATCAACATCTCCGGCGTCATTTTGTGAAGGGTTTACTAGTTGACGATGTAAGTCCATTCACCACCTGTTGACCTATGTAAGACAAGAAACCATGATGCTTGTTCTTAGTGCAGTATCATCATTCTGCTATAATGTATCATTTCTTACAATCAAAATGGCTTGCCAATCTTTCCAGATTATGGGGTACAAAATTTATACTCATGAAATACACTCCAGCTATGCCGCAAGAGTAGATAATTTCAGGAGCTATGATACAGTGAGTAAAGATATAATACAAAGATGGACATACCCTATGGTGCCTGATGTGTTATCCTTTGGTAACTGCCATGAAATGAAACTACATCGGCAAGGAATTTACAAGGCAGCAGGTATGCTCATTGAAAGGATAATTCCACAAAGATTTATTTTTGCCCCCCTGATTCATTGTTCACTAGATGAAGTTATTGAATCATTATGTTTGATTTGGGATGAAGAGAGGTTGCAGATATTAGTTGCCAGTAATATTAAAATGCTTTCTAATGTTACATGGGCTGTTTTAAACTGTGATTTTTGTTTCTTGGGCATGATTTTTTACCTACCACTTAGTTGTGCAGGTATATTTCAATCCAGTAAATTGTATAACATCACCTTTCTACATATGAAAATTTTCACATAATTCACATCTTTTCCAGATGTAACATTGTCGCATTCTGCACATATTGGTGCGAATTCTGTTATTGGCAATGGTACAAATATCGGGGAGCAGTGCAAGGTATCAAATTCAGTCATTGGGGAAGGTTGCAGTATTGGGAAAAACGTTCTTATTCACGGGTCCTATATATGGGATAATGTCATAATTGAAGATGGATGCAAAGTGAGTAACTCCTTAGTCTGCGATGACGTTCATTTAAGGGCAGGTGCTGTTGTTGAGCCTGGCTGCATATTGTCATTTAAGGTATTTTGCTATATATAATATTTTGTTTCTATGCTATTTATTTTTCATTTAGGAACAGACTAAACCAGTTGTAACTTTCTACTGTGCAGTCTTGCTCATATGAATTACATTCTTATTTGTATTATTTCAGATTAAAGTTGGAAAGAATGTTGTTGTTCCCGCCTATTCAAAAGTTTCACTACTTGAAAAGCCTTCAAATGAAGATAGTGATGAGGAACTTGAGTATGCTGATACCAATTCTGCAGTTACAGATAGTCCACGTAAGTTTGTAGATCCTAAAGTTTCCATTACTTGTTTATGCAAGTCTTTTTTGTTTTCTTCGCATGGCGATGCAAATCTGTAACACTCATGTTTTACTTCGAACTTGGTTTGCAGCCTTTTCCAGCATGAGGAATAATGCCGACCACCCTACTGTCGAATCTGAAGATGAAGACTTGGGGGCATCTGAGGTATCACTCTAGTCTTAGCTGGTGCAGAGATTTCCTTTAATGTGTGCTTTGCCATTACTGTGTGGTTGTCAGGATTTCCAGGAACCCTGGTGATATATTTATCATGTCTTGATCTGTGCTGTTTATGATATTGCTTAGACTGGTACCTCTGGTGTCCTTGGTTACATATGGGCAAGTGGTGATACTGGAACTCAGGAGGAGTGGAGACAATCAATTGCTCCAATTCCTAAAGAAAAACTTCAAGAGTTGCAGCATGCTATTGCTGTTGATGACGCCGATGGATCAGAAGAAGACTTGAACAACCGTCTACGTGAAGCAGACCATGACAATGATTCCGAGATTAGTGTGGTTGAGGATGATGATTATACTAAGTTTGAGAAAGAGGTTAGTATAGCATAAAATTGGGATTTTCATACTGTTTTTATTTCCCCCCTTTGCTGATTGGTTTACCCTACTTAGGTCGAAGAGACATTCCAACGAGCACTTGATGGGGTTCATCAAGACAACTTGATACTAGAAATTAATGCGCTCAGGTGTAAACTCTTTTCTGTTCCACTGGAATATGTATGGATTTCGAGATATATACAATTAGAACACATATAAGTCAGTTTGTCCAGGACAACATTTACTTTGGTTCTCTCACTGTTCTCTTTTTTTTTTTCTTTTTCGGGCAGCAATGGAAACACAAGCAGATGAAAGGGCAGTTTAATGAAAAAAAGAATTGAAATATACATATCACTTTTTCCCCATATGTAACATATAACTAGCTGGAAAGTCATATTCTACTTACAATTTATTCTTCAGGAACATCACACCATCTCAAATGGCAAACAATATTTACTTTCAATGTTAATTAAGCATGTGAATTTGGATTAACATTCTGTTTCCTAACCACTAGTTTTGCTCATGTAGAGTATGAAAGATGTTTGCAGTGTCTTGTTCTAATTTATGGCTTGACCGTGATGAATTAGTTGTTCTCTTTGATTTTTCGTCATATGATTTTCTAGTTGTTTGGTCAAAGTTACATATGCAGGTGCCTGTCGTTTTTGATAAAAGCCATCTATTCAACATTCAAATCACCAACAGATTATGCCAGTTCTTTAGTTTTGTCTATCTTGTTATATTCAGCATGGCTGATTATGTTGTTTGCGATTTTCAGGTTGTCTTATAGCCTTCAGCATGCAGATTGTGCTGGAGCAGTTTTTTATTCGATCATGAGGAGTGCACTAGTGGCTGCACAATCTACTACTGGTATGATTTATAGGTCATAATTTATAGTTTTATGAACTTGAAACTGGGATTATGATTTGGTCATTAGCTATTTGCCTGTTTTAACTGTAATTGAAAAGACCCAGTTTAGTGAGGAGATTAGCTTGGATATTTGGTTTTGGTAGAGACTTTATCGGATTTGCACAAAATATTACATTTCGTCTATCGCAAACATGACCGAATCATTCTTACTGGAGAACTTATGTGTTGTAGAGTTTTTAATATAGGATGCTTCTCCCTATAGCTGTTAGATCCTGAACACTGGTAACATAAGCTTGTTTATCTTGCTTCCCTCTTTATACAGAGAGTCTTCTAAAGGCAACTGCAGATGCGCTTACCAAGTGGAGGGACCTTTTACGCAATTACACCAAGACGGTTGATGAGGAGGTATGGCTCAACGATATACTGGATGAATACCTTGAAGTCTGCATAAGTATCATATGCTGAAAATTTTGAACTTAGGTCTGCACAAATAGTTTCAGGTTTAATGATTTTAAAGTAGTGTTCTGTCCAATGTATCTGTTGTCAGGTTTAATCATGTCTACAGTTTTCTTCAATATTTTAGTCAGCGTGGGTTGCTTTCTTATCTATTTCGAGCATATGACAAATCCTAACTGAAATGACCCTGTATGTAATTGGTAGTATGGTAGTTGTGGTGATCCGAATACCAGATTTCTGTGTTGGAGCATGAGCACTCTGTCAGGGCCTCTGTTGCGAGTTTTAGGGCCAGTCTGAAAATTGGGTGCCCCACGGATTTTTACAAAAGAAACATGCATGAGTTATTCCTTATTATTGTGTGACTTAGTGTCTTTGTCATTTGATATTTGAAATGGCCTAAATGAATCATTTTGTGATGATGCAGATGGAAATACTTTTGAAGTTTGAGGAAATGTGTCAAGATATCACAAAAGAATTCTCTGCACTTTTTTCAAAGGTAAAGTACTATTTAATTGCAGACAGGTCATTTATATTTTTATTGACCATATATATCTGTTGTTTTCTTTGCATCGCTGGGTGGTGTGCACTATTTGGAAATTTATGATGCTGTTTTTGTTGGTTTCGATAATTTTGCTATTGATCGCAGATATTGCCTTATCTCTATGATAAGGAGCTAGTTAGCGAAGATGCAATTTTGAGATGGGCGGAAGAAAAAGCGAATGCCGATGAGTCTGATAAAGTTTTCGTTAAACAGTCTGATGCTTTTATTCAGGTATATCTGCTCCACTAAAGCTGAGTTTTCCCTTTTCATTTTGCATGACATTTACAGAACCAATATAAGTTATTGCATGATCACTGTACCAGTTTTCAGTCCACATATATTCATGGCGTATTAATGTCTTTCTATCTCTTTAGTTATTTTCTCTGATCTGAAATCTTCCGTCATAACCTAACCATTCTTCTTGAACTATTACACTTTACTCTTGTTGTTTATTGCTTTTAAATTTAGCTGATTGTCTTAAATCACTCTGTGACGACAGTAGTATTTTATCCACCAACCGTGTACCATCTATGGAGTTGACATGACAAAAACTCAACAATATGATATGATTATCAAAATCAACTTCCGATGAGATCTTCACTTGTCTTAAGTATACTAACTTGTCACCAATTCCTTTTCTTGGCAGTGGCTTAAGGAAGCTGAAGAAGAGGAGGATGAAGATGAAGAAGAGTAGATTTGTAGCCCATACTTGCACCCTTTTCCAACCTCAGAGGGGTGCCGCGTTCGTTGTCCAATTTGAGTGGTTTCCTGGCGAGTTTGCAGCCGGAAAGTTTTGGAAGCTCGATGTACATTACATAATCCCAGTTTTGTCCCTAACCAATCGGAGGAGGAAAAAACATTTGCCCATGAGGCATGGGCCACCGCTGAACAACTGCAGAGTGTAGATATATGTATTTCTTCGCCGATGCTTCCATGAAAGCTTGTTTTGCTGATTGTCCGCCCCATGTGTGTTCCTTTGCGCCCAGCACTAGCGCAATCTTTAGCGAAGGCTTTAGTAAGATATGGCCTCCTTTTTTTCCTGGTCTTCTTTCTGCTGTGGGGGATGTAGTGGGGGAGGAAAGCAGGGAGCGGAGTGAGTCTCCCTTGCGCGAAAGGCGGCAATGGATCATGTGGGTTGCGTAGATCCGGCACTAATCTTACCCCAAAAGGGTCCTCGGCTTGTGTTAAAGCACGCTGTTTTCTTAGCTCAGATCCCTAAAGGCCCTATCCTGCTTGGGTGCAGCAAAATCAAAGGTCTTTTATTTTTCTAGGAGCAATATCAAAGGTCGATAGGAAAGAGTTAAAAACGTCCTTGGGGTCTGAAGGAGAAAAGCGCCTGAAGGGATTAGTGAGCGGAGGCTGCGCTAAGCAACCTGTATCGTCGTTCTTCTGCATGTGATGTTTTAATTTTATCTTTTAATAATACTATTTCCCCCTTTGCTGTATATGTATATTTGTTTGTTGTTCAACGGCTGAGATGGCGTTACTCTGACCTTATGAAAGTTTTTGCAATGCCCTCTTTGTTAGGTTCGTTTACTCACCTAACATAACTTTTCAAGATTACCGCCGAATGAGCCTGTAAGGCTCGCCCTCCTTTCGTCTCCGCTCTTACCTGAAGCAAGAAAGTTTATAGAGCAATAATTAGAAGGATGGTAATGAACCCCGTTTGTCCCGCCAACGAAATTATCCATGCAACAAAATTTCTGCGCATGCACGTTAATTTGAAGTTCATCTAAGGCATCTCCAGCGGCGCGACGCATTTCGGACGTCGAAACGGACGCGTCGCGTCCGTTTGCGTCGGGCCAAATGGTCGAAACCGTCCGGGTGTCCGTTTGCGTCGGGGTGGCTCCAGCGGCACGACGCATAATTTTTTTTTCATTCATACGCCATAATTTTACATGATAAAAAGGACATAAAAGCGTGCTAAAATACGCGCTGTCTACTGGTCGTCGTCGCTGACGAGGTCAATCAGCTGCGGCGTCGGCCATGGAAGCTCGTACGCCGGCGGTGGAGGAGGTACCGCCACACGGGCATGAGGCTGTGGCCAAGGATCCCTGAGCGCGCGAGCGCGGACGTTGGAACGCGCGTCGGCGTGGGAGTCACCGGCCTCCCTACGCAGCGACTCTCGGAGCGGATTACGAGCCCGTCCCACAAAGCGAGCTCGTTGAGCTCGTCCTCTGTTGGCCGTGCCATGGTAATGGCCTCCTCCTAAAATGTCCGGCGGGGTCGATCCCAGTCGCCGTTCGTGGTCGTCTGCCAACCACGTCGCCGTCCTCGTCCTCTGTGGTCTCTTCTTCTCGCGGCGATCTCACGCTCAAAGTAGTCTACGTCGGCGAGGTAGCGCGGCGCCGCGCGTCGAACCCCCATCCCGAATCAGTTGTAGGAGTTTAGCGCGCGGATCTCTCCGCATCCGGCGGCAGACGCGCGGCGGCGCGCCTCGTCCCGGCTCTCGGCCCTCGCGCCAGGGGGGGGCGCGGCTGAGTTCAGTACCAGCCCCTCCGCAAGTTCGCGTCGCCATGGTACCGGTTTTCCTCCCATAGCGCGGTCAACGCGGACGTACGGCCGCCTGTGCCTTCTTGCAGGCGCGGCCTCCAGTCGTTCTTCGTCTTCCGGGCATTTCTTCCCCATGGCGTCGGTGTGGTGGCTACTGGGATTTTGGCAATGGTTTTGGTCGGGAAATGGGCGCAGCATCCCTTTAGAGGCTCGCCGCCATCTGGCCTTGCCGGCCTCTAGCGCACGCTCGGCGAGGCACGCCATCGGCCTCTGCAAAGGCTGCCGCCTTGGTACCCGTGGAAGACGAGCGGTTGTGCGCTAGGCGCCCGCAGAGGATCGAGCGGACACTTTGCAGCGTCCGCCGAGACGCAAACCTGGCGCATATTTGGGCCAGGTTTGCGTCTCCGCGAACGACCCGGTCACTTTGCGTCGCTCCGCTGGAGGTGGTGCCACACATATTTCCGATAACGGCGGACACTCGCGCCGCTGGAGATGCCCTAACTCACAAACTTGAAACTACCAAACCCCAAAGGCTCAGCCCAACTATCAAGGCTCCCAGCCGAGCGCTGCCCACTAAATGTTGAATCCCCTTTGACACATCATCAATCCTCACCTGGATTTCTCTGCTCGTCTCGTCTCGACTTCAGTGGCGGCGTGTCGGCAGCCATTTCTTTAAAATATTAACAAGCAACTCGTGAGCGCTTATGAGCGTATAACGAACAAATCCAAAAGCTTGTTATTCGTAATGAGTTTAACGATCTGAGCCTTAATGATCCTGAGCTTACCGAGTCGAGCAACTCATCAGTCCAACCCTATTTGCAGGTAACCGTTGGTGAAAATCCGTGGAATCATATCTGAAGGACGCGTTATCCATGGGTACCCAAGTCCATGCATAAAATTTCCATCCCTAAATACAATGGATGTAGTATATGCTTTAACATTTGGATTTGCCAGGTACCATCTAAAATAGTGGCAAGAACTGCTTAAAAAACAGAAATGACATAAGAGGGGTTGCTATTTCTAACCCTGTATGCCAAAATTTTCTACATATGAATCTTTTCAAAAGTTAAACAGCATAAATTATGACTAGGTTTGTAGAAAAATATAACATCCACGATTAAACCACTGTCCCAGAAGGATGTTTTAACTTGGTCTAAATTCAAATATATCTAGACAATAAATAGTGACTAGATACATCTAAATTTGATAAATATTATACATCCTTTGCGGGGACGGAAAATATAAAATCATATTTTATGATAGTTCTACAAATATTGATTAGATGTGGTAGATGGTAAATTTTTTTTTTATATATTTGATGAAAACTTTAAAACTACCTATATACACTAAATTTTGGTAGAGAGGGATTATAACCGAATCTAATCTAAGTCATCCAACTTAGAAAATTCCGAGTTCCATCATGGATTAATGTTCTCTAAGTTAGAACAATTTCTCGATGGATCGACTAATACTGAATTTTTGGGTGAGATAATTTCTCATTGGGATGGTGTTATTCAATCTTAGTTGGAGCCTAAGGTAAAACTTGTGACTAGAACGAATCACGAAGCAATCACATTTTTCTCAGTTGTAGCTTATATATAACTAACACGATTACCGAAGCAATCCAATGGTTCTTACGGTTTTTCTTGATTACCACCCCATGCAAGTAGACAAATACCACTAGCAACCTAAGTTGCAACTCATGATAGCACGAATCACGGTGCAATTCTATGGGCCAAAGAGTCCACTTAGTCTATTGAGAATTAGCGAAACCAATAATTTCTCACTAGCCAAATAAAGTAGATAACCAAAAAAACAATCCATGGTATCGTTGCCGACTTCCAAGCTCTTCCAAATCGAATCGCTCCAAGTCGGAGCATGTGTTGGATGGAGCTAGAAGGCGGCCGGGGATGACGTTCCTTCGTTCGACACCAAGGAAGCAGAACAAGATACTCCCAAAGCCCAGATGAAGACATGCGCTGCGCCACCGCGTGTCACCAGGCTGTCGACGAGAAAGCCCCGATCGAAGCATGGCTCGTGCGGGGCACACCAGAATCTCCTCCGGCTCCGGCTGGAATACCTCACCACTATATACCCTTTTCGTTTTAACAAACCCAGATCCGAGTCAGCAAAGCTACCTAGCTAGCTAAGCTAAGCTCCGACCCAACCCAAAGCTCGCTCGAGCCACTCACTGTGCCCGTGAGCCTTAGCCCTTAAGCTTCTCTCTCCACCCTCCCTCTCTCGCCGGTCGGGCGGCGCCATTATAAGTAGCCCGGCCGCGCGCCGCCATTTCCCAATCCATCCATTCCATCCACGTACCTGATCACGTACGTCATCAAGGCACAACGTACTCCGAGTCAGCATAGCAGAGCACGGGGCAGAGCAATACATGGAGAGCGTGGCGGCAGCGGCGGCGATGTACCGGCTGCCGGAGGAGTGCGTTGCTCACGCGATCGCCATGACGACGCCCGGGGACGCGTGCAGCTCCTCGGCCGTGTCGCCGGCGTTCAGGGCCGCGGCCGACTCCGACGCCGTCTGGGACCGCTTCCTGCCGCGCGACCATGCCGCTGTGCTCGCCCGCGCCGACGACGGCGGCCACCGCGAGTGCTCCAAGAAGGAGCTCTTCACGCGGCTCTGCAACCAGCCCGTCCTCCTCGACGGCGCCACCATGGTGCGTGCTTATAAACTAGTTCTCATTGCTACTAATTCACTTGCATTGTTCGCTAATCATCATGGCTTTGCACGTGTTTAATTTAGAGCTTCGGGCTGGACCGGCGCAGCGGCGCGAAATGCTGGATGCTGTCGGCAAGGGCGCTGAGCATCGTGTGCGGAGACGACCAATCGTGCTGGACATGGACTGCCGACCTCCCCGGATCAAGGTACCTAGTACATTGCTTCTTCCTGCATACGATGTACATGTGGGTGTGGCAGCTCTAGGTTGGCTGATAATACGAACTCATCATGCACCGCCAAGTTAGAAAAAAAATGTTACTGCTCTCGCCGATCCATAATTACCGTCGAGGATTTGGTTTAAATTTAAACTAAATTCTCGATACTTATTATAGATTAGAGGAAGTAGAGTACTTCGAACATTAGTATGTGGTGGAGCAAAGGTTGTTACTTTCAACATGTTTGAGATATAGAGATAGATTAGAATATTCCACAAGATCAGCACACACATTGGTTGTATGTTCCATTGTTCCTTACTTGCCTCCTAAGTACTTAGTAGTAGTTGATCGCCGTGCCACTACCACCACAACTCAAACTATATATATATATATATATATATTATATATATTTTTCTCAACTCGCCAAACGTACGTGTGCTTTTGTTGACCGAATAAGTTCCGAAGAACTGAACAAATCTTCGCATGTGTTGCTCATGCTCTGACCCGTGAGTCTGTGACCGCGTTCTTCCTGTTTTATAAAGGCATTTTCTGTCGAAGAGGCCAGGATACGCCTTTTCGAGAAAGAAAACAAAATGGCATTTCCTACACTAAACTGTTCATACACACGTCGGCTTCCATGCATGCATATGCATGTACGTGGACGCGTGGTAGCTAGCCTCGTCATGTGCATGCAGCATGCATGCTGTCAGTTAATGGGATTGATCAAGTTAATCAATTTAAATACCATAACTAATATAAGCCGTACATTAGCAAACTACTATTTTATTTTTCTAAAATGGCTTATAATTACATGATTGAACGGTTTCTTAATTTTATATTTTTGTGATTATAGGTTTCCTGAGGTCGCTGAGCTGCTCGACGTGTGCTGGCTTGAGATCACCGGGAAGCTGCAACTCTCGTCGCTCTCTCCCCGGATCACTTATGCCGCCTACCTCGTATTCTCCATCAATGATGACTCATACGGCCTCGAGTGCCACATCGGCATGCTGCCTCCCAAGGCCACAGTCACCATTGTCGTCTCTAGTAACACCAAGCCGATGTCGACATCGACGGAGCACACCCTCTGCCTACAACACATGCAAGGGGAGGAGGAGATGACGATGCACCGGCGGAGGCAGGAGTACATGCGGCCATGGAAGAACTACGGGCGAAAGGTGACAAGGGAGGCTGACATGGACATCAGGTGCCCCCGCCAGAGAGTAGACGGGTGGAAAGAGGTTGAGCTAGGCGAGTTCGCCGTGGCCGGTGATGATGGTGTGGTCGAGGTGAGCTTCAAGGAGGTGGAGTGCCGGCGGTGGAAGAGAGGGCTCATCGTGCAGGGCATCGAGATAAGGCCCAAGCATGCTAACTAGTGTGTTGATGCCTTGATGGGATTGATTGTATTTTTTTCTCTTCGGAGGAGGAGTGCTGATTTTAGAGCAAACAAAATCAACGCATGCAGCTAGGAACGGAGTAATGCTAAAATGATCGTCAGCACGTCGACATACGTTTGGGCAGAGTACATGTAACTTTTGGACCAATTGAGGCTTGGACGTGGACAGACCGATCGCGATCATCGCATGGGGCCAGCAGAGGGTTGTCGTTCCTGCAGCTGCAGATTAATTGGAATATTCATCAGTTCGTTTGGGAAAAGCACATGCTTAAGAATGTATATGTACTACTGTAGCTGCTACATGCATGGTTCATCGCACCCTTAATTTTCATGCATCTCAGCGACCACATATGTTTTTTTTTTTCAAAATGGGAGCATCGCTCAACTTCTGCTCAAATGATGTACACGACTTTTACTTTATTAAAAAGCGCAAGTATAATGTAGCCAAAGTTTACAATCATGAATCAGCTAAGGTCGATACATGAATCAACCATAGAAACATCCTATCCATTTGATATTCCACTAATATGACGCCATCCCCTGGAAAAAGAAGTTCTGAGCGACCGTCAGCAGCCGGTTGCATTCAGTAACCATATCCTCCCGATGATCCTCCGGGAGTAAGAGAGCCCATAGCTCAATACAGTGCGCAGCTTGACGAATAACCTGCAAAAAATTGGTACACTTCTGCTTGTTAAAGACCATATCATTTCGACATGTTCAAATGGACCAGCACAAAGCTGAGATACCAATTCGTATCCTAGCCTTATCATGCTTGCTCACACCATTTAACCATTCGCCAAACATGTTAATAATATTTGAAGGGGCTGGAATATTATATGAAAAATAAATCATGCGCCATACAATCTTTGTAAAAGGACAAGCAAGAAACAGATGCTCAACAATTTCAGTGGAATCACAGAAACAACATTTTTGACAACCATTTCAATTCTGTTTTGCCAAATTATCTTTAGTTAACAAGATTTTGTTATGCAGAAACCAAATAAAAAATTTAATTTTCAAAGAAATTTTAATCTTCCAAAATATTTACAATTTTTTTTAATATATCCATTCATCAAATCAAGATACATAGATTTAACCGTAAAAAGACCAGAATCCGTTAGTCTCCATATGAATCCGTTAGCGGCCACAGATGTGGAAGCCTGGTTGGACATATGAAGGCCTGACGCGTTTCCGCACAAGTTGTAAGATTATCCGGCCCATGACCTTGTCTTTGACGTGAATAGAAAGCTAAGCCTGCCATTGGGTTGTATGTGTGTGTGCGTCTGTTATGCAAAAATTCAGAGTGCTTGGTTGCTAGTGGCTGAGCAAGCTCCTAAGTAGACCCTTGGCAAAGCTCACCCACATCACACCAACTATGAATAGCTGTTTTTGTTCATTTCTCCCCCTCGTCCCTCTAACGAGTGAACAGTAGTTTAGTTTGAGAGTCTCCTCTGAGCGGCCGGGTCGATCCCGAGCCCTTCTTGCCGGTCTGGCCGGCCGGAGGTGGCGACGGAGAGACGCCGGAGTAGCTGTATATAGTAGAAGTAGTAGCCTTAGTGCTAGAAGTTGGCTTTATGCTGTAGTTTGGCACTCTGCCGGGAGGAAATCACCAGATCTTGTTGGCCGGATCTGGTGGGTGCTTCTTCTCCTTGTTCTTGCTGCGGTGCTTCCATGGTGGAAGCCAGATGCGGCGGCTGACAAGGGGAGTGGCTACTCCATCAATAAGGCCTATGTTTGCCTCAATCGTGGATTCGGAGTTGACGGTTCTGACTCCAGGTCTTCTTTCTTCATTCGCCATGGAGGTGAGCGAGGGAGAGGCTTGTGGAGTTGCTGCTGTCAGCGTTCGAACCTGCAACAGGGGAGAGCTTCTGTTTCTCTCGGGAGATCCCTCACGCCGGCATCTTTGTCGGTGTATTCCATGGCTGAATGGCGGCCTCTCCCTCCTTCAGTGTCGGCGATGGTTCTCTCCGGCCGGCGACTGGAGGTCGTTCTCGGGAGTTTCTTCACGCCGGCAGCCTCGTCGGTGTACTTCATGGCCAAATGGTGGCTGCTCCCGCCTCTGGCGTCAGCGATGGTTTCTTCCGGTTGGCGTCTGCAGGTCATCTTCAACCTCCAGGCTCTTATGCCATTGCGGAGGCCCTTTGGCTCCAGTGCAGCTGGCTCCCGCCTCACCGCCCCAAGTGGCTCCGTCCCCGGCGACGGTGAGGTTGACTGCGCTGTCCAGTGGAACTGCGGTGGAGAAGGAGCTGGCCTTGATTGCTTTTTCAGTTTTTCTTCCAGGGTCACTAGTGTAAAGTGCAAGGGTCTATCTGTTATTTCCTATTTTCGTAGGACCCTTTTTGTAAGATGTACTTCCACCGCTTATGATCAATGAAAATCTCTCGGTCCTTCTGGACCGGCCCCTGTTCAAAAAAAAAAAAAAAAAAAAAAACATCACACCAACTAGAATTTTCCAACCTAAACCAGTAACTAAAGTCATACCGCATTACAGGTCTACAGCAATACCACCCCGATGAAGAGTCCACGAAGCCTAGGCAGTCGCCTCGCGGGATCATGAGAGGTGAACCTACCACTGTTAGGTTGTATGCATCGTGATAGCTGGTCCATAGATGGTCCTACATATTTTTAACATATTGAACTTAACTATTATCTGTGATAGGTGTGTCAATGCACATGTTACATATGAATGTGTACATTAACCTGATATTACGATATAAGGATATAAATCTTATGAATGGACATCAACATAGATCCTTTTCCACTGAATGTTGTTAATATATAACTGGAATACTTTCTCTTAACCGATATAACCGAGATATCCTCTATCTTCACTTGCGTGGAGTATGTTTTGTTTACATGTCTCAAAATATGAGAAATATGTTCCAAGTCCTAGGATATTAGGAAAATTAACTTTTCTATCAAAAGTCGATGCATAATTTCATGCTAATGGTCTTCCATTGCACCAAGTTTGTAGGGTGAAACATCTTAGAATGACATACCAACATATTACCAATCCAAACTTTCAAGACACACTTACTAGTGATTCATTTTATACTATATAAGCTTCCACCGTTGTACTTACAACCTATTACACTAGAACCACTAGTAAGATATTTATTTGAGCGTGCCATTTAAAGATCTATATCATGATATATAATGACATTAAAAATGCAAACACACATACATACATAGATACATATATATAATGAAAAGTTAGTTCACAAAAAATTTCATTACAACATGCAATTTAATATTCATACAAGCCAAGTTGTTACAACTGGATAATAAAACTCCACAACTAATGCTCAACATTGGTGTGTACTCCTTAAGACTATGATATGTTAAAAGATAAATTTAAAAGAGGTATAAAAGTTTAGTATTAAATTTTGACATGGTTTATTTATTTAAGTTGTCCATGGGTCCATTTTTTGTTTGGAGTGACCCTGGTCTTATCTCATCAGATAACTTCGAAAGAAAAACTTTAAACGAAGAGATATTACAACTTAAAATTTTACAAGGTGGTTACAGATCGAGAGGTTGGTAGGTCCATATATGGAGAACAACTGGAACACATTGCGAACTAGTAATGTAAACTCAAACTGATTTGCAGCTCAACCCTCTTGACCGACTCGCAATCTGTTTAAACTGATGGCTCTGTATTGACGAGGGCTTCAAAATCAGACACCACATTGTTATATTTTAGAAAAAGTGGGTCTCCTTTGTTATGAGGAAACAACACGAACTGCTAACCTATTTTGTGAGAAGTTACACATGATAACTTTAGTAACAACATGATGGCAAGAAATGGTGAGTTTAATACTTTGAAGATGAAAAAACATTATTGGATAAGTTTGAATATCACGCGGAGACAAAGTCGACTACAAAGACGGGTCACCAATTGGATTCTAAGTTTGAGAAATATAACTTTTTTAATTTTTGATTTTACCAGAAATCTTGATAACAATATCATGCATGCTAGCTCCACCCGTTCACCGTCACGCAGAATAGCAACTGCGGCATGTCCATGCATACCATGGCCATAGCCAATGATCGAGATAATTACAAAAAGCACCACATTTCATGTATGTGTAACAAAAAACCACCACTCTACAATTAACACTAAATACGTAACAAATAACACTGATTCCTCTCTAAAACTTGTTTAATCACATAACTGACAAGTGGGTCTTGTTGTCACGTTGACGTGGGATTTGCATTTTGCAAATAAGACCTTCATATATTACGAATTCTAATTTTGGGGGTATCATGTCGTCTTCCCCGCGTTACATGCATCCCCACCGCCGGTGTAATATCCCAGTATTTGAGACGATTGCGGGGTAGTTTTTAGAAAGGGAAGTGCATTGCATCGTAAAATCTGGGGAAATTTCTCCCTTATTTATAAAACTACATCAACAAGGGGGACAAGTTTCTCTCTCGACACTAGACAGGATTAGGGTTTTGAGAGTGCGATAAACTTGGACCTATCCTATATCATCTTAGGGTTTCGAGAAGAAAGGGAAACAATTCATAATCTAATTTAAGTTGCATGATTGAATTCAAACAAGTTAGGTTTGATATTCAAATTCAAACTTCAATTTGATATATCATAATTCAAATTATGAATAATCCAATAAACAATTATGGAAATTGGAAAATTATGAAATATAAAAGAATAGAACATATATATATATATTAAAAGCTCATTAGGGAAAACTTGAGATTTATTGATTAACACACAAGATACATTGTCATTTACAATATTCATATGAATTCTACTTATTACAACATATTTCAGAAATGGAATAAATGAAAAAGAAAATGAAAATTACAAAGAAATGTAAATGGCTAAAACTAGCTAAATTCTCCAAGAACTTCTTGATCAGCACTTGATGAAGAACTTTTTGATCATCTCCTTAAAACCTGCATTGAGAAATAACAAAGACAAAGACATAAACTACGCCAAGTGGCAAAGCCACTTGGCAGGTTAGCAAATAAAATGAATGGGGTGCATAATATCAAGATCAGCCGAGCTGATCCAACAACAACTCAAGTTCCAACCAGGGAGCTCACAAGCAGCTCACATGGCTTGCTGCATGCCCAACAGCACACACAACCAGGGGAGAGTCACCAAAATGGTGCCAGGTAGTGCTGTCGACCAGGAGAGCAAGGAGAGGATCATATATAAACTTGTCCAAGCCAAAACCCTAGCAGCTCATCGACATCAGCTCCAAAGGGGGAGAACACAAGAACAACAAGAACACAGCCAACAAAACTATCCAGGACAGTTCCACCAAGGACTGTTTTCTATTGAACAAGAATTGATGAAACAGATCATCACAAGCTAGCCAGGAGCAGCAGGGCAAGCTTAAACCATCAACCAAAAGCAAAACCTCTACACCAACAACCTTTCTAGGAGCTGGAGTGAGGTATAACCAAGAAATCCATGAGCAAGCAATTGTTTTTCTCATAATTAAGCATATGCACACACACACACAAGCCAATGGGTAGGAACACCCTATGTGTATCCTCATCTGGTGATGAGCCACTAGCTACTGGCAAAAAAGGAGCATGGCCAGTAGAGATAATCCCAGGGAAACAATGATTCAAACCAAGTGTATCACCACTACAGTCAACCAAATGATCCAGCAAGGATTTGATGCACTACCAGTCTAGCCAACTCACCTAGCAGCTAGAGGTTCACTAAAACCATCAGACATATAAATAGATTATGTCTATTTAATTTTTCAACATCAAAAGCTACTGGAAATCCAACAAGGGATCAACCAGAAAGCATTTACCAGTCACACAAAGCCATAGAAGGGGAGCTACCCAAGGACAGCAACCAGATGCTGTCAGGGCTACCTCAAACCCAAGACAGAAAAGCCAAGATAATACATCATTACTCAGAAGAGTTCAGAGTGAGCTAGGGTCCCCAACCAATGGTTGGCATCCCTCTAGATCAAGTCAGTTGATTAAAAGAATCATCACTGTAACACAGTTCATCTCATTTATCCATTCAGTCAAACTAAGTTGTATAGATAAATGAAATACACAAGTAATAAACGACACAAACACTTGCAAATGATCCAGAGGATCACTGCAAGCATCAACAGATGCTTGATTAAGCAAGAGCATGTATCAGCACCAAGTTTTTGTGTCATACAGACAGAAGGTTGAGCACCAGAGAGGCACAATGAGTGAAATAGCAAGCAAACAACAAGCAGCTGATGATCACTAGATCATCAGGGCATGCTAGAGCATGCTGAAGCATGCTAGATTCAAGCCTAGCACCAATACATGAACCAGTTAAATGAAATGGCCACAGTTAAGCAACAATTACATCACATATAATCATATAAATTATTTATAATTGTATCCAGAAGCACATCATCAAGGAATTGATGCAGATAGACAATAGCCAAGCTAAGTAGAGCCCTATTATGAGCCAGAGCTCAATAAGAATTACACACAAGCAATACTGGCCTTGCAGAAGCAATGATTACTCCCAGTAGTCAAGTCAGGGGCAAGAATATCGCACATACATGATCATTTAGTATCAGCAGCAGCAGCTGGAGCAACATAGCAGGCTATGAGCATCACAACATGCTAATGAGCATGTGTAAAAGCTCCACAACAACAACAGATACATGAACAAAAGCATAGCAGTAACTAGGATAGCACAACATAGCATCAGCTAGCACACGCAGCACAACAATAGCTAGCACACGCAGCACAACAGCAGCCAACACAGCACAGCCGCAAAGGCCTGGCATGGTAGCATCTCCAGGAGGAGGAGCAATCAACAGCCAGAGCTAGACAAAGAGGAGTGGAGAAGGAAGAGACGGAGAGGGGGAGGCGTACCTGGAGCAGAACACCATGGCGTGCCATGGCGACACGGCGGCACATATCGGCCATGGTAGCACCCAACCGCGGCCAGGCCAAGCGTCGCTGAGGCGCATACGCTCCAGCACGACCACGACGAGGTTCACCGCCGCACCACCGTGAATAGAAACGTAGGCGACCATCAGATCGCCGCAGCACCGTGCAACCCTAGTTGCAGTAGGGTTGGAGGAAAACGAAGCCGACCTTGAATCCCAGATCGACGCAGACCAATCGATGCACCGTCGAGAGGCGGTTCGATTGTGACCGATCTCATCACCGGAGACGGCCGGAGGAGGCAGAAACAAATCGGCGACGCCGGCGGCGACCGTAGAGTCGCGGGAGGGTTAGGGTTCGTCGACGAGGCGCGGGGGAGAGAGTGGCGAGCTACCGAGTGGGTCGAACTGACCCGAACGGGTCTAGCCCAACCCACTGGGCTCCACTGATAGGTAGGCCAGAGGGGCAATTTGGTAATTCCCAAATTTCATTTAAACTAAAACTTTGACCAAATTTTGAAAATTGAAAAGAACTCTAAAAAATAGAGAAAAATATGTAAACCACTTAAAATTTCATTCTCTATCCAAATAAAATATGAAATAGAATTTTTGAGACAGAAAATTGGAACCATTATTTAATTCAAAGAAAAATAGAGTAATAAAGAATCATTAAAAATAAGCCAATATTTTTAATGATTAAATAAGTCCATAAATTCAAAAGGACTTCAAAATAACTTGGCAACATTCCAAGTTAATATTTTCACTCTTAAGGAGTAATCATAAATGATTCTTATTCGACACCTCAGACATGAAATAACAAAACACCAGGAAGGGGGGAACCAAACCCTAAAAATGGAAAGCATGCATATTTGAATCTTTAACCATTGCCCTTATCGGACAATGATGCTATCTTTTAGAAACAGAGGACAAGGGTCAGTCCACACCATCCAACTGCAACACTTTGCAGTCTTTAGGCAAGTTTATCGCTTGCTCATGTTACATTGAGTATTTTTACCAAATTACTTGCAAAATACTATGATTATCACTCTTGCATGAAAAGCAAAAGAATTAATTTCATAACTATGAATATGACTATGTGGTGGGCAATGGAACCATGGTATGAGTATGGTGGAGGTTCCATTGCAAGGGTTTGTATCCATCTAGGATTAAACAACAAATGTCGTCCAGTGATTCTTGTGCCGTAAAACTCGTGTTAACCATAAGATCTGGAGTGGGACGGAGTAGTCAATTGTACTCTTCCTCTCGTACACCAACGGATGAGCTTACCGTAGCAGTTGTGTCTTGCGAGAACAACCAGAGGGGTGGGGAACCTCTAAGTCCCCACGGTAATGCGGTCTATGATGGGTTGCAACGACCGGCGAAGGAATCAGGTCAAGAACCTGGTTGTTGTCGAGGTCGAAAGGTATCCATAGGGGTACGCTGACCGGCAAGGACCCAAGGTTGGAATTGCAACAAAGGGTGGGTGTGCGAGGTCGCGGAGGAGTATAATTTGGCTAGGACCTTATACCAGGCCTCACACCACGGAAGTGTGGACGGGAAAGCTGCCCTGTTGGCACCAAGGTTAAGATCTCTTATGGGTAAATCAACACACCTCTGCAGAGAGTAATGAATTGTGACCTATCACTCCCTATTTCGGGATTTGGAACTGCGAACGCTGCCGGAAAGGAACTTCATGAAGTTCTAGTAACCGGTGAAGGCTGACGGACATAGTTCTTCTAAATAAAAGCAACCTTTTGAAGAAATGATTATGAAAACCTGCATTGGTATTGAACTTTCTGGTCTAATGTTATAGCTAGTGCATTAAACACCTCTTTCCTATAATGAACTTGTTGAGTACGCTCGTACTCATACCTCTTATAATCCCCTGCTTAGACTGTCTGAATCACCTCGAGGAAGCCAATGACGGACAAGACGGAGCAGATGGGATCTGCTACGAGGAATCAGACCTCTCCGGAGGAGTAGAGGGGATCGACTACCTCATCGTCTATGGAACCCGGGAGGTTCCAGAAGGAGAACAAGTGCGACACACCATAGTAGTAGTAACCGAGCAGCACAAACTATTTAGCATTTAGCTGCTCGAGACCAATAATGTTTAACCTGTTAAGACTTTTAATATATAAGTTAAGTAGGGTTAACCTCGAACCAAGGAGTAAACCTCTATGGACCCAGGAGGAGCTCCGAGATGATGTATATATATGGTTTGTAATAATATGTGAATGAGTTATGGACCAGCTATGTTTCTATTGTACTACTCTGAGGGATGTAATATTTGCGGATTGGTACTTCACGAATGTTATATCAACGACTGGCATACTACAACATGCAGTGGTATGCAGGGTCACCACAGCCGGCCAGCTAAATGTTGCTCCCCTCAATGTGGCTGCACCGCCTTAGCCTCCCTCACCACCCTGTCGTCTGGGGACACGGCAAGCCCGCCGCCCATGCACAGAAGAGCCGACAATCCAGTTCACAGAAAGGAATCAAGCTGGTCCTCTAGTAATGGTGGTCACAAATGCTGGTTTAGGAGCGGCTACTCGCCAGTGGGGATGCACGGGAGGACGGGGCAGATGCATAAGATGTGGAGGATGAGCGGAGGCATGGGATGTGCAGGAGGAGGAGGATGAGCGGGAGGACGGGATTGTCAAGCTCAGTCTTGGTCCCTTCGGCGCATGAATGGGAGGGTCTCTGCCGCAAGCAGCGACGACAATGAGCAGCTCGCAGCCGGCGGCGGTGAGAACGTGAGGAGGGATGTGGAGGGACCGCGAGCATCGACTATAGCAACAACAACGGGGAGGTTAGGAGGGACCGCACGAGGGGGGGGGGGGGGAGCTTCTCGCGGCACGTGGTGGTGGGAATGTGAGGAGGGGTGAGGAGGGACCGCAGGGGCGGTGATCGAGCTGCTCGTGGCCGACGGCGCAACGGTGGTGACAACGCTCGTGCCCCTCCGTAACCTGGTCGTTCTGGTGCACGGCTGGGTCATGGTCCGCTCCCTATTTCCATTTTTTCAGAGGAGAGAAGAGATTGATATGATACGTGGGGTCACTCTAATTTTAGAGAAAAACCCAGAATATGAGCTAGTCTCTCGTGTGTATCTCTTAAACGGTTTTGGCGTGCCACATCAGCCTTACAACTAGACCCACCTGTCGGTTATGTGATTAGTCGATCATTAGAGAGGAACCAATGCTATATGTTACGTGTTAACCGTAGAGTGGTGGATTTTCAAAACAGAACGTAAATTATTTTTTGTTTGTTACACGTGCCTAAAATGTGGTGGTTTTTTTTTTGTAATTTTCTCTAATGATCACGGGTCTCGTGTCTTCCTATCGTTGCCAAATCTCCATTTTGCTTTGCGAAAAGCCAATCTCCAGATTAATAATTCTGTTTACGTAGCATGCACGTAGGCATCTTCCAATAGATCAATACACACACACCCTTGGTGGTTTCAGTTAACGTAGCACGCACGGTTCCTTGCCTCCTACATATACATCTGCCTATTCGATCGGGTCCACTCAACAAACCAAACTCCACATCACATCACAACGCCGAGTCGTCCACCCAACCGCATACCAGGCCGCGCTAGCTCGAGAAGCGAGCGTACGAAGCACTGAAGCAGAGAGAACAACCATGGAGACGCCGGCTGCCTGCGAGATCGAGCGCCTGCCGAAGGATCTCCTGGTGCACGTGATCTCCCTCACGTCGCCGGGGGACGCCTTCCGCGCCACCGCCGTCTCCCGGGCCTTCCACGCCGCCGCTGACTCCGACACCGTCTGGTCCCGCTTTCTGCCGAGCGACCTGCCGCGGTTCGCCAAGAAGGAGCTTCCCCGCACGCCGCCGTCGACCAAGAAAGGGCTGTTCCGGCGGCTCTCCGACGAGCCCATGCTTCTGCCGCACAAATTCATGGTACGCGGAGGTCTAACTGTTGAATACAAATGTATTACCTACCTCCTTTTCATCAGATTAAATATTTGAACAACTTAGCTAATGCATTAGTCCTATATAGTATCAGAGCTAAAAGATCTCTAGTTCCAGACCATCGAACCCTGCTTACATATTTTTAAAAAACAAAGAAAAATATTTTGCGCTCTACACCGAACCTAGCTAAAAACTAAAATAGCCTAGACCCTTTTAAATAACGTCGTTCAACCTTTTTGACAAACCTCGTGAGCATGACAGTGGTAGACGTAAAGGTGAGTATTGAATATAAACATATTGCCTAGCCACTTTTAAAAGTTTAAACTTTTAGAAACTTAGCTAATGCATCAAATCCTATGCTTAGTTCTTCGGCTGCTGTTCAATTTGATGCGAATATATTGCTTTCTGATGCCATTGATGATACATGGATGCAGCGGATGCAGCTGGACAAGGCTACTGGCGCCAAGTGCTTTACGCTTTCGGCGAGCGCGCTGCAGATTCCGCCCTATACCAGGCGAGGGAACTGGACCCGTGTGGGTTCTGATTTTTACTACAACAAAAGAGGCAAAAGGTTCGATCGAGCAGTTTTCGGATTTTTTTTCCACAATAAATTTATTTAATTATACGTGCTATACTTTTCTTGCGCCTTCCTCCGTGACACCCTTCGGCACTATGTATTTCCAAACAGGTTCTTACAAGCCGTGGTACTTGGCTATATACAAGGGCTAGATATCCGTGCAAAGGTACAACGGAAGATGCTCTCCCAAAACACAACGTATGTTGCATACATGGTGTTCAAGCTACCCGATAGATTCTACGGGCTCGATTTCCCGTTCCAGGATGCATTGTTTGGCGTTGCAGGGAGCGAATCTGTACGTCAGGTTTGCCTGCAAGGATACATCGAGGATGGGGATAGGGCTGACGAGCCGCCTCGAAAACACATCTTGCCAAGTTGTTATCCTACTAGGTGTGACACGATCCCTCCTCTAGATGATGTTCATTTCCCTCGTAAAAAGACCGACGGTTGGATGGAGGTGGAGCTAGGTGAGTTTCACAACGAGGGAGGGGACGGTGAGATCTCCATTAGCTTAATCCAGACCTCAAGCCGCAAGTCTAGCCTCATTGTGTGGGGCATTGACTATTGAGTTGAGAAGTAAGCAACAAAGGCCAAAATGACAATATCATTGGGTAGCATTTGTAAATTACTCTTAGATTTTTTATTAGACTAGTTTCGGTTATGTGGTTTATTTTACCTTTTGCTTCAACATGTTGTGCCTGAATTGTTTTTTTTTTGTAGTAAACCGGTGGGACACTAGGAGCTCTATACGGCTATACCTATCCACGCTGCCTTGTAAAGAGAATAATAATAAAGTTGGGTCACTACATCACAATAATCAAAAAGCAACCGACGGTGCTAAATGAAGCACCACACATACCCCTATCCAGCGACACTCAAGATAAATACGGATGCTAAACACGTTGAACAACTCTAGCGCCTATAATTCAGATCTTATTGAGTGGGAGTGGGGTGGAAAAGTCGAGAATGAACCGGCCGGCATGTGCTCCGGGCTGAACTCCTTCTTTCATTGGCTGAAGGGAGAGGTGGTCCTGCTACTGTGTTTGCAATTTTTCTGAAACAATGAACAATACAGCTGCAAAATACTGGGAATGGGACCCGAAACTAAGGAGAGAGGGAGAGCGAATTAAAACATGGTCACTGTCAGACATCTTCCCCAGATTCCTCTCTCTCCTCCGAAACGTCTTCCCCAACCATTTTTCTTCTCTTTCTCCTCCGTGAGTGCAAGGTGACCGCCTCCCCTGAGCGAGTGAGCGCGTGTTGGCTGTCACAAGGGCGACGGCGTGGGTGCCCGACAAGGTCCGCGTATTTCCTTGAGAACACAACAGCAGCTTCTCGTGCTCGTCTCTCATCTCTCTCTCATCTCTCGCCGGTTGGTCCGCGTATTTCCTTGAGAACACAACAGCAGCTTCGCGTGCTCGTCCATCTGCGCAGTGGCGGCACCCGCGGCCGTGGACTATGTGGACGCTGCCGACGACGTGCCCTCGCCGAAAATCAGGCTGTTGGTGCGTGGTTGATAAGCATTCAGCCCATGTCTCCTGATTGTACATTTCCTGACCAGGATAGCTTGATGGGTTCTTGATTTCTTGACGTGATTTTGTGGATGCAGAGCGCGGTGTCTGGGCTGAATCGGAGTCTCGCCGCGAGCCAGGAGGACCTGGAGCGAGCGGACGAGGCGGCGGCGCCGGCACCCGTTGACCTTGCCAAGGACCTCGACAAGCTGCATGAGCGGTGGAAGCTGGTCTACAGCTGCGTTCTCGTCGCGAACCCTTGACAAGCAGCCAGCTCAGCAGACCAAGCCCCCACGTCGCCCCTGCGCTCACCGCGGTGGCAGCGGAGCTCGACGAGCAGCCAGGTCAGCGGAGCTCGATGAGTAGCCAGGTCAGCGGAGCTCGACGCCGCCTCCGCGCCCGGCGTCTCCCTCATGCGCGCTCACCCGCGTGACATGCTCCCGTCGGCAGCTGCAGGACCAGCTCCGCCCGGTTCGGGGTGGGGTCTGCAAGTTCCATTAGATTCAGATGTTGTTCCACTATATGCGAGATCTATAGAAGTATGACGTGGCCTTTAGTGTCATACTTTGACATTTTTTCATTCTTATATAAATGTGGGTTCTTAATTTTAATTAAAAATTATTTTGAATTATGAAGTATATTGCAATGGATCTATCAATAGTTAGTACTACTTATATTGGTAACTTCGGAGTACTAATTAATTTTTAAATATTTGAGACCGACCTATGCTAATCGAAATTGATCCGACCACCCATGCTTCTTTTGTTTGTCAGCAAATAGGGTAACATAAATATGTATATACTGCATATGAAGATGTTCCTACCTTTCCATTCATGTGTAACCTTTTCTTTTAGAACTCCCAGTCTCACGTCCAACCTTTTCCTAATGAGAGGGTCTTCGCCCTTGGCCCGGACCTCTGGGGGGAGGATCAGCGGATCTCAGCAGAGGAGAACTGGGGCCTTGAGATCACCTTCACGGCCGTCGAGTTGGATGAGGTCCTCGCTAGTATGAGGCCGGACTCGGCTCCTGGTCCGGATGGTTTTCCGGTGGCGTTCTTTAAGCGGTTTTGGGACATCCTCCGGGCTCCCATTCTCATGCTATTGAACGACTTTGCCCTTGGGAGGGTTGACATTGCTCGCCTTAATTTCGGGATTATCTCGCTCATCCCGAAGGTTAAGGGGGCGGATCAGATCACACAGTTTCGGCCTATTGCGCTCATTAATGTCATCTTCAAGTTCGTGGCCAAGGCTTACGCGATTAGGTTAGCTCCTCTTGCGCATAGGACGATTGATCGGAGCCAATCTGCTTTCATCAAAGGGAGATGTCTGCACGAGGGTGCTCTTGCTCTGCATGAGATTGCACATGAACTCAGGGTGGGGAAGCAAGAGGGCTTGCTCCTCAAGTTGGATTTCGAAAAGGCTTATGACAGAGTCAACTGGGACTTCCTACAGGAGATTCTCCTTCGGAAAGGATTCTCCGCGAGGGTGGTACACCGGTTGTTGCAGTTGGTCAAGGGTGGCCAGACTGCCATCAATGTCAATGGCGAGATAGGGCCGTTCTTTCGTAACGCTAGGGGAGTTCGGCAAGGCGACCCTCTCTCCCCGATTCTGTTTGACTTCATTGTGGATGGGCTTGCAGCCATTCTAGCAAAGGCTAGCTCCGCGGGACACATTGAGGGTGTGATCCCGCACCTCATCCCAGGAGGGGTTACGCATCTTCAGTATGCGGATGACACTATGGTGTTGATCAGACTACGGGGGTAGGGATTGCGAACCTTAAGACTATTCTCCTTTGCTTTGAGAATATGTCGGGGCTCAAAATCAACTTTGACAAGAGTGAAGTGGTGGTGACATGGGTCACCCTGGAGCTTCAACACCGGGTTGCGGGTTTGCTCAACTGCAAAAGGGGGGAGTTCCCGATTAAGTATTTGGGCTTGCCTATTAGTGACAAGCCGCTTAGGGTAGCGGATTGGAACTTCTTGCCGGAGAAGATTGGGCATAGGGTTGACCCCTGGCAAGGACTGTTCCTCGCTTCGGCGGGTAGGCTCGAGCTGACCAATTCTTGCCTCTCCAGCCTCCCGCAATTTGCTATGAGCCTTTACATGCTCTTTGATAGCACGCACAAGGCCATGGACAAACCACGCTGCCGCTTCTTTTGGGAAGGAGTGGGCAACAAACGCAAGTACCACATGGTAGACTGGGCTACGGTGTGTAAACCTAAGTCGTTCGGAGGATTGGGAATCCTCAACACCAAACTCATGAACATCGCCCTGATGCTCAAATGGATTTGGAAACTTTACCAGGACGCCGAGGGTCTCTGGGCAGACATCATACGTGCAAAGTACCTGAGGGGTCGGGACCTCTTTGAGGGTACAGTTCCCACTAAAGGCTCCCAGTTCTGGAATTCCATCCAAAAAATAAAATGGTATTTCAAGTTGGGAGCCAAACATGGTGCGCGAAATGGGAGACGCACGAGGTTCTGGCTAGACTGGTGGATGGGCCGGGGGCCCTTCATGGCTAGGTTCCCCCGTCTCTTTAGCTGCTCTACTGATCCGTTGATATCAGTCGCTGATGCGGCACCACGGGTAGGGAACCCTGGGGAATGGGGTGTCGAGTTTCGGCGACCTTTTGGCACGGCTGAAGTGGTTGAATGGGACAACCTTTGTCGGGAGGCCATGGGATGGCAGCCAGGGATTGAGGAGGACACAGTCTCCTGGTCCATCGACGCTTTAGGCTCCTTCACTGCCAATTTGGTCTATATGGCACTGACACAGGGGGCGTCGGTTACCTGCTTCAAGGAGGCCTGGCGCACCAGGGTTCCTCCCAAGATCCGGGTCTTTTTGTGGCAACTTATCTGAGGACGCCTTCCCTCATGTGACCAAGTTGCTAAAAGGCATGGACCTTCGGATGGGAGATGTGCGCTTTGTCGGGAGGTGGAAGATTGCAATCACATCTTCTTCTCCTGTCCCATCGCCAGAATGATGTGGGATGGAGTTAGGGAACTCCTCCACTGTGACTGGAACCCCGCCGGGCCGGGGGAGTTCATTGCAATCGCCCAAGGCCTTTACGGCCCGATGCGTAGGCTAGTTTGGTTCACGTTCGCAGCCCAGTGCTGGACCTTGTGGACTATCCGCAACAAGCTTACCATTGAAGGAAAGATGATCGGACACCCAGCTGATGTTTTTTACCACATGTTGATACATATGCAGTGCTGGAGGGTTCTGGTCAGACAGAGGGATCGGGCGATGCTGGACGCGGCGGTGGACGACGTCAGGAGACTCTACGCGAGACTGCATGCTGAGTAGCGGAGGACCCAGGCTTTGGCTACACCATGGACTTCCCTAGTTATCTATCTATCTATATCTGTGGTAGTTGTGTATGTGTTGGCTGTACGTGCTATGTTTCGCACCCTCGCATCTCTCCGTGACGTGGGTTGGGAATGACCTGTTTGCGCCTTAGGGCGAGCTATGTGTGTGTGCTATGTAAGACTATGTTGGATTGTTGCCTTGTGGGCTTTATTTATAAAACCGGGCTGAGTGGCCTTCTGTTTAAAAAAATGAGAAGAGGAACGATTGAATTCATTAATTCATTTTACTTTTTGAAAGAAAATTTAATGCTAGTCGTTTACACTTTCAGCACATGTTGATGGCCAGGGGCCCTCCGTGGTGTAAGGTACTCCCAAGAAAACGGTCTATCGTTGCCAATTCAATCTCCATTTTACTTTGAGAAAAGCCAATCTCCAAATTAATAATTCGGTTTACGTAGCATGCACGTACGCGCGCGCGGCTCCTAGCTAGTCATCTTCCAATGCACACACCCCTCCTGGTCTACGTTAACGTAGCACGTACGGTTCGTATTCCAATCGTCGTAGGCAAAGGCAATGCACCGCCTCGATCCACCTTGCCTCCTACATATACATCTGCCTATATATTCGATCGGGTTCACATCACATCACAACGTCGACTCGAGTCGTCCACAAAATTAACCACGCCAGAGATTCTCGGAGTAGAAGCGCGCGCGCCTGCCGCCCAAGTACATCATGGATATGCCGGCCGCCTGTGAGATCGACCGCCTGCCGGAGGACCTCCTGGAGCACGTGATCGCGCTCACCTCGCCCGGGGACGCCTTCCGCGCCACCGCCGTCTCCCGGGCCTTCCACGCCGCCGCCGAATCCGACACCGTCTGGTCCCGATTTCTGCCGAACGACCTGCCACGGTTCGCCAAGAACGAGATCCCCCGCAGGCCGCCGTCGACCACGAAGGGGCTGTTCCGGCGCCTCGCCGACGAGCCCGTCCTTCTGCGGCACAAATACATGGTCCGCCCGCGCGCATATAGATTTCACTATACTTCAATTCCGGCCGCGCGCTGTTCAATTTGATGCTAATGATGATCCGTGCACGCTTGCAGCGGATGCAGCTCGACAAGGCTACCGGCGCCAAGTGCTTCACGCTCTCGTCCAGCGCGCTGCAGCCTCCAGCCTATTCAACCTTGGTCCCTGTGGGTTCGGATTTCGACTACAGCAAAAGAGGCAAAAGGTCCGATCAAGCTAGCTAGCACGCGCGCGGTTTCCATCTTCTTTTTTTTCCACAGCGAATTTACTTAATTAATTAACTATGCTTCCCTCGCGCGCGCCTTCCTCCTCCGAGGCCACCCTTCGTCACCGTTTATGTGCAAACAGGTTCTTACAAGCCATTAGAATACCCTACTATTTGCCGGGGCCGGATATCCGCGCAAAGGTACACCGCAATATGCTGTCCAGGAACACGACGTACGGGGCATACATGGTATTCAAGATACTCGACGACAGGTCCTACGGGTTAGATCTCCCGCTCCATGAAGCATCCTTCGGCATGGCCGGGAGAGAGTCGATACGGAAAGTTTGCCTGTATGGCTACGCCGAGGACGGGGGCGGGGCTGCTGGTGAGCCCCCTCGGAAGCTCATCTTGCCAAGCTGGTATCCTGCTAGATGCGATGCAATCCCTCCCATGTACGACGACGTTCATTTCCCTCGTAAGAAGACCCATGGTTGGATGGAGGTGGAACTGGGTAAGTTCCACAATGAGGAAGGGGATGGCGTGCTCTCTATCAGCTTGATCCACACCTCGGACGCCAGGCCTACCGTCATTGTGTGGGGCATTGAATTGAGAACTATATAGCATTAATTAGGTAGCATCGATCTGGGAACAACTTTCTCCTGGAATTTTTTATCAAACTAATTTCGGTTGTGTGGTTTATTTTCCCTTTTCAACTCTAGTAGAATTCAGATCTTATAGAGGCTTTGTTTCTTAAATACACTTTTCAAGTGTACTGAAGTATATATATTCGGTGATATTGGGGATAATTTTAACTTAAATGGGACTTAATCCCCCTCAAACCGTCCCCAATACTTTCCGGAATTGCTGGAACTGAACAAGGCCTGACTGGGAACATACTCTCCGGAATTTTTTATTAGACTAATTTCGGTTGTGTGGTTTATTTTCCCTTTTGCTTCAAAATATGTTGTGCCATACATATTTTTTACAAATTTGTAGGAAATCGGTAGTATACTAGGAGCTCAATACATTTCCGTGCTCCCTTTTTAAAGATAATAAAAATAAAGTTGGCTCAACACAAACACAACACAAATAGTAGAAAAGCAACCGATGTTGCCAAATGAAACACCACGCATACTCCTATCAAGTGACACTTCAGATAACTTTGGATGCTAAACACCTTGAACTCTAGCGCATAGAATTCAGATCATATTGCGGCCTTGTTCGTTTAATATACTTGTCAAGTGTATTGTGTGGTATTGGGGAGAATTTTGACTTAAATGAGATTTTATCCCCCTCCAACCGTCTCAATATTCTCCGGGATCGGTGAAACTCAACAAGGCCTGAGTGGGAATGTGGACTAAAATTCCCATTAGATTTAAATGTGTAGTTCCATATAGGCGAGCTCTACACGAATTCAAACTCATCACGAAAGCTCTATCGGACGGCATGGTACACAGTCTCTTACATTTACATTTTTTTCCTTCTAAATGTCTTTTTTAAAATTTTAAGAAAAAAGAGTTTGAATTAGGAAATATATCGCGATGGTACTATTAGAACTCCCTCCATTCACAATCATCTCGCAGTCTGGGTTTAGTCAAAGTCAAACACTATAAAGTTTGACCAAGAATGCAAGGAAAAATATCAATATTCATGATATCAAATGCAGAGTATTTGAAAATATATTTCATGACATTTCTAATACCCTCCGTCTCATTAAAGTTGTCAAAGATTTGTGAAAATTTGGATGTATCTAGCAGAAATTCAATTCGTCTCCCCGGTGCATATGTTCCCTCTACCAAAAATCATATTCGAGGTGTTGAATATTTTTGAAAAAACATTCTATATGTACATCTCCACAATATATGTGTGTACGCCAAGTTTCGCGATAAACCAATTTTTTTGTGATCTATGTAAAAGAGAGAAAAATGTCTTATGAAAAACTTATTGTTAGCACCGAATATTGTCTTTTTTACACACGCCACATGATAAGTTGAGTTTTCATGAAATGACTTAATGGACTTATAGCACGTGAAGATGCATGTGCGATTTTTTTGTTTTAATTATTTTTGCATTTCAAAATATTTAAGATGCATTTCAAAATAAAGGGAAGATATGGGCCCATGAGCCAAAACACCACTCCCTCTACGCTCTACCTATATGCTATTTACTGTGTAGATACATCTGAATTGAGACAAATATCAGCCAACTTTAGTGAGACGGTGGGATTTATATTGTACATGTTGTCATGTTGACATTTCTTGTCTAAAACCTTTGTTAAACTCTACGAAATTTAATTTTGACTAAACTCAGAATGCCGAGGTTATTGTGAATGGAGGGAGCATTGATAAGTACGGGGGACTAGTTAATTTTGAACTAACGGACAAATATAGAAATATTTGAGACCGATCTATGCTAATCGAAATGGATCCGACCACTCATGCTTCTTCGCCAAGTTGGGTAACATAAATGGACGCGTCTAGCAGGCGGCCGCGTGCTTGTTTGTGCATCCGAGCGGGTGACTAAAAAAGGAAGCATGCTAGCTTTATCAGTGTGAACGCCTGCCATTTATGGTTAGACATTCAGTGATTGTAGCACATGCACTACGATGACATCATGCACATTAATTTTCCTTTTCAAATATTCAAAATCATATAACTTTTGCACCTGATGTCGAAATTAGGATCCGCTTTCACTTTGATTTCTTACGATGAGCTCTTCAAAACTAGATCTCATTTCTATGTATTTTGATGAAATTTTTTCTAAATTAACTTCTACGTGCGATAAAGCAATTATAATGCAAGACGATGCAACTTTAGTGCGGGGCGAAGCAACTTTGTTGCGCAGCGTAAATCCACATTTACAACGAAAGTTGCATTGCTGGATGCTAAAGTTGCTCAGCCATCCATCAAAAGTTATTTGGTGGGCACCAAAGTTGCTTCGCTGGACGCTAAAATTGGGCCGTCACAAACCAAATTTGCTCTATCGAGTACCAAAGTTGCTCTGCAGGACACTAAATTTACTCGGTCGGGCGTCAAAGTTGGTCTGCAGGGTTCGAAAACTGCGTCGCCGGGCACCATTGTTGCTCTGCAGGGCACTTAAATTGTTTCGTCACACATTGAAAATTGCTCCCATGGACACCAAAATTATTGTCGGGCACAAAAGTTGTGCCTTCTTGTACCAAAAAGTGTACATGTTCGTTGCACATCAAAGTTGATTTGTCGCACACCATAGTTATTTTGCTGCACAGTAAAGTTGCTCTGTCGCGCAACAAAGTTGTTTGTTAAAAAATTTCTTCGAAACATATGAAAATGTGGTCTAGTTTCAAAGCTCTCGTCGTGAGGATTTTATAAGTTAAGACGAATTGTAATTTCGTCGCAAGGTTTAAAAGTTACAGTTTTTTTAAAACAACACCTGATATTAGCTAGCCTACCCAACAGCTGTCGCCTAGTGCGTGCGCCCTGGATGTCCGTTTGGCACGCGCCCGCCCATAAGATTTCAGGAACATAAATACTCCATATAAAGATGTTATTTGTTCCTACCTTTCCATTCATGTGTAAGGTTTTCTTTTTAAACTCCCAGTCCTAGGTGCAACCTTTTCCCAGTGAGAAGAGGAACGATTAAACCGGAAGAAATACACTAATTAACTCTAGTCGCTTTAAGGAAATATTAATTCTAGTTCACGCTTTCAGCACATGTCAATGACCAGCGGCCCTCCGTGGTGATATTTCTTGTCTAAAACCTTGGTTAAACTCTATGAAATTTGATTTTGACATAACTCACAGGTCGAGGTTATTTGTGAATGGAGGGAGCATTGATAAGTACGGAGGACTAGTTAATTTTGAACTAACGGTCAAATATAGAAATATTTGAGACTGGTCTATGGTAATCGATATTGCATCCGACCACTCATGCTTCTTCGCCAAGTTGGGTAACATAAATACTCCATATGAAGCAGAAACTCAATTCACCTCCCGGGTGCGTATGATCCCTCTACCGTAAAAACATATTTTGAAGTGTTAAAAAATTTTGACAAAAAAATTTACACGTACATCTCCCCGTAATATATGTGTATTCGTCAAGTTTCGCAAAAAAATGATATTTTTTTGTAGTCTAAGCGAAAAAGAGAAAATTTATCTTGTGACAAGTCTTTGTTTCAGCACGAATTTTGTCTTTTTTACACACACCATATGACATGTCGATTTTTTATGAAACGACTTTGTGAGCGCGTAGCACATGGTGATGTACGCGCGCAATTTTTGTTTCAATATTTTTAACATTTTAAAATATGTCTAATATGTATTTCAAAATAAAGGGAGCATATACTCCCATATGCCAAAACATCACTCGCCATATGAAGATGTTATTTGTTCCTACCTTTCCATTCATGTGTAACCTTTTTATTTTTAAACTCCCAGTCCCACGTGCAACCTTTTGCCAATGAGAAGAGAGGAACGGTTAACCTGCAAGAAATATGTTATATTGTGATCCAAATTTATATACTAAAAGGAGGCTAACTTCTGACGAGCGAAGCGAGGCCCATCGCCGGTAGGCTTGGGCCATTGCTAGCAGCCCCCCACGGTACGGTACGGATCATTGGCGCCCCTATATATACATCTTGTAAGCCGCCGGTTAGGGTTTATCAGATTATAAGATATTTCACGGTGTTTGTAAACACTCCCCGATATAGTGAACTTTTGCTGGCTGGCGCCCGTGGTTTTTTCTCCTTCTGTGTTGGAAGGGATTTTCCACGTTAAAATCTTGTGTCCCCTGCATGTGTTCCTTTATCATTCTTCGTTTTTTGCTTGTCGCGTTTGTAATAAAATACATTAATTAACTTAGTTGTCAATGGCCAGCTGCCCTCCGTGGTGTAAGGCCCAAACGCCGGCTGCGAGAACAAGTCCTCTCCGACTCTGTTTCCGCTTTCCGAGTTCTGACTCTGCCATCGTCTCCGCAAGGCGCGCGAGCTTGGGCTCCGCCCTTCTATATGATCACATCACATGTTCCACAGCGTCCAAACACGACGAGATATCGAGCCATGGAGACGCCGGCCGCCTGCGAGATAGACCGCCTGCCGGAGGAGCTGCTCGTGAACGTGGTCTGGCTCACGTCGCCGATTGACGCCTGCCGTGCGGCAGCTGTCTCCCGGGCATTCCGCGCCACCGCAGACTCGGACGCGGTCTGGTCCGGCTTCCTGCCCCGGAACCTCCCACAGTTCGCCAAAGGCGAGCTCCCTCGCAAGGCCATGTCTAAGAAGGAGCTGTTCCGACGCCTCTCCGGCCAACCCGTCCTTCTCCCACACAAAATCATTGTACGTACGCGCTGCGCTGATTTCAAAGCAACTACTGTACTTTGGAAAATTAGTTTTTCTTCATCTTCTCAGCTTCAACCAGATAATTTCCCTTTTTGTTACTTCACGCAGGGCATGCAGCTAGACAGGGCTACCGGTGCCGAGCGCCTCACGCTTTCGTCCAGGGCGCTGCAGACCCGCCCAGGCAACAGTGGCTGGTACCGGGTCCATGTAGATTCAGTTTCTCACTACAACAAAAGAGACAGTGGCTGGCGCCAAGGCCATGTAGATTCAGTTTCTAACTACAGCAAAAGAGACAGAAGGTTAAACCCGTTTCCAGACTGTTACTAGCAACTCCATAGCCAATTTACTACCGGGGGTCGTACTAACGATTTGCCATGTATGCCGTACAGGTTTCTCTTCTCGGAGGTCGTGTTTTGGTTCTCTCGGCTGGAGATCCGGGCCAAGATACAGAGGAAGATATTGTCACAGAACACAACCTACGCGGTGTACATGGTGTTCAAGTTAAACCTTCCATATTACCCGGATGATATTCGGATCCAGGAGGCATCGATTGGCGTTGCCGGAAGGGAGTCCACCAGGCAAGTTTGCCTGCAAGGCTACGTCGTCCAAGATGGTAATGGCGTCGGCAACCCGCCTCGGAAACACATCTTACTAGGCCGTCGTCCTGATAGCCATGTGATTTCTCCTCTCGGAGATAACGTTCATTTCCCTCATGAAAGGGTTGACGGTTGGATGGAGGTAGAGTTGGGTGAGTTTCAAAACAACGAAGGTGTCGGTGCTGACGATGTGTTCATCAGCCTAACGGAAGAACCGCAAATGACCATGGTTTATGTTTGGATCATTGATCTTAGAAGTAAGACTCTACCACCAACCTGATTGCAACACTGAATAACACACCTCAGATGTATGTACTAAATACTAATAGTGTTTTTTTGCGGTTGCTTTGTTTGCAATTGAAAATTGGAGTGATTTTGTTACCGAGCCGTGCCTTACCGGTCATTTATCCAATTCTGGTCCCTCGTGATTTTTCCTACACCCCTCTTCATATTTGGCTTGTTTCCTATCAATATGGAATATATTGAATATTAAAATGGAAATAAAATGAAATCATGTATAAGTTTCGTGTGCCTCAGGTTGATCATGTCGTGGAGAAATTGGGGATAGAACGAGGATAGGTGGGAGGAGAGAGAGAAAAAAAGACAAAGGAGTCACTGTTTGGTGGGACGTGCGTGAAGTTGTGTCTGGCGTCACCGCATGAGTCCCTATGGACCGGGGATGCTCCTAGGACACCGGACACGATTCGGAGACGCGTCGGACTGAAATTTACTTGAAGGCGTACTAATGATTTGCCATGTATGTAGGTTCTTCTTCTTAGAAGCCGTTTGGTTCTTCCGTGTTGGTACCCTAGAGATCCGGGCCAATATATAGAGAAACATGATGTCACAGGATGCAACCTACGCAGTGTACACGGTGTTCAAGCTAAACGTTCCATTTTACCCTCATGGGTTTCCAATCTAGGAGGTGTCGATTGGCGTTGCCGGGAGGGAGGTCCACCAGCCGTGTGTGCCTCCAAGGCTGCGTTGAAGATGCTCAGAAACATATCCTACGAGGAGACCATAGTCTTAATAGTCATGTGAATTCTCCTCTTGGAGGAAACTATCGTTTCCCTCGTAAAAGGGCTGACGGTTGGATGGAGGTAGAGTTGGGTGAGTTTCACAACACCGGAGGTGACGGTGATGATGATGTATTCATTAACTTAACCGAGGAACCGCAAAACACCATGGTTATTGTTTGGCTCGTTGAGCTTAGAAATAAGACACCACCAACAAGATTGGAGGATTAAATAACACCTCGGATGCACTAGCGGATCTAGCCCAATTTTTTAGGGTGGGATCCGCCTAATACTGGCAGGTTTTTCCTAGTTTTTTATGTTAGGCGTAATACTTCAAGAGTAACACCAGATCGTGAACAATAGCCACTAGAACACCTAATGATCATAATCAGAGAGGTTTAGAGATGCATTACGGGGCATTAACGATCCCATCGACGCCTGCGTGAGGCAGGCTTGGTGTGGCGGTGTTGATGACGAACTTGTGGTCGATGACGATCTGGGATCCTCCTGATCCCCTCGGGCCGCCACCTGCCCTGGAACAGAGCGACGAGGTTCCAGCCTTCCCGTTGCTTGTGCGCGGACTGCGATCGGTGCAGAGCCTTAGGAATATCGGGGAGCAGCGAGACTAGGCGACTAACAGATCAGATCGCTAGCCACCGGGGCTCCCCTTTTATGTGCGCATGCAACAGGGGGCCACGAACCATTGGTTGGTTAGTGACGCCCCCGATCAGGGCGTTTAGAGATAAGTCACGTACAGAAAAGGTCGTCCTGGACGTTGGTCCTATGGGCCCCCCTTTTCTTCTTAACGTTAAGTGTTTCTGAAAATATCTCTTTTATCTGTTAACTGAACCTGACAGTATCTTAACCTGACAGATCAATCCAACATTTTATTCTTATTTTTGATATGATATATAGGCTGGGCCCTACCCTTACATCCTATTGCCTAGGCAGCTCGGGTGTATGTATTAATAGTATTTATTGTGAATGTTTTTTTTACATTCAAGAATGGAAGTGGATTTGTTTAGGTATCCACTTCTTTTGGCTCATGTGATTCTCGATACGTGCCTTTTCATGGTTAGCTTATGGATATTCTGTCTTTAAGATTAAAATGAAACCATAATAAAATCATGTCTTTTTTGCATACTAAGATTAATAGTAAGTTGGCTGAATTATAACTGAAATCATCCAAATAAGCGTGGAACCTATGGAGAATATATTTGAAATGACAAAATTTAATTTTGATTCCAAATATGTGACATATCACTATGAAACACAATCAAATATGGCGATTGACGAGAGAATCCAGCATAAATCATGAAGAAACAATAACAATCGGTCGTTGACTAACTTGAGAATGCTGTAAGTACTAGCTAGTCAACGATTACCATTCCCTCTATGTGTAACTATAATCCTTGTTCACTGAAAGAAATCATTGACCAAAGAGTAAATTCCAGTTTTTTACCCCTTACTTTAATTTTTTTACAATAATTACCTCATTTAGATTTTTTCATCCGAATTACCCACTTTGGTAAACAATTGCCAGTTTTGACTATCTGTTTTCTACTGTGCTCTAAGCTGGGCATGCCTGGTCTTGTGTCTTTTCATCCTTGGCAATCTTGTAATTAACCAATTTTCTTCATTAACATACCATGTAAGAGCATCTCCAGTCGGGTCGTTTGGGGGATGGCGGATAAGAAATGGAGAAAAACGCTTTCCGGCCGCGTTCCCTAAAACTAAATAGCGTCTCATTTTGTGTCCGATGTCCCTGGTAGATTCTCTAGTATAGAGTCCATCGGGGACGCCAGACACAAAAACAGCGTCCGGACGTATGCATGCAGCTCCTAATCCCCACATATCATTCTCTTTCCCACACTTTCTTTTACATATTTTTTCCGCATGGGATGGTCTCCTCTATTAAAATGCATGCATCCGGACGCTGTTTGAGAGACACGGCTGGAAAGAGCCTCTTTTTTATACAGATTTTTAGTCTTTTTTTATCCGGCGCTGTCTCCAAATATGGCTCAAATCGTTGTGCTGGACGTTTTTTGAGAGACGCAACTGGAGATACTCTAAGTGCTAGAGGCTTGAGCTTGTAATAATCACCACCTCTGGTGGTTCGATTTACATAGCCTGCACGGTTCCTATGCTAGCAGGATCCAAACTGCATCCGACTCGAAGGATATCACATCTTGTCCCTCTAAATATTCACTTAATTTCTTCCGAAGAGGATGCTTCTTTTCCTCGTCACAAGACAGGCGGTTGGATGGAGGTCGAGCTAGGCTAGGTGAGTTCCGCGACGACGGTGATGGGTTCGGACGCCCGACGGAAACGGTTATTCGACTCCTACTGTTCTTCCAGTTTTGGCTCCTGGTTGTTTCTAATCCGGGCACGCGCAATTCAAAACTTCACGTTGGTATTGGTGATATACCCAAAGTTCTTCCTTACCTCCGATCTAACCAACAGATACCGACGAAACCGACGACGACGTAGAGAGGTATCCATCCATGGAGTCAGCGAGCTGCGACATCATGCGCCTGCCGCGGGAGCTCCTCGCGGTGATCGTCTCCCTCACGTCGCCGCCGGACGCCTGCCGTGCCGCCGCCGTCTCTCGCGCCTTCTGCGCCGCGGCCGACTCAGACGCCGTCTGGTCGTGCTTCCTGCCGAGCGACCTCCCACGGTTCGCCGAAGGTGAGCTCCCCCCTATACCGCCGTCGACGAAGAAGGGGACGTTCCTACGCCTGTACCGTCTGTCGGTCCTCCTCCCATGCAGGCTCAGGGTACGTGCGTGCATATATACGGCTGCTTCTTCTTGTTTCTAGACTAGCTCAGAACCGATCAGAAATGCCTTATCCTTTTTTATAGCTATATATAATTAAGCTAGCTTTCTGAAAATTCTTATGTTTCAGAGAGGAGGTAGTAGTTACTAATCCCTACCCTCCACATCTATGGCAGGCCCTTCGAAGCGGCTGAACTCCTAGGGGTTGTAAGGTTGAAAATACGTGGCACGATACACAGCACCATGCTCTCCCGGAACACCACCTACGGCGTATACTTGGTGTTCAAGCTAGCATCTACCGGATTCTACGGCCTAGATTTCCCGTTTCAGCATGCATCCGTCAGTGCTGGAGGGCGTGCATCAACACGGCAAGTATGCGTCCAAGGCTACGACATAACGGGTCGGGATAACGGGATGCCTCCAAGACACATCTTCGGTTCTAGGGTGGGAAACAAGGTGTATCACTACGAACTTCCTCTCACCGACGACATTATTCTCCCTCGGTATAGGAATGGCGGATGGATGGATTTGGAGCTGGGTGAGTTCTACAACAAGGAAGGCTATGATGGGAAGGTGTCCTTCAGTCTAACAGAGACAAAAGGGGACTTTAAGAGTGGACTTATTATTGCTGGCATTCAGATTAGAAGTAAACACTGATGTTGATAAGCTTTTAGGATCAGGAGCTCCGTACATTGTTTTTTTTTTGTACAAGAACATGCATTTTTTTTGGAAATAAAGATCATTGCTCCCAATTTCATTTGCCATGAAACCGGTAAAACAGAATTGAGTAGTACATCAGGTTTATTGCATTAATCGGTGGCTTTTTTATACCAGTGGTGGCCGGAATTGCAGATTGCTAGCAAATCTTGAAAATAAAACCGACATGGTACTGATTGAGATGGTTCAAACAAATTTTAAAATTCAAAACTGTTTTTTTCAAAATCTGCTGAAATTTCTGAGAAATTCCGAAACTTTGGTATACTATTTATGTAATTCTTGGAAAACATGCAAAAACACTTCAGGAAATTTGAAAATAGTAATAATGCAAAACTAAACACAAAAAGCAGGTTTCAAATAAGCTATGAAGCATACTAGGTGCACTTCACATCCGTAAACGATGCACGAAAATAACATGTTGAGTGGGCTGGGCTTGCATGCAATTGTTGGCCCAATCCCGCGTGTGGCCTCAGGACGTTTGACGGGATCAGTTAAAGATAGTCTGTTGTCTAAAAAAAAAAAGTTAAAGATAGTCTGTTATTCTAAAAAAAAAAAAAGTTAAAGATAGTCTGTCCTCGACTTGTATTTCTTCTTCGTTTGTTCATGTTGTTTCGAACAAAACGTTCCTTTTCTGATCGAACTAATCGCAACCAGATCGATTTAGTACCGACAAAGCCAAGCGATCGAGTAGCCGACTAGGTACACGGAGAGGTATCCATGGAGACAGCCAGCTGCGAGATTGTCCGCCTGCCGGAGGAACTCCTTGCTACGATCATATCCCTCACATCGCCGCCGGACGCCTGCCGTGCTTCCGCCGTCTCCCGCGCCTTTTGCACCGTGGCAGGATCCGACGCCGTCTGGTCGTGTTTCGTGCCCAGCCTCCCACGGTTCGCTGAAGGTGAGCTCTCGAATACGCCGCGGGCGACCAAGAAGGGGATGTTCCTATGCCTCTCCGATCAACCGGCCCTCCTCCCGTGCAAGCTCATAGTACGTACAGACCCAACCCAACTACAGTATACTACATAAGCTGCTTCGTTTTTCTTGATCAGAATTGACTGGCTAATTTATCCACCGTCCTTTTGTGCTTGTAGAGCATGCACCTAGACAAGGTTATCTTTTTTTTTGCGGAAAGGATGATATTGATATTAACCAAGCATCTTACAGATAAACCCAGGAAAACATGAAAAATACAAGAAGGTCCTTTTCCTAGATCCCAGCTTCTTCACCGACGAGATGCACATGCCGCCGGCATGGGCCTCCGCTGCTCCACCGCACAAGCCTTGGACTGGGTGGAATCCCCGAACGGAGGGGTGGTCGACGAACCTCGGCGCCACAGCGCCTCCATCCACCCCGACGAGGTCAGCCGGCTTGGACAACACCAACAACATCCCCAAGGTTGTCAACGCCAACGCCGCCATCACGGCCACCGGCGAGGGGATCAAACGAGCCGCAACTCCCCGAGCCACAGCCACACCGAGAACGATGGATTCGGCCTGGAACTCCACCGGAGCCGCCAGATCGAAGAAGAGCGCCGCCGTCTTCAAAAGGCTTTCCGCCGGCGCCACCTCCTCCGTAGCACCGCCAGCAGCCACCCCACGCACACCTAAACTATATACACGCCGGGATCCGTTGATTCCCCGACCTCCCGCCGCCGAAGCGGCCGCCGGAGGCGAGGAATCCGACGAATCGCCGGCGGCAAGCTGGTTTGCACGGGTTCGCCCCAAAAAGCGCCTCCTTTCACTGTAGATGGGGAAAGGAAGAGAGGTCCAAGTCTCTTAGTTGCTCCCACGGCACTACCTAGACAAGGTTACCTGCAACCAAGTGCTACACGCTTTCGGCTTGGGCGCTGCATATTTCGTGGGGCGACGCGCTAGATTACTGGGCAAAAGTCCACCTTGGCTCTGATGAGATCAAAAGAAAAAAAAGGTTCGAGCTACTAATTTTTGGGAAGAATTACACTAGTTACCGCGCGCGCGTCTTATTGGATAATGTGTACCATCCACGACCTCTTTGCTAGTACTACTATGTTGCTCTTGTAGCTAGTTTACTAATCCTACATCATCATCCTTTACATGCCCCACGTACAGGTTCACTGAATCAGCTTTATTCCTAGATGTTAGCTGGTTTGAAATACGTGGCAATATAAATACCAGGATGCTGTCCCAGAACTCGTTGTATGCCGCCTACATGGTGTTCAAGCTAGCAAGTGATGGATTTTACGGGCTGGATTTCCCGTTTCAGGAGGCACCGGTCAGCGTTGGAGGGAGTGAATCCACACGGCAAGTCTGCCTTCAAGGTTGGCTGGAAGATGGGGTCATGGGGATGGCGGGGTGCCTATAAAGCATATCTTGAGGTCAAATTTCGGAAGATTCTTATTTCCGAACAATTATCTTCCTCATACAGATGACGTTACGTTTCCTCAAAAAAGGACCGACGGTTGGATGGAGGTGGAGCTGGGCGACTTCTACATCGGAGGAGGCTATGAGGGAGAGCTGGTTGTCAGCTTAGTTGAGGAAAACGGAGGATATCTCAAGTTTGGTCTTGCTGTGTGGGGCATTGAGAGTAGAAATAAACAATTATTTTGATGAGATTTTACGATCAAGAACACCTGACATTGATTTTGTACAAAATCAATAAGCATGCTATGATTTGATGAACCAAAATTGATGAAAAACAATGTTTAGTCTCGGCCTCTCTATCTACTCATGCATGCATAAGGTCAATTTTGTTACTTCGTTTTTTTGTTCTATGTTGACGGGGGAATAAACCCCCACCGCTAATTGCATATTTTTCAAGTCGAAATATGAACAATACATCAACCATGGAATAAACTTGTTTCTACTACACCATATCGCCCACATTACGATACCAACACAGTTGCACCATTTTGCCTTAGGAATTGATGATCCAGCAGTTCTATGCTCCATGTCACCTGGTGCAGATTTGGTATATTGACACCAAAGAAGCCCAACGCATCGCTGTAGAACAGTGCTTAGCATGATCGTAGCTAATTAGTGCATAACACATGTCTTCTTCTTCATTCCCACACATTGGGAAATCACTCAACTGCATAATATGCCTTTCTTTTTTGTTCATGAAAGGCTGGCAAAAAACTATTTAGCAATCCACCACAAAAATCTTAATTTTTGGCTGTACCTTCAGCTTTCGAAGGAATTTTCACCGCCATCATGTGAATTATTATTTTTTGAGCAAGGCAATAGAGGGCGAAGATCCCACCTGAAACTTTTCATTAATTTTCATGGAAAACAGAGGATTACAAGCAGTGTTCAAGCCCTGGCAACACTCGAGAACACAAGGGAGTCAGGGGGAGAGGGACGCACACCAAGCAACAAGGGGAGCACAATCAATGCGGCGCGGTGCCCTGACAAGCCAAAGTGTGAGGTGGTGATGCGAAGAACTCAGCGGTTGTCATGTTGGTACCATCGAACCATGCGGTTCCGCGTCTTGCAGGTGATCCAGAGAAGGAGAGCGGCCATAGTCATACGGAGCGTGAGCGGCCAGCCCGAGTGGGCGTCGAAGAAGGCGTCTACCATGTCCTCCACCGTGTAGTGTGACCCAACCTGGGGATCTGCAAACGCACACCTCCTGTGAATTATTCACTTAAATCTCATAGGATTTTTTTTCAATTCTATACGGGTGTGATTATTTCTCAGTCGATTCAGAACAAATTTCGTGCCAAGTCAGATGATGTCATCAATTCTCAGTTACAGCTTGCAACTCATGTTGCAACTTATAACTAGTACGAATCACGATGTAAATAAAAAAACGAGACCAGCTAGGAGCCCTGGTCGGCTTAGCTTTATAGAAGAAAGCTCCACGAGCAGCCGTCAATCCGAGGATTCGAGCCCGGGTGTGCTAACCAACAGGTCGACGCCCTATTCTCAAAAACGAGACCAACCCAAGCACTAGCACCCATTGGCATTTTTTTATAGAAGGAAAACTCCATGAGCACCCCATCGAATCCAGCATTCGAACCGGGACGGGCTGGGTGCGCTCCCGCACCTCAAACCACTAGAGCGACGCTCTGTTAGTATACGACTTAACTGAGCACGAAGTATAGCTGAGAACTAGCAAATCTCTTCTCTATAGGCTGATTTGACAGAAAACAGTCCCGTTTTCTCCCATCCTCGAGACCAAAAATCATATTTGATCACCCACGGTCTTGGTAAACTTAAAATGGCTTCTAGACTCAGGAGGAAACGGGAAACCTCACGGCTCATACTGCCGATCTCATGCCGCTGCTCAATTCGATTCAGATTCATAGACAACCCGCCGGGAAGGCGGTTCCTTTGCCAACAAAAGGCTCCATCCGTACCCAACTTCCAACGCAAAGCAATCCCGTGTCCGATCTATTCTATCGCGCAACCACATCACACCCCGTCTACTGTACGTACGTGCACAACGAGAGAGGGATCGATCCATGGAGACGGCCGCCTGCTGGATCGAGCGCCTGCCGGAGGAGCTCCTAGCGGCGGTGATCTCCCTCACGTCGCCTCCCGACGCCTGCCGCGTCGCTGCAGTCTCCCGGGCTTTCCTCGCCGCCGCGGACTCCGACGCCGTCTGGTGCCGCTTCCTGCCCGGCGATCTCCCACGGTTCGTCGACACCTACGAAAGCTCCATCATGGCGCTGCCGTCGTGCAAGGCGCGGTTCCTGCATCTCTCCGACGACCCCGCCCTCCTCTTAGGCAGAGTCACGGTATGTTACGCTCCGGCCCTCCTCTCTCCATGGCGGCCAGCAATCTTGCTCCCGCAGTCCATCTCCCTCCCTGCTTCTTCGACGAAATAATCAATGTGTATGTTCACGGATCATGCAGAGGATGTGGTTGGACAAGGCTACCGGCGGCAAGTGCTACATGCTCTCGGCCAGGGCCCTGAATATTTCGTGGGGCGATGAGCCCAACTACTGGCGCTGGATACATCTCGACGTCTTGCATGGCGGCAAAAGGTCACACATCCTACAACACCTTCCTAACTATGGATGCATGCTCCATCAATTTCAATTGATTTGTAACAAAATGTTAAGCTCTGCACTCCTGCTCCCATTATTCAAAAAAAAAAATGTTTGCAACAGGATCGCATCAGAAGCCGCTCAACTCCTGCACGTTGCCTGGCTGGAAGTCCGAGGCAAGATCGAGAGCAGGATGCTCTCCCCAAACTCCACCTACGGTGTATACCTAGTGTTTCGATTGGACCCTAAAACCCACGGGCTAGGTTTCCCGTTCCAGGAGGGGTTGATCAACGTCGGAGGAGTTGTATCCACCCGACGAGCTTGCCTCCATGGTTACGACGAAGATGGTGCGGGCGGTGTGGTGCCGCGGAAGTACGTCGTGGATAGTACCCGTACTTATTGGGCCCACCTGAGCTCCTCTCACACGGTTCTTGTCGAAGATGACGTGACTCTTCCCCAGAGAAGAGCAGATGGTTGGATGGAGCTCGAGCTAGCGGATGGGTTTTACAACCACGAAGATGACGATGGCGAGGTGCGGGTGGCATTGAATGAGATCAAACGTCTATACTCGAAGGGAGGTCTCATTGTGCGGAGCATCGAGTTTAGAATTAAGCAACAAAATATCTAGTCCCAGGAAAAAACACCAAATAAAAGGACAATTATCCAGATGGTGGGTGACTTGATTTGCTCTTAGCGTGGATAAAATTTAATTTCGGAATTTGGGATACAATAAACGCTTGTTGCATGTGTGTTGTTCTTATTTATTGATTTTTGAAGATTTCTCCGAAGAAATGTATGGATTCGTCAACCAAACTACATAAATCCTAAGGACGAGTCTATTCACAGAACATTCGATGGTGGGATTAACTTCGGAACGTCCGGACAACCTCACTCTGTATGTTGTCTCGGTACATTGTCACATGGCCCAATGACCCCGTCTCCCAGACCTTACATGTGATCACCGAATTCGACGTCACCTTGGCCCCCTGCCTGCCTCACGAACACCACAACTAAATGAAGCCGCTCAGCTCTCTCTGATAAGGACCATGCCGTCGAAGAAGCTCTAATTCCAAACATATTTCTAACGAGTTTGTTTTTCATGTATATATAGACCAAAAAAGTGTTTAATATTGGCATGGAAAGAAAAGAGAACATATTTTATTGAGTTGGTGCCCGATGAAAAGATGGTTAAAACAAAGTTACGCATTGCAAGATATTCTGCAATTCATGTGTGTTGACAATAGTCTGGCGTGCTTGCAAAGATATCGTCATGATATCATTATGCTGCCTTAGATGATATCAGAGATGAAATTGTCATTGGCTAAAAATGAAGGACCATTGAAAAACATGGGACACAAATTGTTGGGCATATATAAGTACATCAAGCAAATCAAAATGGATCAAGTCGAGGAACATATTTTTTAAAACTTAGAAACATATATTGGCACCAACAAATAATAGTACATATGTGTAATCACATATTTGTATTATACAAGCATGTTTCTCTCACTAAAAGGACTCTCTTTCCTCCTCTCCAAACCCTAGAGGTGCGAGTTTTGGGCGCACCACACCGTGATTTTTTTACATAAATGGTGTTTGTGGCTGTAATTTTGCTTGAAAATTAGGGCCAAGTGAAAAGGTATGGTCTCATTGTATGGATCACTGAGATTAGAATTAAGTAATAACGCAAGCATCCCCCAAAACGGATTAAAGAAATTAGGACCCGTACAACACTTCCCCGGTTCACAATTATTTCGCGTTCTGGGTTTGATTAGAGGAAAACCTTGAATAAGATCAAGACGAAACTTTCATTTGTTTAAACTTAAGGACCAAACAACATTTCAGGAAAAAAATGTTTGGTATATTAAAGTACAACAAACAATTGCGACAACAATTCGTCCTGTGAACGGATAGCGATGACGATGCATTGGCTTCTTCCATCGACGCGCGCATCCATGATCTTCGATAGATCGGCTCACCTCAGCCGTGGGCGCGTCGTGCGGTTGTGCCGCGGACAGAACACCTCTTCCCTCCTACCTCCGGTGAGTTATCTTCCCATTGTGTGATAACTCTTTCCCATTCTCCGCCCCTCCGCCCTCTTTTCCTGACCTCCACGGCAGGGAAGAACGGCGGTCAGCACCGTATCCATATTCCGGCAGTCCGGCAAGAATAGTGGCGCCGATGCTATGACACGTACCATAGCAGAAGTAGTGCAACACCATATTCCCACTCCCGCTGGCCATATCGGATTTCAAAAATCACATAATTATATTTTAGAATTTCAGAGCTCTAATTGTGACCGTAACCACGGTGCTTCGATTGCTTTTTTTTCTTATGATTTGCCCCAATTGATATTATACGATGATGATGCTTATCAGTTAACTTATTGATTTGTAGGTCTGAAGATATGAAGAATAAGTAGGAGAAGTGTACTGCTTGAAATCGTATGTGGGATAGAGCTTCAAAGACACCGAAGATTACTTCAACCTCAACACCGACACCGATTCTTCTTGCAGGTAAAGGATGGTGACATAATCTCTCTCTTCTAGAAGGGAGACCGTAGAATTAAGTAATATGTTTTCTCTTTTTTTGCATTGTAAATTAACTGTTTGAGAGGTTTTCGATACAGTGAATAATCTATAGTTTCGCTCTTGTTATTGTGAACTTATATACCTTACTCGCTCCATGTCTGCACATTGATTTCCGCAAAAGTCAAACTTCACTTACTTTACTGAGTTTGTTGAGAAAATTAACGATATCTATAATATCGAATATATATCATATTAAAATTTACTTCCTGATGAATCAAATTGTGTTGATTTGATATTCTGAAGGTTAATATTTTTCTGTACAAACTTAATCAAAGTAGTAGCTCCATTTTTTTTCCTGGAACTAACACAACATCATGCAAAGCTCCTTGTATTTTCAGGAGGTCCGATTTTTCAGAACGAAACTGGATAGCACTAGGACGCCACGATGGAGCGCGTAGTACATGAGCTGGCGGGTCGGGAGTAGCAGAGATAACGGACGCCTGCATGAAATCCGCTAATTTGGCTCCGCTAATTACATGCCATACCATACATACTCAGATCAACCGCGTCCTTTTATACAGTATATATGATCCTCCCCAAAACCCATCTCCCTCCATCTCTCTCTCTTCCCTCTTTGATCAGAGATTGACAGAGATGCTAGGGAAGCGGCAGATGACCAGCGAGGCGCCGCTGCCGTCGGCGGCGAAGCAGGCGCGCCAGGAAAGCCCCGGCAACAAGGCACACGCGACTTCGCCGGGAGTGAAGGCGGCGGCGTTCCTGACGTCCTGCGCCTTCTGCGGCAAAGGCCTCGGCCCCGGCATGGACACCTACATATACAGGTATATATACATCAGCGCTGCTGGATCTCGCGTCGATATTTCTCTCTTCAGTACCTATCTATCTATGTTCATGTCGAGTTCTCTTAGAATCCGATCAGTCCGATCTGCTGCTTTCGTTTTCCACACCAACAGATTGAACTATTTTTCCGTGTGTTGCGACTAGCTTGCTATAAGCAGTCAATGAGTCAAGTAGTGTTGATTAGTTTTCACTGCATGAATCTTACTCTCTCCTATATATACTTTTTCCTCCGAGTCCTGCAGGGGCGAGGTGGCATTCTGCAGCCACGAGTGCAGGGAGCGGCACATCCAGCTCATGGACCACGACTGCTCCCTCAGCAACATAGGAACAGCACCAGAACAATCAGCTCATATCTCCTAGCTACAGCCTTCGTCTGCCGTCTATGCAAAAAAGAAAATTGTCAATCAGTGTTTAAAACGTCCCTATGTGTATATATATACAAGAACCGATCGATCCAACTATTTTAACTTTACACAACACCCTTGTGATTTTATCTCTGCCAATTTGTTTAGTTTTCCTTCATGCTGCCTCTACCTCTTGACGAAACCAAGTGCGGTCCGTGATCATATATCATCAATCTTGGGGCAATCAACCAAGCTTGAGACAACGCTACACCACCGGTTGATCAATTATTATTAGCTAGATTCATAACAAAGTCTGTTTAAGAAAAACTAAAAATGTTATAAACATGACAAGCAAATAACAAAGAACGATAAAAGTAAACGCAGCGGAGACACGAGATTTAACGTGGAAACCCCCATCCAACACAGAAAGGAAAAAAACCACGGACGCCAGCTAGCAAAACTTCACTATATCGAGGAGTGTTTACAAACGCATCTTATAATTTGATAAACCCAAGCCTAACGGCGATGGACCTCGCTCCGCTCATCAGAAGTTAGCCCCCCTTAGTATATGAATTTGGATCACAATATAACAAACTCCACCTTGAGACAAATTTCATCTTGTAGCATGAACTTTAACAATCTCCTGAACCACAAAGAAAAACACTTGCTGGCGTCAATAACCACTTGGGCTAAACAACTATACCAATCAAGCTCGAGCAAAGCTCAAACTTGAAAACAGACACTGGCTTTGTCATCATATCAGCATGATTATCATGAGTACTTATCTTGCATACCTTCAGTTTACCTTGAGCAACAATACCGCGAACATAATGGTACTTGATATCAATGTGCTTTATCCTCCCATTGAACATTTGATCTTTAGTAAGTTATATTGCTCTTTGACTGTCAGAAAAAAAGTTAATGCAAGAATCTACGACCGAAGGGCCTCGCTCCGCTCGTCGGAAGTTAGCCTCCCTTTAGTATATGAATTTGGATCACAATATAACAAAAAATACCTCTAAAAATCTTTGAAGGACATAGAAAAAGTGCCCTATCAATTAGGGCAGGAAAAAATCATTCAAAAAACTTTTGAGAAATGATTTTTTGAGGCACTTTAAAATTTTGCATGGCACTATTGAGCAATGCTTCTAATTGTAATTTTAAAAAGTCTAAAAAAACAATCAAACGACCTTTTTATAGTCACTCACAAACATTGGCGTATCTTGAATCTTAGAATGAAATACATTCGGCATGTCTTATGAAAACCAAGCTTGTCCTTGTTTTTCGGTGTGGGGTTTTTAATCGGTGGATCATATTGTCGTAGGGGAAACGATGCCATTGTGCAGGCTCGGTCACGTGTTTATATTCTGATGGAAAAGCCACAACAGTTGCTCATACAATACAAGGAAGGGCCAACGGTGGCGTCATCTCTGTTGTATAACAACAGAGGATCTAGTTTTGAAACCCCTATTGAGACAAACTTGCCAGTGAAATCGGATCACTAATTGAATAAATGGTTCAGAAAGTAAATTATTTTAAAAATTCATATTTAGCAATTAATGCGATGATGTTACCATTATATGTAATATTCCTATATGCATGCATGTCATCTCTCCTACGGAGAAAAGTACCAAAAATTTGCCGCCACACACCCCTTGTCTCCGTGCGACTCTTCCTAGTAGATTTTCCCTAGGTTCAAGAGAACGGCGGGAAGTGAATTGCCAACTCTTTGGCGTTGGTTGGTTATCGTGTATAGTCAAAATGTGTAGTTTTTTTTTGAAATGTCTGCAAGTTAGAAGTTAGAAATGACACAAGGACGCAACAACTAGAAATGAAGAATAGTGAAGGTGGAAGAAAGTGGGATGAAGAGCAGACCCCATCATGAAATGGAGCCCGACAAAGCGAATTCTGGATGAACCTACACCACCATTGCAAAATGTGGTTGCAATATTTTCTTTGCAATTCTAATGTTTGGAATGCTAAATTTTCACATATAGTTTATTTACATATGAGTCGAGAAGATATTTTCAAATAATCTTAGCAACACACTAGCATTTAACTAGTAGATAATAAAATGGAAAAGTCTTATTGAAAGCCGGCTACAGCCGGTCTGTCGATGGCTCGCGTGCTCACTCCCACCTTTTTCTCTCCATGATCACAACTTCCTTTTATCTCCATGTGGGCCTCTCCTTCTCCCTACGCCGCCCCTGCCCACCTTCTTCCCCGTCCTTTTACCCGATTTGCGGTCGCGCGCTCCCCTCGTGGTGAGCTGGCCGACACCCCGCCGAACCCTCGCCTCGCGCCACAGGTAGACGGTAGTATGGACAAAGTGGTACAATGATTTTGGTGTGTTAGTATGGACAAAGTGGTACAATGATTTTTGTACATACTATTGCACCAATGCTACATACATGTTTCTATAATGTTGGCGAATTTAGGCAAAAATGTTTGATACACAGCTAAAAACTATTGTGAAACAATGTAACATTTTCGAAAATGTTATATAGCAGGGAAAAAAATGATACATTCTGAATTTTTTCGTACCATTAGCAAACAAATTGTACCATTGTTTTCATGACAAAAAAAAAATATTGGCGACCGATATTACATAAGTTGTTACAGGCTAATCGTTTTTTTACCACGGTGGGACACCTGAAATTCGCTTTAGTTAAGTTGATCCGACGGTTTCTGGCTGATGGATGGGCTTTCTAAACCCGGCTAATGCCTAACGCTGGAGCGTGGAGGACGTGTGATCGATCCTCCAGCACCCCTGCGCAGACCTGGCCAACGGGCCGTGCCTCGGTGGGCCGGCACGTGGGCACACGTGCCAGGCCCGTTATGGGCCTGGCACGGCCCACCACTTAACGGGCCGTGCCTGGCACGCGACCCAGCTTGGGCCGTGCCTGGGCTTCTACCTCAAGCCCACGTGCCGGCACGGCACGGCCCGTTAAGGTTTTTTTCTAATTTTATATACTTAATTCTATTTTTTAATTCTATTTTTTAGTATTCATTTTAGAAAAAATAGTATTAAATGCCTTAACGGGCCGGCACGTTAGGCCCACTTAGCTAATGTGCCGTGCCTGGGCCTCAAGTCGAAGCCCACCGGGCGGCACGGCACGGCCCGTTAGCTTAACGTGCCTAGGTGGGCCGTGCCGGGCCAGGCACGCTAAGGCCTTAGCGGGCCGTGCCGTGCCGTGGGCCGGCCCGTTGGCCAGGTTTGCCCCTGCGTGCCATCTGTTGCTTGGTCACAAATTAAAATCTCGGATCAAATCGCTTCGTCGCTAAGCCTCTGCGTCGCGCTGTCCACCCCGAATATATAAAAACTTGGGAGGATCCATTCGAAGTTCGAACCTACCGATCTCCTCCAAATCGAATCGAATCCAATAAACCAAGCAACCAGCGGAGCTACCGATGGAGGCCGAGGCCTGCGAGATCGCGCGCCTGCCGGAGGAGCTCCTCTCGGCGGCGCTGTCCCGCACCTCCACGCGCGACGCCTGCCGCGCCGCCGCGGTCTCCCCGGCCTTCCGCGACGCGGCCGACTCCGACGCCGTCTGGGCCTGCTTCCTGCCCCGCGACCTCCCGCCGCTCGCCGACGGGGAAGTACTGCACCCCGCGGCGCCGCAGCCGCCCAGCAAGAAGGACCTCTTCCTCCGCCTCTCCGGCAGCCCCCTCCTCCTCCCGGACAAACTCGTGGTACGTACGTGATATCCGGTGGATCCCCCAACCCGTACTACTCCATGTACGTTTGGTCCCTCGCTAATGAATTGGAATTGATCGGTGGTTTTGTGCGCGCAGAGTATGTGGCTGGACAGGGAGACCGGGGCCAAGTGCTACATGCTGTCCGCGAGGGATCTGACCATCATATGGGGCGACACACCGCAGTACTGGAGCTGGATCCCTCTCCCAGACTCCAGGTTCGTTCGCTCACTCTCTCCTAGCTGCTATTCCGATGCAGATTGTCTGAATTATAGTACTCCTATCTAGCTTGTGTTCATGCAGATTGTACCAATTCTAGTATAGTATAGCTTGTGTGGCTGAATGCTGCTGCGTTCTGATCTCATTGGGGCCTTGGTCACTGTTGCAATTCGTTTGATTGTGCTATTGCGCTGTGGTCAGTTATCACATTGCGGTTGAACTGAAGGCTAATAGTCAACAGGGGCCTTGGCATGGTTCCGACTAGCCTTTTTTTTTATTTCATTCAACAAATTTTTCCGAGTTACATGTGCCTGTTGGCACCACGAGGTACTAGCCAAATCTTAGATTAGAACATGCTTGCTATCAGTTCTGGTGATAGTGAAAGCGGCCAAGTTGAAGCCGATTTGGATATCGCACTACTCACTGTACATGCAAAGTCCCGTGTTGCTTGCCACATATGCAGAACTAGGTGCTACTTTTCTTTTCCTTCCTTTCAAGAGAAAAGTGCATTCCCTTTACAACTCTAAACTGTAGGCATCAGTTCAATTACACTGACACTATGATATACCTTGTTCGCTGTAGATTTTTGGAGTATTTTGTTCACTTGTTCCAGCCAACTACAGGGGGCTATGCTAGATAGTTTTCAGCAATTTACGCTATTGATTTTCATCTCCATTACAAATTCTAACCCTATGTTTGCGACAGGTTCTCTGAATGTGCTCAACTCTTGCACGTTTGCTGGTTCGACATCAGTGGAAAGATACCTTGCAAGATGCTGACTCGGGACACTGTCTACGCCGCTTACATAGTGTTCAAGGTGAACGAAAATTCCCTGGGGCTGGATTATCCTGTCCAGGACGCATCCATCAGCGTCGGGGCAACTAACTTAACCCGCAAGGTTTGCCTCGAACACAATGATGAGGCTGAGGGTGAGGCTGGTGCGGTGCCTGGGCACTATTGGCCAGTGAGGCCACATCCGCCACAAAGAACCAGGAGAAGAAACCGCCGTGCAGTTCGTCATGGCGAGAACGTAGGGCGCCCTCAGAAAAGAGCCGACGGCTGGATGGAGCTGGAGCTGGGGGAGTTCTTCAACGAGGGGGGCGAAGACGGCGAGGTGTCCTTCAGCCTGATGGAGACGAAAGGCGGGAACTGGAAGAGTGGCCTCATCGTGCAGGGTATCGAGATCAGGCGCAAGAAATCAGGCTGATGTGCTTCTAGACGGCTGACATCCCCGGTGAAGTAGATAAATAAGGGAATCATACTTGGGAATGTAGTGTTTTGAAATGCTTGCATTTTGTTGCAAATGCTGTGCAGAACTACAAGCGTGTTGCTTCGTTCTTGGTGCGAACTTTTTGTACAAACTATGCTACCTAGATGTATACTGCTTGGTGAGCGACAACATTTGCGTTTGGAAAGTGTAATTAGAGGCAGTGTCTGCAGTTCTAGTTCTTGGTTCAGATGGAAATGTAGTTAGAGGTAGCAGCTTCGCATCTGGTTGGGCTGAGATCCTTGTGGACCTGTGGCTACTTTGCATCTGTTTCCATCTTTCGCACTACACTAAGTGAGAATGTTTTTGAACCTATCAAAAGAAGCTACGGAGTACTCCGATTAATATGTTGAAAATGTCCCATACTTTCCACTCACATCCGGCTTCCATTATACTTCCTACGGTCCGAAATAAGTGTTGGGAAGGGATTTGGTATTCACCCAATTCCTTCATCCCCTCAAATATTCTTCCCAAAAATACACTGTGAGGAGGGGATATCCGGATTATTTTGTTTAAACCCGAAGAAGTAAACATGCAAATAGGGATTTCCACGATTCGAAATAATCCTCTCGAGTCTTCACAAATACAATAGAAGTAAACAATGCCTTAGGATAAATTGCCTAATGAAAAGGTGATACACTCCTTCTCTCGAAAGGAATAGTTTGCACACTTTCACTAGCAAAATGAACTAGCCATAGAATGGCTTCGGGACGCGCCTCGAGCAGGAGAGCATGGAGTTTGGGAGCACCGGACGGGAGGCGATTTTCCTAGACAAATATTTTTGGAATGTTTTCGCATAGTTTATTCGTAGGATAGGAAAAATGTATGATAAAATTGTAGGATTGTTATATCATGCCCGCTTTAATCCTATATGATTCATATGAAGGAAAAATCAAAAATATATTTTAAATGATATATGATTGGATGTTAAATTTTCTACAAAATCTAGAGCAAAGGATAATTTAGAAAAAGTTTTATGAAAATCAATCCTATAAAAAATTCGATAAAAAGAATATGTTAACATTGTGAAGATACCAATTACACCTAGCCTTTGCACCGACAAGATGTTTAAAGACATCACGAATGCACACGGCCAAGAAAAAAAAGAGAAAAATAAACAAAGACCTCGTCAATGTGATGAACAACTCGCAACAGTAGCACTCTAACCACCACCGACAACACCTGAACTACAAACAAGATTCTCCAAAAGCAACGTCTCCAAAAAAACTAATCCTATAAATGAAACAGTCATTATAGAAAATTTGTCTACTCCCTCCGTCCATGAAATGATGTCGAAAATTTGTCTAAACTTTAGATGTAACTAAACGAGTGTCTAGATATATCTAAATTTAGATGAATTTACGACTTAATCTTATAAACAGAGTGTTAGTACAAAATCCAGTTCTACAAATCTTTTGAATCGTCCAGCCCCTAAAATGTTCCCCAGGTGGTCACCAATTGTTCGTCACTGAACTAAACCAAATTGCTTGCAGGTGCTTCGTGGCTAAGAGCAACTCCAGTCATTGGGGCTCCCCGGGCCAAAATTCGGCGCTATTTAGCGTCGGATTGGACGAAAGTTTGGCCCAGGGAGCGTCGAAGTTCTAGCCGTCTCCCCGGTAGACATCCGGGGTTTGGCGTTTTTCAGAGGAAAATGTCCCTGGATGCCAAATTTCCTGCATAATTCAGCGAATTTGACCAGTTTTGCTAATATTTGGCTTATTTTTACAAATAAACATTACAGTTCAACAAAACAAGACAAGTTTTCAAACAAATCAAATGGAAACTAGTTGGTGTTGCCTCGAAGCGTCGATATGTGCTCCACCAGATCATCCTGCGGCTGTTGATGCATTGTGGAGTCTCGAATCTCCTGACGCATATGTTGGAGATATGCCCAAGAGGCAATAATAAAAGTGGTTATTATATATCTTTATGTTTATGATAAATGTTTATATACCATGCTATAATTGTATTAACCGAAACATTGATACATGTGTGTTATGTAAACAACAATGAGTCCCTAGTAAAGCCTCTTAACTAGCTTGTTGATTAATAGATGATTAGTTTCATAATCATGAACATTGGATGTTATTAATAACAAGGTTATATCATTATGTGAATGACGTAATGGATACACCCAATTAAGCGTAGCATAAGATCACGTCATTAAGTTATTTGCTATAAGCTTCCGATACATAGTTACCTAGTCCTTATGACCATGAGATCATGTAAATCACTTATGCTGGAAAGGTACTTTGATTACATCAAACGCCATGCGTAAATGGGTGGTTATAAAGGTGGGATTAAGTATCCGGAAAGTATGAGTTGAGGCATATGGATCAACGGTGGGATTTGTCCATCCCGATGACGGATAGATATACTTTGGGCCCTCGGTGGAATGTCGTCTAAATAGCTTGCAAGCATATGAATGGTTCATAAGAGACAACATACCACGGTACGAGTAAAGAGTATTTGTCGGGAGACGAGGTTGAACAAGGTATAGAGATATGATCAAACCTCGGACAAGTAAAATATCGCGTGACAAAGGGAATTGGTATCGTATGTGAATGGTTCATTCGATCACTAAGTAATCGTTGAATATGTGGGAGCCATTATGGATCTCCAGATCCCGCTATTGGTTATTGGTCGGAGAGAGATCTCGACCATGTCTACATAGTTCGCGAACCGTAGGGTGACACACTTAAGGTTTGATGTCGTTTAAGTAGATATGGAATAAGGAATGGAGTTCGAAGTTTTGTTCGGAGTCTCGGATCCAGGACATCACGAGGTCCGGAATGGTCCGGAGAATAAGATTCATATATAGGAAGTCATATTCCAAGTTTGGAAATGATCCGGTGCATTTATGGCAGGTTCTAGAAGGTTCTAGAAAAGTCCGGAAGAAATCACCATGGAGTGGAGTCCAAGGGCTGCATGACCAGCCAAACCCTAAAGGGTGGAGTCCCAGGTGGACTCCACCATAGGTGGCCGGCCACCCCTAAGGGAAAGGTAGGAGTCCCACCTTGGTAGGACTCCCTTGAGTAGGTTTCCCACCTATGGGAGGTTTTGTTGTTGGGGACTTATTCGAAGACTTGGACTACAACTCTTGGGATTTCCACCTATATAATGAGGAGGAGAGGGAGGGGCCACTCTTGGCCGCACCACCTAGGGTTTCCCATGGCCCGGCCACCCTCTCCCCAAACCCTAGCCTCTCTTCCTCCACCACTTCTCCCGCATACGCTTAGGCGAAGCCTGCCGGAGTTCTCCATCGATACCGCCACCACGCCGTCGTGTCGGGATTCCGAGGAGGATCTACTACTTTCTTGCCCGCTGGAACAGGGAGAAGGACGTCGTCTTCATCAACACCGAACGTGTGACCGATACGGAGGTGCGCCCGATGTGGCACCGTCAAGATCTTCTACGCGCTTTTGAAAGCGGCAAGTGATCGTCTACCGCAGCAACGAGCCTCCTCTTGTAGGCTTTGGAAATCTTCAAAGGTTAGTCTCGTTCATCCCCTCGTTGCTCCCATCTTCTAGATTGCATCTTGGCTTGGATTGCGTTCTCGCGGTAGGAAAATTTTTGTTTTCTATGCTACGAATCCCTACAGTGGTATCGAGCCGTGTCTATGCATAGATGGTTGCACGTAGAACACAATTGTTTTGTGGGCATTGATGCTTATGTTGTCTTTAGTTCGAGTACTTTGCATCTTTGTGACATGGTGGGATGAAGCGGCTCGGGCTAACTTTACATGACCGCGTTCATGAGACTTGCTCCACGTTCGACATGCAACTTGTATTGCATAAGTGGCTTTGCGGGTGTCTCTCTCCCACCATAGTGAAGATTCAATTTACTCTTTCTATTGACAACACTAGTATCACCGTTGTGGTTCATGTTCGTAGGTAGATTAGATCTTACTCGAAAACCCTAAACCACGTAAAATATGCAAACCAAATTAGAGGCGTCTAACTTGTTTTTGCAGGGTTTGGTGATGTGATATGGCCATGATGTGATGATGAATATGTATGAGATGATCATTATTGTATTGTGGCAACGGCAGAGCCTTATGGTTGTCTTTAAATTTCATGTTGAGTAGTATTTCAAAGTAGTTGTAATAGTTGCTACATGAGGTGAACAATCATGAAGACGGCGCCATGGACCTTGACTACGCCGACGATGATGGAGATCATGCCCGTTGATGATGGAGATCATGCCCGTGCTTTGGAGATGAAGATCGAAGGCGCAAAGACTAAAGGGTCATATCATATCACATATGAATTGCATGTGATGTTAATCCTTTATACATCTTATTTTGCTTAGATCGCGACGGTAGCATTATAAGATGATCCCTCACATTAATATCAAGATAATAAAGTGTTCTCCCTCGTATGCACCGTTGCTCGTTTGAAGCATCTCGTGATGATCGGATGTGATAGACTCAACGTTCACATACAACGGGTGTAAGCCATGTTGCACACGCGGAATACATGGGTTTGCTTGACGAGCCTAGCATGTACAGACATGGCCTCGGGACAACGGAAACCGAAAGGTTGAACACGAGTCATATGGATGATATGATCAACATGTTGATGTTCACCATTGAAGCTACATCATCTCACGTGATGATCGGTTTTGGTGTAGTGGATGTGGATCGTGTACCACTTAACAACTATGAGGGATGTTGTATTAAGTGGGAGTTCATTAGTAATTAGATTAAAACATGAACTAATTATCATAAACATAGTCTGAGTAGTATTTTGAATTAATTTGTAGTATTGGCATCCGTTTTTCTACCAAGCGCTAATCTTATAATTGAGATAGAAATACTGTTAAAATCTGACAAGAAACTTTACGGACTGGTACCGTATTGTTAAAGAATCAAGAAATGATTAAGTACTATTGCAAACTTTTAGTAAACCTCACATTGTTGATTCAAAGAGCTATGGTTTCAATTAGTACCTAAAGTTATCTTGTCTCCGTGAAACTTGAAGTTCAAATCTGTTTGAAAAGTAAGGAGCTGAAAATTTTGTTTTCGAAATAATCAAGGTATGAGATATATGTGATATCTAAGACCTTATTGCAAGATGATAGAATATATTTTGGTGAGACTACATAAACTCATAAGTTTTATGGGAATGTAGGAAGGTTGAAGACGGCGTCCCAATCCTCTAACTATTGGGGCACTAACGATATTCGCATATCCATGAAGTGATCGTCCTTAGTATGCACCGTTGCTAAGACTCGTTGTTTCGTAGCATCACGTGATGATCGTGTGTTATAGATTTTTTTTTTTTTTTTGAACAAGTAAAGGCGCCGGAGGCGCCAATTTCATTCAGCTGAAGTACAGAATACATCGTGCAGTACAAAGTCTAGTAAAGCTGAGCTTTGAAGAGCTAGAGCTGTAGGACATAGCCTATTGACATGAGCTGAGTTAAGACAACTAAAAATAGGCCCAGATGCTAAACTTCTGGTGGCCTGTTGTGCACAGTTGTGTGCTACTCCATTTAGATCCCTGGCAATATGGTATACCTTCGGTTGAAGCAAGTAAGAGACCTGCTTGAAAGTAGCAACCTGCTGACGAATTTCCCAGAGGGAAAGTGGATCTGTTTGTGAGTTGGCTGCAGCTGCTCCCGCAAGCGAAAGGTTGTCCGTGAGAAAAGTGACTTGCTGGAGCTTGAATTTGGTTGCTACATTTGCAGCCAAGACAAGCGCTGCTGCTTCTGCCTGGAGAGGGGATTGAGTCATCACCGTTGAGGCTTGAATGAAGATTTTCGTGGTGTGATTGCCTTCCTGGAATTGGCAGAAAATACCGAGTCCTGTCCTTGTGCTTCCGTGAGTGTCAGGAGATTTTTTCGCCTTCCATTCCGCGTCAGAGTAGATCTTGGGTCCTGTAATTGCAAGGTCCGTCTTGATTGTGCTTCCTGGAGGTTGAGCAAGATTAGTTGAGGAGGCTTGGACCTGATTCTGTACCTGAAAGACAGAATCAGAAGAAGCATACAATTCTAAATTGTTACAAATTGCTTGCGCATTAATATAGATCTGATGAGGCATTCCTTTTTTTCTATCGAAGAGGCAGTCATTCCTAGATTTCCAAATGCACCACATGAAGGTTAAAATATTTGGAAGGGAAGCATGTGGATGATTCATATTTTGCAAGTTCAAAATAATTTGAGTCGGAGAGTTGCAATTTTGAGCAATAATCTCAGTACGTATAAACCAAGGAGCACTGAACCACGCAATCCTGACAAAGTGACATGTGAAGAATAGATGGATGTCATCTTCCTCCATTCCACACCTGCAACAAAATTTACTAATGTGCTTTGAGTACTTACCAGCCCGCGCTCCTGTTGGAATAGCTCTGCGAAGAAAACGCCAAGCAAAAGTTTGTATTCTTGGAATGATTTGCTTACTCTTCCAAATCTGATTAAGGAGCTGAGAAGTAGCCGGTGGCAGCTGGGTTGGAGTAGGCTCCCCTAGTTCTTGTAATCTCTGCAAGCAAGCACAATAGGCACTCTTGGAATTGCACTTACCATTTGGTGTCAGTTTCCAGCAGAGAATGTCCTGTTCCTGCACTTCGATGATTGGAGTTTGCTTGATGTCTTGAGCAGTAGGCTGCTGAAATAACTTGTCAATAAGCTGGTTATTCCAAGTACGCTGGTTAGGCAGCCAAAGATCTCTAACTGAAGCTGGATAGACAAAAGTGTGTTATAGATTCTACGTGTGCATACAACGGGTACAAGCCAGATTTGCACATGCGAATACTGAGGTTAAACTTTACGAGCCTAGCATGTACAGACATGGTCTCGGAAAAGTCGTCATGGTATGATGGATAAAATTATGAGTGAAATTGTTCATCATATTACAAAGTTACTAATAGTGAAATCTGAAACACTTGTCATATGATGATCAACTTCAAAGTAAGAACCTCAAAGTTATTGGTATTTGACCAACAAACCTATAAGTTATTGAAGGTGAAGTATTTTCTGAATAATGAGGAAAGCTAAAAGAGAAACTACAAAAGATATTTTGGCAAAAAAAAGAGAAGACTAGAAAGTCTAGCTCAGGTGTATATACATGATATACATGTTATGGTTGTATTCCTAGTTTGGTCACACAATGAAATTCTTGGGTATTAGTACCATATTGGTTGGTATGAAATGTCATACAAAACAACAATACAAGAATACAATGGCCTAAGTGACTGACAAGGAATATGATATGAATGCACTTCTGGAACAAAAATAAAGTGTTATTATGTTCGTCATTAGCATCCTATCTAGCCCTTAGAATTTATAATAAAGAACTTAATAATTGTTATTTTTCTCTGGTCAAAAGAAAATAATGAGTTGTTCAAATTATAACATTACTCCATGTACGATGGATAAGTTATTATAAATCTTAATGGTGAAACACACATACATAATACTGACGCTAAAATGCTATAAGGCAAATGATTTGAATTCAACTTATTTGTGGAACCGCAATTTAGGTCATATTAGAAAGGCATGAAGGAACTCCATGCAAATGGATTTTTGGAGTCATTCGATTTTTGAATCGTTTGGCGCTTGCAAATCTTTTCTAAAGAGAATGACTGAAATACCGTTCATAGGCCAAGAGTTGAACGGGCAACTAATTAACTTAGTGAAAAATACATGATGATGTATGTGGTTCACTGGGCATAGGTTGTGTGGGGAGATTCTGCTACTTCATAAAAACTTCCAACAATGAATTTAGTATATATATGTGGATATATTCGATAAGGAAGAAGTTTGAAACATTTTAATGGATTCAAATAAATTTCAGCATGAGGTGGAAATCATCGTAATAGAAAAGTCAAATCTCTATGATTGGATCATAGTGGAAATATTTGAATTACGTGTTTTAGCGAACATCTAAGAGAGTTATGAAATTGTTCTACAACTCACGTTTCTTGGAGTATCATAGTGATGATGGAGTATCCAAGAGATGTATCCAAACCTTGTTGGGTCAATGATGAGATAAAATATTGATGCTATTATATTTTTGTGGATTATGCTTTAGTGACTATCGCTTTTACACTAAATAGAGCATCATCATGATCCGTTGAAATGACACCATACGAGTTATGGCATGGGTATGAACCCTAATTGTCCTTTCTTAAATTTTGGAATGCATAGCATAAAGTAAATAAGTTTACAACCAAAATCGGATGAATGTCTTTGTTGGTTATCCCAAGAATTGATTGGGAATTCTTTCCACTATGGAGACAAAGACAAAAGTGTTTGTCGATGTTTCTTACTTATTTCCAAGAAATTGTTTTTAGCGAAGTATTTGAGTGGGAGGACAATAAAACTTGATAAGGTTTATGAACCTGAGCATAATGATCGAGTAGCGCAGATCGGAATTGGTTCGGAAGCGGCCACGGCGATCATGGCTCCCATGTCTACAAAATGTTATAGTCATGGAGATCGAAGTACTTATTGAACCTTGTAGGTATGGTTTACTTTGTGATCAAATAAATGATTTGTGAACAAAGGATTGTTTTTGAACAATGATAAACCAACTACATACAAAGAAGTTATGATGGGCCCGACTCCGTTAAAATGGCTATACGTCATGAAATCCAAGATAGATGAATACTTTTTGAAAGTAAACGGATCTATAAAATTGATGGACTTGGATGGAATATCCTTGAATAAGCTCGACTTGTCGAAAAGTTGTTTACGACAAAGTTCAAAGAGTTGACTACGATAAGATTATAGTCTATGTGGATTATTCTAGTAATCGCTACATATTTCTTTCATGAGATATGATAGTAGGATGGCAAAATACATTACTTAACAGAAGTGTGTATTAAAGGTGTATACAAGATAAAACCAATTGTTTTGCTAGTCCGTGGAATACTAGATAGGTAAACGAACTTCAATTGGATGAAGTGAGTATCACGGAGTTGGAATCTTCACCGGATGAAATAGTCAAAAAGTTTTTGATTTCATCAGAAACGATGAAGAGGCTTGCATTTGCAAGAAATTAAGTGGGAGCGCTGAGACATATTTATAATACTTTATGTAGATACATATAGTTGGTTATAAATGATATAATTATATACTTGATTATAAAAGGTTTCATTGAGAATTAACTTCAATGAAAGGATATGGACTGAAACATATTTAGTGTCAAGATCTATGAAGATAGATTGAAACACATAATAAGTTTAAGTCAAAGTACATAGAAAGGATATTGAAGTAGTTCAATATAGAAATATTAAGAAAATGTTCTTGTCATGTGAAGTTTTAACAAAACTTGAGTGTATCTGACACTCAATGAGTAAAAACACATGAGTGATTTAGATCACAATTAATATGTACACAATCAGATCTCCTGTGCTCTAAAATGTTAGGAGCATATACCAGAATGATTCATGTGATAATCATTGGACAAACAGTAAGAATATCCCTGTACTTTAGAAGAACCAAGGATATATAAATAGTTTTGTATGGAGAAATGACAAACAAATCGCTGTAAGGTGTTGCACCGATATTGGTTTTGTCACATATAAAAACAAAATTTCAATCTCAAAATTAGGCTAAGTGTTGTTTAAAAGGTAGCACAATGCTAGATTTAAAAAAGTTCTAAATGTTGTGACGGATTCTATAAACGAAGGCAGAATATGTCGTTGTTTTGACAATGACTGAGGATGTTAAGTCAAGAGGTTCTTTGAGAACTTGGTATAGTTCCGATAGTGTCGAACTTTGAAGCTATATTGTGTATGACAATATTAGTGACATATTTCAGACCGCGGAATTAAGGTTCCACCAGAAGACCAAACATATTTAATGCCGACTCATTTGGAAAATGAGTGATGCGTGATAAATGAATTGCAAAATACATACGTTTGAGTGTGTCAGACTCTAAAAACTCTCCTAGGGCAAAGTATGACCAACACCAGAATGCCATGGGTGTTAGGTACATTACAATGTAATCTAGATTATTGACTCTAGTGCAAGTGGGCCTTGGAGATATGCCCAAGAGGCAATAATAAAAGTGGTTATTATATATCTTTATGTTTATGATAAATGTTTATATACCATGCTATAATTGTATTAACCGAAACATTGATACATGTGTGTTATGTAAACAACAATGAGTCCCTAGTAAGCCTCTTAACTAGCTTGTTGATTAATAGATGATTAGTTTCATAATCATGAACATTGGATGTTATTAATAACAAGGTTATATCATTATGTGAATGATGTAATGGATACACCCAATTAAGCGTAGCATAAGATCACGTCATTAAGTTATTTGCTATAAGCTTTCGATACATAGTTACCTAGTCCTTATGACCATGAGATCATGTAAATCACTTATGTTGGAAAGGTACTTTGATTACATCAAACGCTGCGTAAATGGGTGGTTATAAAGGTGGGATTAAGTATCCAAAGTATGAGTTGAGGCATATGGATCAACAGTGGGATTTGTCCATCCCGATGACGGATAGATATACTGGGCCCTCTCGGTGGAATGTCGTCTAAATAGCTTGCAAGCATATGAATGGTTCATAAGAGACAACATACCACGGTACGAGTAAAGAGTACTTGTCGAGACGAGGTTGAACAAGGTATAGAGATACCGATGATCAAACCTCGGACAAGTAAAATATCGCGTGACAAAGGGAATTGGTATCGTATGTGAATGGTTCATTCGATCACTAAGTCATCATTGAATATGTGGGAGCCAATATGGATCTCCGATCCCGCTATTTTATTGGGAGAGATCTCCCATGTCTACATAGTTCGCGAACGTAGGGTGACACACTTAAGGTTTGATGTCGTTTAAGTAGATATGGAATAAGGAATGGAGTTCAAGTTTTGTTCGAGTCTCGGATGGGATCCAGGACATCACGGGGAGGAATGGTCCGGAGAATAAGATTCATATATAGGAAGTCATATTCCAAGTTTGGAAATGATCATTGCATTTATGGCAGGTTCTAGAAGGTTCTAGAAACGTCCGGAAGAAATCACCATGGAAAGTGGAGTCCCGGGACTCCACCTTGCATGACCAGCCAAACCCTAAAGGGTGGAGTCCCAGGTGGACTCCACCATGGTGGCCGGCCACCCACTAAGGAAAGGTGGAGTCCCACCTTGGTAGGACTCCCTTGAGTAGGTTTCCCACCTATGGGAGGTTTTGTTGTTGGGGACTTATTCGAAGACTTGGACTACAACTCTTGGGGATTTCCACCTATATAATGAGGAGGAGAGGAGGGGCAGCCACTCTTGCCGCACCACCTAGGGTTGCCCATGGCCGGCGCCCTAGCCACCCCCTCTCCCCAAACCCTAGCCTCTCCTCCTCCTTCTCCCGCATACGCTTAGGCGAAGCCTGCCGGAGTTCTCCATCGACACCGCCACCACGCCGTCGTGTCGGGATTCCGAGGAGGATCTACTACTTTCGCTGCCCGCTGGGCGGGGAGAAGGACGTCGTCTTCATCAACACCGAACGTGTGACCGAGTACGGAGGTGCCGTGTGGCACCGTCAAGATCTTCTACGCGCTTTTGAAAGCGGCAAGTGATCGTCACCGCGCCAACGCCTCCTCTTGTAGGCTTTGGAAATCTTCAAGGGTTAGTCTCGTTCATCCCCTCGTTGCTCCCATCTTCTAGATTGCATCTTGGCTTGGATTGCGTTCTCGCGGTAGGAAATTTTTTGTTTTCTATGCTACGAATCCCTACAGCATAGCGATGAACGCAACCCACATTGCCGGCACCTGGTGGTTAGGCTGTGCAAGAGGACCCTCTCTGTCATATGGTGCAGCTTGCTCGCGGAGGAACCGGATACTTCCGCTCATTCTCGATAATCATGTTGTGTAAGCACACACAACAGTTCATCACCTCCCACATCTGATCTTTGAACCAAGTCAAAGCGGGAACCGGACTACAGAAATCTCTACTGGAGGACACCAAATGCACGCTCGACATCCTTTCGGCAAGCTTCTTGTTCCTTGGCAAACTGCTGCTCCTTCGGAAGGGCGAGGCTTGAGATAGTCTTCACAAATGTTGCCCACTTTGGATAGATACCGTCTGCAAGATAGTATCCCTTGTTGTACTGCCGGCCATTGATCACAAAGTTAACCGGGGAGCATGACCCTCAACAAGCTTGGAGAAGACCGGCGAGCGCAAAGACGTTGATGTCGTTGTTCGATCCCGGAATACCAAAGAAGGAGTGCCAAATCCAGAGATCATGGTAGCCACTGCCTCAATTATTACAGTGCAGCCTTTTTTGACCCTTGTACATTCCTGCCAGCAAAGACAGTTCTTCCATTTCCAATGCATGCATTCAATGCTTCTAAGCATCCCTGGAAATCCTCTAGCTTTATTGACAACGAGGATCTTAGTAGTGTCTTTGACAGTGGGTGATCTCAAGTAGATATCCCCGAACACTGCTATCACCGCTGCAGAACCGGTAGAAACAATCAAGGGCGGTGGACTCCGCCATCCGAAGATAGTCATCGGTATAATCACCAGGAGCTCCATATGCCAGCATCCGCATAGCCACCGTGCACTTTTGGAGGGTGGAAAACCCTGCCATGCCGGTGCAATCCAACTTGCATCTGAAATAGGAGTCGTACTCTCGAAAAGCATACACAATTTTCGGAAGAGCTTCCGCTCATCCGAAACGACACCCCTCACCTCAATGGATCGTCGGCGATAGTCGGCGAGCATGCAGTAGTCCTCCATTCGCCGCCTCGGCTTGCACTGGCCACTGTGACCCACCACGGCGACCGATGACCGTCTCGACGTACAAGCCGGACATGAAGTTAGGATCAGCAGTGCTCCTCGTCTTGGGCGGCGGCTGCCGTTTCTTCTTCAACAAGCTTGGCGAACATCTGCTCCTCCTCCTCGTCGCAGTCCATGTCCGGCCAGCAATTGGACGACCTGCCGGGTGTGTCGACGAGGAGCGTGAGCTGCCAACGAAAATAGGCGAGAGAAACGACGGGCGGCGGAATATAGGCTGTTGGGTGGAGGAACAACGGAGTTGAGGCAACCGGCCGGCGGATTGGCGAGGGGTGGTGCCGGCGGAGATAGAGCATTGGGAGGGGAGGAGGGATTTGCGTCGACAAAGTGGTGGGGTTCGTTTGTTCTCTCGCCGATAGAGCGGACCCGTCCCCGCTTTTCTCTCGTACGGAATCCCCGATCGCACCCCGGGGGTTCATGGATGGACTGTGCTGTCCGGACGGATGAAAACCTAATCAGAACAAAAACAAGGAACAAGACGTAACTACACCATTTTCGTCCATCCGAATGAAAAAAAGATCGCTCGAGGAGACGGCTTGAGATGCTCCAAGGCGTCGCGCTCTCCTACCCCGAATATAAAACGCGAGGGATTCATTCGTGCTCCCCTCACACAACACAACTGAACTGGACCAACCCCCGCTCCCAAATCGAGTCAACCGACCAGCGGCGGCGGAGCAACCGATGGACGCCGACGCCTGCGAGATCGCGCGGCTGCCGGAGGAGCTCCTCTCGGCGGCGCTGGCCCGCACCTCCACGCGCGACGCCTGCCGCGCCGCCGGGGCCTCCCCGGCCTTCCGCGCCGCGGCCGACTCCGACGCCGTCTGGGCCTGCTTCCTGCCCCGCGCCCTCCCGCCGCTCGCCGACGGGGAGCTGCCCGACGCGCTGCCGCGCAAGAAGGACCTCTTCCTCCGCCTCTCCGACCGCCCCGTCCTCCTCCCGGACAAGCGCGTGGTACGTACATACACGCCGATCCCCCAACACAACAACCCGTGTCTCCGTAGGACATGCCTTGTTTCTCTGTTGATCGCTCGCGGTTTCTCCTGTTAATCGCTAAATGGTCGGTGGTCGTGTGCCATGCGATTTGCAGAGCATGTGGCTGGACAGGGAGACCGGGGCCAAGTGCTACATGCTGTCCGCGAGGGGCCTCACCATCATTTGGGGCGACACGCCGCAGTACTGGAGCTGGATCCCTCTCACCGACTCCAGGTTCGTTCGCTCGATCTCTCCTAGCTACACTCCCATGCTGGTTGTCCGGATCATTATTATCTAGCCTGTGTCGATGCAGATCGTACCGATAATTGTACTATACAGCTTGTCTGGCTGAATGCTCTCGCGTTGTGGTCTTATTCGCGTCCAACTGCGGATACAGTTGGTTTGTTTGTGCTGTTGCGCTGTGATCTGCTCACCCCGTCCGATTGCAATCGAATTTCAGGCTAATAGTTGCAAGTTACAGGTGCAAGTGGTAGATTGGTAGGTAGATGAAACTCCGCTCTGAACCAAAACCCAGAATAGGGGTTTTCCCGACTAGCAAATCTCAGTTCCATTTGGAAGAGGCCAATTCGAAGTCAGTTCCATTTGGAAACCGGAATACCTGCTGTGCATACTAAGGCCCTGTTGCTTATGCAGAACAAAGTGCTACTTTTATTTTCCTTAGTTTTTATAAGCTATATAGGCAGCACATAAATGTCACTTCGCATAGAGAATGTGACTCTACGATCTACCTTCTTTTTGTTTTTGAATTTCTCTCTGATCTACCTTGTTTACAGTAGAGTTCTTTGAGTGTCGTGTACCTTTATTCTAGCAAACTACACTGAGCCATGTGAAAACTTGTCATGCAAAAATGTGGTTAATACCCTGTTTCGAAATTTTGCTGCAATGCTAGATGATTTTCAGCAGCTCATGCTATTGATTGCTTTTCTTCCACATTACAAAATTTTGCTGCAAGTACTATTTTTATTTTCCTTACTTTCAGGAGCAAAGTGCATGCCCTTTACAACTCTGTTTCTATAATCTATATGCAGCACATAAATGCCACTTCGCATATGTAATGTGTCTCTATGATCTAAGGGTTCATTGAGTATTTTGTGCCTTTGTTCCAGCCAACTACACCTGAGCTATGGAAAAAGTAATCAAATTATGCTAGATGGTATTCGGCAATCCATGCTATTGATTGGTTTTCGTCTTCTTCGCAAAATCTAACAGTATGTTTGTGACAGGTTCTCCGAAGCTGCCCAACTGCGGGACGTTTGCTGGTTCGAAATCCGTGGAAAGATACAAAGCAAGATGCTGTCGGAAGACACTATTTATGCCGCTTACATAGTGTTCAAGCTGGACGAACATTCCATTGGGCTGGATTATCCGACCCAGGAGGCAACGGTCAGTGTCGGAGAAACCAGCTTAGCCTGCAAGGTGTGCTTCCATGGCTACGATGACGATGGTGACGATGGTGGGGTTCCCGAGAACTATCGGCCGATAATGTTTCCCCCACAGCAAAGGATCAGGAGAAGGAACGGCCGTCCAGTTCCTCATGGAGAGAATGTGGGGCAGCCTCAGAAGAGAGCCGACGGCTGGATGGAACTGGAGCTGGGCGAGTTCTTCAACGAGGGGGGCGAAGACGGCGAGGTGTCCTTCAGCCTGATGGAGGTTAAAGGCGGGCACTGGAAGAGTGGGCTCATCGTGCAGGGCATCGAGATCAGACGCAAGAAATCGGGCTGAGGATCGTGCTTCTAGGATGATCAAGCAGGCATCCGGGTTGAAGTAAATAAATAACGGGATCCGTTCTGTGGTGCGTGTTTTGGAAACGCCTGGCTGTTTCTGGTAATGCTGTGTGGAACTACAATGCTGTGTCTTGGTTAGAGTGAGTCATCCTGTGCACCTGTGGCAACTTTGCGTCTTGTTTCCCTTTTTCGGCAATGCGCCAAAGTTTTTCTGGAGGAGCCAGGAGTATGATGAAATTTCAAAAAAAAAAAAAGCCAGGAGTATGGTAGGTTTCAGTTCATGTAAAATTCAGAATCTCCATCGGCCTAATATTTTGCTGGACGCAAAGCATCAGTGTTTCATTCCGGCTTCAGGATGCAGAAAGCAATAGCAAAGGAGTCAACAAAAAGTTTTTGGGGTGAGAGAGGCTCGAACTCTCGACCTCAGGATGACTCACTCTATAGAGAAGCTTGCGAGGCCTGGCAGCGGCGGCTCGAACTCTTTCGACCCCGCCCCACGGTCACTCACATTTAGCTATGAGACCTACGCGCTAGCCAACTGCGCCACCACCCCTTTGTTGCCAACAGCCAGAATCTACTCCAATTTATTTACTAGTTACCGTACAGCACGTTTCTCCATTGCAATTGTAAAGAACTCGTGCAAAAAATCAGTGGTTTTTGTACAGGTAAAGCAGTTGGTTAGTGGGATGTCTGACAAGTAACATTGAGAGCAAGTGAGTTTCTAGCCTTCTACTGAATACATGACCAAATACCAACAGCTAGCCGGCTGGCTTGGTGCTTCCATTAGGGCATCTCTCGCGGCCCGATATGAATAGACCGCGGTTATTCATTTATGTCCAGTATGAAAGGAAAATTTAGCCTAGAGACGGATCGGCGTATTCACAGCAATCTATTTTGGTATGTAAATAGGTCGAGACGGACATGGTTCATGCATCCATCTGTCCTCGTCCAGTCGAAACAACCCCATTGGTGCTTGCCCTCGCCACCGGCCACATGATACGTTGGGAAACTCCCGACCCAAACAGACAAAGGTGGTGAGACCATCAATTTCGTATTCGTGGCCCGACCAAAAAGAACACTTTTGGTAACCAAAATGGACCGGTCAACGAGAGAGTGGCACATAGCCGCTCTTGTTCTGCCATGGCGTCGGCGTTGTGGCCCATTTTTTCTTTGACTAGATTTGTATAGGGATACTCGCTTTGTCCGGAAAAGATGTTGCAAATTCATCTATATTTGGGGTATTAAGTTTGGCATAATAGTGTCAGTAGAAATTGGATAATCTATTTGAATTTGTGGATTATGTTGTGTGGATGAAAATTGTGTCAATGAGTTGGAATTGTATGATATAATTTGCATGTCGATTTCTAAATTTGAATTATTTTAGAATTTATACGTGTTTAATATTTATGTTGATTTATATGTTTCGTCAATGTGCGTGGTAGAATACAAAATGACGAGGAAATGATGGATAAAAAGATAAATTAACAAAGTGGACAAAATGGGGACGTCCCTAAGTAAGAGCTCTCCACCATCGCCTGAATAGGGTGTCCAAAAATCTCAAAAGATCACCACTATTGGGTGTACAAACACATGTTTGGCGCGATTGAGGGTGGCTACCTCCGGCGGCACCCCAAAAAGAGCAGCCCTATTTTCTAACATGTAAGGTTGAAGATTGTCTTCACGAATAGATTTTGAACAAATATCACCGGCTACTAGTACTCCTTGTGTATTGGTGTCCATTAATCTTCATAGTTGCACTTCGAAACATTGCCTTCAACAAGTCTCACAAATACCTCATAGCAACGTCACATTTATGAATTCCTGCAAAAAAACGTCACATTTATAAAAAGATGAGAAACTAACCATTCGGGTGCAATCGGTCTTTAGTTTCAAGTAGTCACTGGACTTCCTCAAACCATACACAAAACACACGAACACATCTTTCTTCATCCTGAAGTGCCGCCGAAAATCACTCGAGCCATGTGTTATGTCGTTTGCAAAATAGTCGACGTATAGGATCACAGGACCGTAGTGAGAATTCACCCGCTCTTGCAAATCTAAAATACAAGCGGTGATCTTTAGGTGCTCCTCATCATCGGCATAGCTATTTGGCTTCCGCTTGCACCATTTGATGGACACACAAACTCATCCTTGTTGCAGATAGTGTTTAGATCAAACAATGTAGTTATCAAACAATAAAACGAGAACCAACAGATAGCTCCCAAGCTACTTGTAGCTCATTTTTGAAAAAAAAAATCTAAAATGGCATTTAAAGGTTTCAAATAATTGGAACACAAATTCTAGATGTAGATATAATGAAATCAACTAGTGTGCCAAAAAAATCCAAATTTCATTATAACCTGGGCTCAACAAAAGTGACAAATGTGTGTATCTGGCTGCTATATATATGAATGGTACATATTTTCAAAAATTCAAAAAAATTCAGATTTTTTATTTTTGTGAATTTTGAATTGAGATTTTGTACGGTTTTAGAGTTCGATATTATCTACACCTAGAAATGTTGTTCTACTTAAATAAAACTTACAAATATCAGTTTTGAATTTTTGAAGAAAAGGGTTACTATGGAGCTAGGCCTCCATTTGTGGTTTTCCAGTAACGAAACACCCTATCTAATATACTTTAGATAAAAAAATCTTGAAGACGCTTACCTATTCAAGCCAACTGCTGAACACCTGGAATACAACTACATCGGCCTATGGTAGGGCTCAGAAATTCTACTTTACAAAAGTCGTACACTGAGTACATTACTTTTTCTCGAATAGAAAAGGTATGCACACATTTACTAATTAACAAAGCATACTTGGTTGAACACCATGACAGACCGCGAATAAAACTACATGGATGAAATCTGTACCTGCCCTGTTTTAATGATGTAACGTTTGAGGGACCCTCTCCCTGTTCAAAAATAAATTATTTCACTCATCTAACCCTTTTTTGTGGTGCCATTTTCATGGGCGAGCCCGCCCCAGCCCGACCCAGCCATTCTCTTCTTTGTTTCTTCCTCCCTCGGCTCCAAGGCGGCCGGCTCTCCCCCCTTTCAAATCCCTACTCAAATATGTTGAATTTCGTCAGATCTTCCCGTGGAGATCGTTCCCACTCCGTTCCTTGAGGTAATCTCCTCTGTTTCCCTTCTTTTCATCCATTGATTTTGTGTATTTGGTTGAATCTACATGTGAAACCCTAGATGTGGATTTGGTTGATTTGAGGTTGGATGTGGATTTGGTTGGATGTTAGGGTTGTTGAAGTTGGAGAAATGATAGTGTGCTAGTTTGTATGGGTAGATTATGTTGATTATGGTAACTAATGAACACATGTATATATGTGTTGTTCACATTATGCTAGGGGGATGGATAGAATTTTCCATGTTCATCATGTGGACAAGGATGCTTTCTTGAAGGGAAACATAGAGCCGGATCCGGAAGAGGTTGACTTGGTGTTTGACCTTAGCCCTAGCTTTGCGGAGGTGGCAGCACAAGTGAGGGTTGAGTTGAATTGGAATGAGCCAAATGACGGTGTTGAGCTAGAGGGAAGACATAATGTGGGGTTTGGAATGCACACCCGTTGGAAGACAATGTGTATCAACTCCGAGCAACGTTGGTCCGTTTACAAGGAGAGGGTGGCCGGGTCACAAGACAAGGCTTTGGAGTTGTTTGCAACCAAGACGGTTGATGCTCGTATTGAGCTTGACCTTAACCGGCGCTCCTCCCCCGTTCAAGCTAGGACTCCACCACCCGTGAGCCAAGAAGAAGGCACTCAATCTCCCACTGTCCAATCTCCCATTGCCCAACAACCTCTGTTGGAGGAGGAGTATGACGAGCATGACGATAGTGATGATGGTTTCGAGATGAATGACAACAATGTCGGTGATTTGGATAAATATTGGACGCAAGAGGAGATGGACCACTCCATTCCTTATTCCCGATGCTATGCGTCGGACTAGGATGATGATGGACCCGATGAGGAACTCGATGAGGATGGCTTGACGGCTAAGGAAGCCGAAAGAGCCGAGATATTCAAGAAGGTAACTGGACGGGATATTCGGATACCATTGTTCCGTGATGTTAGTCTTGCGGATGGAGCCGTGGTTGATGGTGGGAAAAGTTTACTTCTTGGAGCTAGGCCAATTTCCAAGAGAGATGTAGATGGTAGGACGTCTATGATCTCTAAAGGGCTCATGTTTGATACCTTCTTGGAATTGAAGATATGGTTGAATGAGTTCTCGATTAAGCATCATCATCCTTACATCGTTGTGCAGTCGGACTTGAAGAAGCGGTACACGCTAAAATGTGCAGATAAAAGGTGTCCATGGGTTGTCCGTGCAAGATCTTTCAAAAAAGGGCCCGCTTGGAACATAACAAGTTGTGTAGCCACCCACATGTGACGGGGGCCGAAGCTTGATGGCAAGGATGCGCAGCCGGACCACCGTCAACTCACATCTATGTTCATTGCATACAAGCTCTCGGCGGAGATATCATCACTTCCAACCATGAGCATTAGGTCCGTGCAAGATACGGTGAAATCCCGGTTTGACTACGACGTCAAGTATGGGAAGGCATGGAAGGGCAAACAAGCCGCATTCAAGATGTTGTACGGTGATTGGGAGGAAGCATACAACCGAATCCCTAGGTTGTTGTTAGTGATGGGCGCTACTAACCCGGGCATGGTGCATGTGGTGGAGCCTTCTAGTACCAAAATGACATTGCGTGATGGTAAAAGAGTGAGGGTATTTCACCGTGCATTTTGGTCATTCGAGCAATGCACGACGGCATTCGAACATTGTAGGCCGGTCATCGCCGTCGATGGTACCTTTTTGACCGGGCAGTACAAGGGTACACTATTGGTGGAAATAAGGTGGAAATAACAAATGATGCGAGCAACCGCTTAGTGCCATTGGCTTTTGCATTGGTAGAGGTTGAGAATAATGATAATTGGCAATGGTTTTTCCATATATTGAGGACGAGGGTCATACCACCCTCAAATGAAGTGTGTGTCATCTCGGATCGTCATCAAGGAATTCTCAATGTGGTGGAGCTTGACATTCCAGAGCATGCTCGCTTGCACCACCGATGGTGCATGAGGAATTTTGTGCAAACTTCTACCGGGCATGCAAAAACAAAGAGGTGTCTGACCTTCTTCAAGATTGTTGCATCGCTTACTCCGAGCGCCGCTTCGCAAACCTATACAATGGCTTGCTCAAGCACAAAGACCTCACCCCGGGTGGTTTAGAGTTTCTTCAGAGGCACCTTATATTTAACTCAAAGTGGGCACGAGCTTATGATGAGGATGGGAGGAGATATGGCCAAATGACAAGCAACATGGCTGAGTGCTTCAACAATGTGCTGAAGGGTGTTCATGCATTTCCCGTGACGGCAATCATTCAATACACATTCGAGAAGTTGAATGTCTATTTCCAGAACTACACCGAAGAAACGGAGAAGGAAATTGCTAGGAACTGCGAGTTCCCAACGAAGGTTGAAGAGTTCATGGAATTTCAGGCGAGGAAGGCGGACTCCCAAACGTCTACATGTTATGACAATGTTGACTGGGTTTACCAAGTGAATGAGCCGGGAGGCACCACACAAGGTGGTGTCCAACACGGAGGCCGGGCTTTCCGTGTGTCCCTAAAGACATGTGAATGCACATGTAGGAGGCCCTCTTTGCTTCATTTGGCTTTTTCCCAGTTGCTAACAGCGGCACGCACTAGACATGTCGACTACAATAACCCGCTCACCGTTCGGGAGGCTGAGTTCTCCATCGAAGCCACAAAGAGGACATGGGCTCCAAGGTTTTCTCCCTACTTGGACCAATCACGATGGCCGGAGTATCATGGAGTGCAAGTTTGTCCAGATCCGGAATGGAAGGTTGTGAAACATGGAAGAAGAAAGACAAAGAGGTATCACGGAGATATGGATAGATGGGGTCATTCGGGAAACAAGTTATTCCAAGAGGCTTGCGAGCCAACTAATTGTGGATCATGCAATAGTAAGGGGCACAATAAAAGGAAATGTACATCCGGCACAAAAATCAAAGGGCAATGATGCTAGCACAAGCCAAGCATCAAGTAGCCAACAAGCTTCAAACCAACCTCCAAGCCAACAAACTCCAAGCCAACAAGCTCCAAGCCAACAAACCCCACGACAACAAGCTCCAAGGCAACAAGCTCCTTCGCAACAAGGTCCAAGCCAACAAGCTCCAAGGCAACAAGCTCGTTCACAACAAGCTTCAAGGCAACAAGCCCCACGACAACAAGCCCCAAGCCATCAATCACAATGGCGACAAGCTCCAAGGCAACCATGGATTCATGTAGGGCTTAGTAGAGGTCGCCATGGTGGACGTCGGGGTACTAGTATGCTAGGATACCTAGCGGGGCCTTATTCGTATGTGTCTCCAATATATTAATTGTATTGTACTTTCTATTTTCCTATTCCATGACTAACTTTGGTTTTTCAATTTTGTTTTCAGGTATGGCAACTCAACCCACCAAGGGGAAGGGGGCGTGGGAGGGCAATGAGAAGGACGAGTCCGTTTGGGAGGAGGCTATGAGGAAGGTGCGGAGGAGGGACACGGAAGAACTTGCGAGGAAGGAGAAGGAGGAGCACGAGAACAAGATGGCCGAGCGTGCCCGTATGCAAAGGGAGTATCAGGAATACATATTGCGCGAGAAGAAGAGGAATGAGAAGATCAAGGCCGAACGGGACCGTCTATGGAGGGGAAAATTTCAGAAGAACTGGCAACTTGCTCAAATAGCAAGGGAGAGGACCAATAGGATGCACCTAGAGGAGGTAGCTAGGGAGGCTGAGCGCATCAAGGAGGAAAGAGCTCAAGAGGAAGATTCAAAGACGGATGAGCGCCACCATTTCTTCGACTCGGTGGTTCAGTTGGCTCGTGACATAAGGGAGAAGGAAGAACTGGCTGAAAAATCTAAGAAGAAGAAGAAGACGAGGGGGGAGGGAGCCTTTGCCACGCAGTGATGTCCCGTTGGCTATGTTCTTGTTGTCGAACATTTATGTTGTCGAACCATGATGTTGTGTGAACCTTGATCTTCTCGAACCTTCATGTCGTTGAACCCTATTGTAATTGGAACCTTGATGTGGTCGAATCTTATGTGTTATTTGAACCACTATGTTGTGTCCTACATGTTCTGTGCAATGTTGTTTTCAAAACTGTTGGGATATGGTAGAAGTTTTCATGGTTTAGCACAAGTCAATGTGTGGCGCTCATTTCATAGGCGCCACACTGCACTCATGGCTTCGGCGCCACACATGTCAACTTATATCAACTTACATGTCGAAAACATCCAGGGGCTCCGGACGCTTAGTCCTTAGCCGCCAAAACGGCTAAGTCCCTAGAGAATTGTCTTACAGTATGTTTTGTGCAAACATAACAGGATGTGTGGCGCCCTTGCCATGGGCGCCACACTGTGTGGCGCCGGTGTGCGCGGCGCCACTCATTGTGACATGTCAGCGTCGAGCACACCTCAGCGTGGGGGGCGCCACGCCGGATGGCTGAGTGGCGCCGGCCGCTCGGACGCCACACAGTGAGGTGTGGAGCCCATGAGAGGGCGCCACAAAAAGGGATTAGCTTACTGAAATAGTTTGCCCGGAGGATCAGTCTGTGCTATAGTTTCAGAACATGGTAGGGCTCCAAAATTCTTTTTAAATGTACTTCGCTCTTTTTTTTTGCATGGATGCGAAGATCATAAAATTTATGAAGAGCGTTGCAAAAAAGAAGCAGAAGCCTCAAAAGCCATGTGATAATGTGAAGGGAAAGAGGCCGGTAAGGAAAGATGGAAAATTTCTTAAACAGAAATTACGAAAAAAAGTTGGGGCGAGAGAGGCTCGAACTCTCGACCTCAGGATCACTCAAATTAGCTATGAGACCTACGCGCTAGCCAACTGCGCCACCGCCCCTTGATATCAATATCATTACTGGACGCTACCTAACCTTTGTAAATGTCATGGTAATACAGTTTATAGTAGTATAGCAAGACGGAGAGAAAAATGGTCCTTTCTGATTTTTGTACAGGCGATGTAGCTGGTAGGTGGGATGTCTTGAGCAGCAAAGAACCTTCGGAGGCGTTGGGGATTCTACATGAGTACTGATGGTATGTTTGGTTGGTGCCCAAATATTCCCTAACAATTTTTTGGCAGCCTACAATATTTTGGTTTTACTTAGTTGGTTGCAATGGAATCTTGCCAACTCTTCTCACATTGCCTTCACAAATGTTGCCAACTTTTTGGCCAACATGGGGTCAAGGAATCTCTAGCCAATATTTTGGTAAGGCAAGATGTGGCATCAACCAAACAGACCCTGAGTACATGACCAAACACCAACAGCACATATGTACAACTAAATTACAAGATCACGTTCCTGTTAACTGTTGTTTTATTGTTTAGAAGAAAGAGATAGCAGCAGCTTTGGATCGAAGAGGCGTTATCTTCAGTATATTAGCACAGCTGCACTTCAGCGTTGCTTGGTCCATGGTCAGTTAACTAGTCGGATGGTGTGGATGATTCTTCAGTATCTTCACTTCACATGTGGCAACTGTGTTCCGTCGCTGCCATTCTCTATGCAACTCGTGCCGTAACTGGAAGAAGAAAATCTCTCCGTGGAGATGGAGAGTGATAGATAGATACAGGCAGCGAGCCGCGAAAGATCATCGGTCCAGCCATAGCTCTGACACTAGTGTCTGCGTGTGCAGCCGTGAATGGCCCACATGGATCATCCATCTCCACTTTTGCTCTTGCCCATCTCGCGACCAGCTTGTCTCCCTCAAAGAGAAGAAAAATAAAAATACTAGGTGTCCAGTTCAGTGAATGCACACGGCTTCACACCCCAACGGAACACGTGGCGCAACTTGCATCCCACAGCATAACCAAAGACATGTACAGTGAGACGCCAGAGTCGTGCTTCCCTTTCTCCCTTATCTCCAGCTACAGTAGAGAGGCGAAAAGGGCGGAGCTTCGTTTCCCCCCGTTCTCCGTCGCCGGCGAGGGCGCTGGATCCCTCTCTCTTCTCTCGTCGCTCCGGCGGTGGGGGGAGGGAGGGGGATCCCCAATTCCCTTGGCTCGGCATGTAGATAGGGTTAGGGTAGTTCTTTTGGGTGGCGGCGCTCGGCTGGAGTCGTCGTTGTCGCCGCAAATAAATTGTTACGGGCTTCCGCCTCGACGGAGCTCTATGGCGACGCCGAGGAGTCGCGGACATGGATCTCCGCCGCTCGCTCTGGTCGACGGAGGTTGGGTTCCCAGGCGAGTTCTTCGAGGCGCCGGCGAAGATCTTGTCAGGGGATTTTGTTCTTCAGCTTCTCCCGCGCTACGTCGGCGTCTCCTCCAGCGCCGCCGGGAAGCTAGAAGAAGGTGTACAGGAGTGATGAAGGCTGCTGGTGGCCGGTGCCTTGGTGGCGGTCTCGGCAGTTGGGAGAGGATGGCGGCTCGGGAGCGGGTTGCAGTCCCGATGGCGGCAGCTCTGCCGGTTTTCCCCGACTTGTTCGGTGCGGTCCGGCGGAGCTGGGTTCCGTTCTGCAGCACGAGGATGGTCCCCGGTCGACGCGCCCCAACGTCAACGGCTCCTCCGTGTGGGGAGCTTCTCCTTCGACCCGCAAAGCCAGTGACGGCGATGGTGCTGGCTCGGATCCGGCGAGATGCGGAGAAGATGGTGGTTGCAGGGACTTCCAGGGGCTTCTTTGTTTTTTCCTTTTTGTTCGGGGGTCTTTCTGCAAATGTTCCTAGACGCGTGTCCTTTCCCGTTTCTTCTGGTGGTTTCCGTGTGATGTGTAGTTGTGTTGTTTTAAGCTAATGAACATGTTTTACCTCTAAAAAAAAGACATGTACAGTATGTGATCTTTAGTTTTTTTTCTCTAAATTTCACCATAATCATAGATAGTAATACAAATAAGCTAAAAATAACAAAGATTGCAAATAGGTTTATAGACTACCCAGCAACAACTATAGACACGGGCACGAGCCGAAGGCACACCGTCATCCTCACCCTTCCATCACCAAAAAAGGGCAAAACTTGTCATATTATAACTTGTTGTACTAGGACAGACGAGAATTCATCGTGTTAAACCCTCAAAGGACCAATTGCACCCGAGCAACAACCATTGTCAAATATGAGACCATTAGATCGAAATAGACGCACCTAAAACTACACAACAAAAATCGACTGAATCCCAGAAGATCCACCAGATGCACAACTTCATTCGTCCTCTGCTTGAAGGCGGGATAAAGGCGACGAGAACGTTATTCTAGCTTCAAGATCTAGCGTCCTCTCCACATTTCAAATAATACACTGAATGAACCTAAATGAAGGATGGAAACCCTCCCGTCAATGAGGAGTCGTGGTCCGTCGCACCTCCAAGACCCCAAGGCCACTAGAGGCGGAGCGGACAGGCGGCAACGCCAATGAGGGGGACGATACGTACCCTGGATGGATTTTAGACTCGCCTCACGTTGCCCCTCTACTCTCTTTAGTCGTTGAGGATTCAAAATTGTGCGTATAGTGTGCAGAAAAAATTCCTATGCTCATGGTTCGCATATCTACGGTAAATAGTTTGAAATCGGAGGTCGTTCGAGTGCACAAATCAAATAGGGTCACTTTAGAACACATGGCGCAAGCTGCATCCCACATCATAACCAAAGTCAGCACGGTTGCGTTCGGATTACGCATTTAACATGTGCAATATGTGATCTTCAGTATTTTTTTTTGCGAAATTTCAATAATCATAGATAGTAGTACAAATAAGCTAAAAAATAATAAAGATTGCAAATGGTTTATAGACCACCCCACGACGATTATAGACACTGACACGAGCCGAAGGTGTGCCGTCATCCTCACTCCTACATCAACATTGTCGGGCAAAACTTATCATAATATAGCTTGTTGTAGTAGGACAATTGAGAAGTCGTTGTACTAAACCCCAAAGGACCAATTGCACCGGAGTAGCAACCATCGCCAAAGATGAGACCCTTATACCGAAATAGATGCACCTGAAACTACACAAACAAAAATCGACTGGATCCCAGAAGATCCGCTTGATGCACGACTCCACGCGTCATCTGCTGATGATTGAAGCACCATCAAAACAATAATAAGGTGAGGAGAAGCTTATTCTGAATTCAAGATCTAGCCGTCGCCTCCATATTTCAACGAAGATACTGAAAATAACATAAACGAAGGACAACAAACGCGCCGACGAGGGGTCGTGGTCCGCCGCACCTCCAAGGGCACTAGAGGTGGAGCGGACGGGCGGCAGCGCCGGTGTGGGTGACGATACCCGGGGTGGGATTTAGAAGTAGCCTCACATCGCCCCTCTCCTCTCTTCAGTTCGTTGAAGATTCAAAATTATGTGTATAGTGCAAAAAAAAACAAATTCCTAAACTCATGATTCGCATACCTACTGTACATAGTTTGGAATCGGAGGTCATTTCCAGTGCACAAATCAAACGGGTCACTCTGGCCGCCTGTGAGAACAAAATAGAGAATCAACATGTGGTGCGATGGTTAGGAGGACAGCGGCACCTCCGATCTAACAGAATTTAAACTCTAGGTTTGGCAGTTTGACGCCTTATAAAAGCAAAATATTCTTGAAGTAAAAGGCGACGGAACATAGCAAGATGTTTATGGTAATTTCTCAATCTCAAGACTTCATCAATTTCATATACTCAATCTCTCAAGGTGTTAGTAAAGGTCGGATATAGTGGACTGTATGTACGTGTATTTGTGATTGTGAACGTGCACATGAGATCCATGAAAAATTGTCAGGTCACTGCTGATGTAACACGCAGCATTAAGCAATAAATGATTTTGCGAGTACAACAGTACCAACTAGGCGTTGTGATTATCATAATCGTGGAGCCGTGCGGCACCGGTGACGATCGCCGTGACGAGAAGCGGAACCAGCACCACGTCTGAGGTCTGACGGGGAACCAGGCCGCGCGCGGATTTCCGATCCGATTCTTCTTCCCCACATAGAAATAGATCCGTCCATTCGTCCGTCCCTGATCAAACCTTAGCCGCCTCCCCACCCGCTCTGCTCCGAAGCCAAGGTGCGGCGGATTTCCCCTAGGTTTAATCATCGATTAAGACCGTATTCCCCGCCGCGAAAAATCTAGCCTTTTTCCTCGCTAATCCGCGCCGCCGTCCTTAGGGTTCCGGGAGCGCCGCCTACGGTCCAGCCCATGGCGAGGAAGATGCTCAAGGACGGCGAGGTGGCCGTCGCGGACGAGGGGAGCTACGACTACGATCTGTTCGTCATCGGCGCGGGCAGCGGCGGCGTCCGCGGCTCCCGCACCTCCGCGGGGTTCGGGGCCAAGGTCCGTTCTTTCTGTTTAGTCTTCCCCCCTCCCCAAAGTTTTCCTCTTTCCGTCAGTGTGTTATGGCTGCCCGCCGTATAATTCGACTGAAGTGTCGGTTCTTTGTGTGATTGCTTGTCCAGGTTGCGATCTGCGAGCTCCCGTTCCACCCCATCAGCTCGGAGTGGCTCGGAGGCCACGGCGGCACGTAAGCATAATAATCTCCATTATCACCTCTCTGCATTTTGCTGGTTCTTGATGCTTGGACGTCTAGCTAGCTAACCTCTGCCTTGGACATTCTGTCATGTTCTGAACCCGCGTGTTCGCCGTGATCTGACTGTCTCTCTGCTGCCCTAGGTGCGTGATACGTGGCTGCGTCCCCAAGAAGATCCTCGTCTATGGGGCATCCTTCCGGGGGGAATTTGAGGCAAGTGGCCTTACTGTCTTATGCAAACAATGGTCCTTCCTTGGTCTACCAAACTTCATAATCATTGCTGCACAACCTCGACCCTTAAGCTAGCCAACTACCATAGCTTTTATTTCGACTGGGATTATTCCCCGTTCCATTTCCTAGAGCTTATGTGTACCTTTGCAAAACTACCGCTCCAAGCGATGCTCGCTCCGACACACTTGTTTTAAATTGCTGGTGTCGCGAGTGCAGGATTCGAAGCAGTTCGGGTGGGAAATCAGTGGGGACATCAACTACAACTGGAAGAAGCTGCTGGAGAACAAGGTCGGTGACGTGACATTTTGGCTGAGCGCGTCGGTGTTTCGGCGAGTAGAGACCCGAATGATCGTGCTTCTTTTATCCTGCAGACTCAAGAAATTGTGAGGCTGAACGGTGTATACAAGAGGATCCTTGGGAATTCTGGTGTGACGATGATCGAAGGGGCAGGGAGTATAGTCGATGCTCATACCGTTGAGGTTACCCAGCCGGATGGTTCGAAGCAGAGGCACACCACCAAGCACATACTGATTGCTACCGGCAGCCGGGCAACGCGGGTCAACATCCCTGGAAAGGTTTGTCAAGTTCCCCATGAGATATTTTTTTAAAGTTATGCTTCTATTACTGGGTGATGGTATTGCTAACATGTTCCCTTAGCTCCTTTGTGTTGCCCATGCCTCTTTGGTTTAAGAATGTTCATGTTTCTGCCATCTGATTTACTCATTTTGATCCTCTTGACTTAGTGCCTGCACACGGACAACTTTTTTGATATTTCCATGAATTCCAGACGTGTTAAAATTTTGAAAGCCACTTAGTTTCACATCTTTTATCTCTCTGGGTTATCAAGGAAACAGAAAATTACATTTATTATTTTCTGTATTCTTCCGACGAAATATCATCTAACACCACATGTTGTTGAATTTTTTGCAAGGAACCACAACATGCGTTTATTTTTGCATAGAACACCATATTTTGTTGTGATCATTTGCATAAAACACATAGCCAATAACTAAAAGCTTTTATAGCTAGTTAGCCAGTCTGGCCCGCTGTCACAAAGTGTGATATGGTATTTTCTCTCCTTATTCAACTGAATTGGTATGTACATATCAACTCGTCCTGATACCAGGAGGAGGCAGCCAGCCTCACCAAGTTCACGGCAACCTGAAGACCGTCAGCCTTGTTCGCACATTGGTCGAGGCGAGAGAGCGCTCACGGATCGCCTGTCGCGTTGTCCTTCGGCGAGCCTTGCCCGCACACATGTCGACCCAAATGCTGCCATGTTGGCCCGTGGAGGCAGAGGGTGAATTGGCATGGTCCTTAGGCGCACCACCCGTGGCGGGAGCGAGCTTGTCATGCTCTACCGGCTTCATCTGTGTCGCGCCGAGGTGTGTCAGTTGTGCTGCGTTGTCCTCGACTCACCCATCCCTATCAAAGAGATCTCCATCTTGAGGTCATTGGTGTTATGTATTGTTAGGATGCAGACAAGCATGACAAGGCAGCTCCCTGCGCCTTGCTGCCTCGGCTACTGTAGTCGATCAGTAAGGCGGACATGTCGTGCTTTGACTGCTCGAGACGTCCTCTCATAGTCCTACTACGACCTAGACAGGAAGAAGCCTGTTGACAGCACGGCATGGTTTGGCGCGCTACATCGGCGCCTGACCGTACATGATCTCTCGTTCGTCTAGTTCGTGGGAAGGGTGAGCATCTACTCCACCACCGCGGACGAGCAACCGCTGCACATGATGGTGGCACGACAGTAGAGCACCAGGACGCCCATGGTCCTGCTGTCGGTCTCATCTCCCACAACACCGCATGTGCTGATGTTGTCGATCACACTGGGGACCATGGTGAAGGGTAGCCACCTTCGCTTCGTTGCTGGACGAACCGGTCTGAACATACTCGTTCAGACGTCAATGGAGATTAATTGTCCATTAAAACTTTTAATAAGGGATTATGTGTTTTGTGCAAGTGATTACAACAAAATGTGGTGTTCTTTGCAAAAACAAACACATGTTGTGGTTCTGACGTTCTGTGCAAAAATGTCACCAACATGTGGTGCTATCTGCTATTTCCTCTATTCTTCTGGATTGTTCTGACCTGCACCAACGGGTACATTCACTTGCAGGAGCTTGCTATTACCTCAGATGAGGCTTTGAGTTTGGAGGAGCTGCCGAAACGTGCTGTGATTCTTGGTGGCGGGTATGGTTCTAGATACCCCCTGTACCATAATATTATTACATTGTAATCTTTCTAGCATTTTTCTCATGTGGCATGTCATTGCAGATATATTGCTGTTGAATTTGCTTCTATCTGGAGAGGGTTGGGTGCTGAAGTAGACTTGTTCTATAGAAAAGAACTTCCTCTAAGGTATGCTCTTTAATCTGCTGTCAGCACCCTCTGGAGAACAGTTTCTGGTCCCTTGCCCAAATAAGATACTGCATAAATTCAGAAGAATATTCATGTAGTTTGTGCAGTTGGAGATGTTGTGTCACGCTACCATGTACCTGAAGCTGATAGGATAATTTTTTCTACTTAAGTGTTACTTGTTTCTTACAATACTCAGTTAGTTTCATTGACCATCACGATCTTCCACTTGCTCATGCAAAATCCACCCCAGCAATGTATTTTTGTGGTTTTGCAGTATACTGAAAAGTGGATGGTATGACTTTTAGCTTAGCATTTCCAGTAAGTTGTGATTGCCATGATTCATAAAGTTTGGAGCGTGTTATGTGCATGATAGCATTAGGAAATATCCAAATAGAAATGGAATATTGTTTAAATAGGATTTCGAATTGTTTAAATAGAAGAAGATTAGATTTAGAGATTGGATTGATATCCAAGTCAAGATAGCATCAGGAAGTATCCAAATAGAAATGGAATATTGTTTAAATAGGATTTCGAATTGTTTAAATAGAAGAAGATTAGATTTAGAGATCGGATTGATATCCTTTATGTTAATGCTCAGGTCACAAGTAAGTCCTACTTAAGGGACAACATACATATCCATAATCAATCAAGCAGTAAGAGTAGAGTTTATCAATGCATTATCTCCTTCTTTCCTCCTCACAAACCTATGATTTACCCGCAGCATGGTTTTAAAGGCGCCAAGGCGTCCCAAGGCGATGGGGGGGCGCCTCAACGCCTAGGCGCTCAAGGCGCATTGCAAGGCGACGCCTTTGAGGCTGCCTTGCTGGAAGCAAAGCATCAGCTAGGTAGGATGAGCAGAGGCAAGAAGAGGCAAAGCAGGCAAGAAGAAGTGCATCACATACACACACCAGACACCACCAAGGCACCAAGAGAAGCTGTCATGGAAGCTGTACGTTGTTTCCCCTCCGGGAGAGGGATGTACCAGTGGGAGGAGTCGCCAGAAGCTTGGCCAGAAGCTTGGCCGGAGCTGGGGAGGCCGGCAGATGAAGGCGCAGCAGCAGATCTTGCCAGAGTTGGGGAGGTCGCGTGAGAGGAGCTCCCCCTCTCTCTCTTCCCTCTCTTTCCCCTATAGATGGCCCTCAATTTCCCTCCCAGCCCGCCATTTCTGTTTTCCCCTCCTGCCAGCCCAAAATTTCCCGCGCACAGAACAAAGGCGTCCAGATTCTTGCAAGGCGGCGATTTCACGCCTAGGCGACGCCTTTGGACGCCTTGGAGACGCCTTTGGACGCCTTGGGCAGAAAACAAAGGCGACGCCGACGCCTTGCCCTCCTGGAACGCCCGGACGCTTAAGCGTCGCTTAGGCGACGCCTAGGCGACGCCTTTAAAACCATGACCCGCAGTTCTCTGCGCCATATGCTGTTTCGGCCATCTTCGTCGTGGTGGTAGTTAGCCAGTTTTTTTCAGACCCCAGATCCTGACCTGTGACTCTGATTATAATTTTACAACACGTCTGATAAAAAACAGAACTACTGTCATTGGCATTTAGTATTCCAAAGTTTCTACGTTTTTCAAGTTGTTGGTTTCTCAAAACATTTGTGTCGTAGAAAGGTAAACATAACAGTACACTGCCACTTGCAGAGGTTTCGATGATGAGATGAGAACAATTGTTGCAAGTAACCTTGAGGGAAGGGGAATCAGATTGCATCCAGGGACAAATTTAACTGAGGTGATTTGCACTAAATTCATAAAGTTAATTTCACTTTCCTCACATTCAGCCTGCAGTTTGTTTTGACCAACCCTATTTATGTAAACCAGTTGAGTAAAACGGCGGATGGCATTAAAGTTGTGACGGATAAAGGAGATGAGCTCATTGCAGATGTTGTTCTGTTTGCTACAGGTATTTAACATATTTATTTGTTTGTTTTGATACTTCTTATCTGTTCCGTTTAACCATTTGTTCACATTATCCAACCAATTATGGGACAACATGGGCATCTCTTGGTTTGCTTGTATGGAGTAAAAGTGTATTGTATTCTGTATTCTGGAATACTGATTTTTATTTAAACAGATAACCAACTACTTTTCTTTTACAATACCAACTAATTATATGTTATCACGTTTTAATCTCTTGCGGTTCTTTGCTGAAGAATCAGATACTTCTTCTGGTTTCCTTATTCTATTCAGAATGTAATGTTCATTTGAGTTTTTTTTTACATTGGATGTGCATGTTTACACACTATTCTTGTGCCTGGTTTTTATTTGTACAGGTCGCGCCCCGAACTCCAATAGGCTGAACTTGGAAGCTGTTGGTGTTGAGGTTGATCAAGTAGGATCCATCAAGGTTTATCTTCTCTCCTTGTCCTTTCTGTACCTGTTAATTGAATTATCATTTTTATGTCTGGAATTTACATCTCACATTTCTGTTTCTACCTGACAAACTCTTTGTGTACATATTATGCACTGGATTCACTATTAGTTTCTTGGTTGTGTACTTTTGACTCTCTGAATAATATAATTTGTTAATTTCGACTTCACGTCTGTTCAGGTTGATGAGTACTCCCGTACATCAGTTCCCAACATATGGGCTGTGGGTGATGTAACAAATCGGATTAACCTTACACCTGTTGCTCTCATGGAGGCTACTTGCTTTTCTGTAAGTGGCGTGGCTGTAGTTTGTAATCCCTTAACCATAACTGGTTCTGGTCATTCTGCTAATAATCTTTGTGTTTAATCACCCCTATTTGTCCTCCTTATCTTTTCATCGCAGAAAACTGTGTTTGGTGGCCAGCCTATTAAGCCTGATTACAAAGATGTACCTTGTGCTGTTTTCTGGTAAGTAGTTATCTTGATTTCTGTAAAATGACTTAGTTTGTGCCTAAAATATCAGCAATTCGTTTCAAGCTTTTTTGTGAGAAACCAGTGGCTCCGAACCTTGTTAATGTCACTAGAATTAGAGAATAGAATGAAAAGATGTTTCCTTCTGCTCTTTACCCTAAACCCCTGCCAGACTGCCACTAACTTCTTTGTTTTTTTTTGAATTGCATTATTTTATTGCACTATCATTCCCCTCACTATTATGTTTTGTTGAATTAGCATTCCGCCACTATCCGTTGTGGGTCTTAGTGAACAAGAGGCTTTGGCGGAAGCCAAGAATGATATTCTTGTTTACACATCTAGTTTCAATCCAATGAAGAACAGCATATCCAAGTAAGTATCGTGGGATCAACTCTTACAGTTGTTGTTTAACCTTTCACATTGTGTGCTCATCAAGAGATACTTCAGCGTTTTTACTAGTTGTGTACCACTGCACTATATCAACACTCCGTTTGCTACTAAGTACTTGTTCTGATGGGGAAGGTTCCATTTGTTTAATTTTGAAGACGGCAGGAGAAGTCTGTCATGAAACTGGTGGTTGATGCTGAGACTGATAAGGTACTTGGTGCAGCCATGTCTGGACCAGATGCAGCTGAAATTATGCAGGTACACATACGTGAAGTTTGTGTTTTTTTTTTTCAGTTAGTCATTCGTAGTATTCTATGCCTGAGCTTCTACGCACAAAAAATGCAGGGCATTGCTGTTGCACTCAAGGCTGGAGCTACCAAAGCCACCTTTGACAGCACCGTAAGTCGAAAGACATCACCCTCTCTTTCGTGCCCAGACCTCGTGTTTTTTGGGTTCTAATCGTACCTATTTGCTTTGTAGGTCGGAATCCACCCTTCTGCCGCGGAAGAGTTTGTGACGATGCGGACCTTGACCAGGCGTGTGAGCCCAGCATCTAAGCCGAAGACGAACTTGTAAACAAGATACGCAATGCTTTGGACTGAAAAATATAGCATCTGGTTGGAACCGATATGGCAAAGGGTAGATGCAGACTTTAGTCTCAGGTTGGGTAGCCCCACGCATGGCATTTGAAGGGTAAAAAGGGTATACTGTGTATTTGATTAAATAAAGGTTTCTGCGGAACAGTGTACAGAAATCGTGGGATTGCCATTATTTCCGATCCAAATAATTCTTCAAATATTTTCTCATTTTGCCACGTCAGTCGTTGAATATTCTTGTCTGCTTCTATTCCTTCAAATTTCTGTATCCTAGCTTGTATGGAGGTTGTTTGTTGCAGTCAGCTTTGCGCTTTGGGTACAGGTCTGGGGACTGCAAATGTTGGCAAGGTAATAATAACAATCACTCCCACTCGGAGTCCCTATTTAGAAAATTAGAGCATCTCACAAATTTAACGTGAAGCTGTTCAAAATTTCAGTTTCTTTAGGCACCATGTCCCAAATATTGCTTATCTTATTACTTGTTGAAACAAAGACAGTATATATTGCATCATCTTGTCGCGCCACCGTTTCATGGTTCTTCATGCTTTCTTGAAGAAAGTAAACTTTTCGTCCTTCGACTTTTGAGAGTCTACTTTTCATCCTCAATTAATGATCGGGTCAAAACAAACTGAGGAGAAGGGCAACGTAAACACAGAAAATCCTGACGCGACTTGTGCCGGCGCTTTCAGGCTGGTCTCTATGGGCTGGATCCGGCTAGGTAGTGTCAAACGAAGTTTTAAACCAGCTAAGAGCATCTCCACTTGTCTCCCTAATACGGCACATTGCGAAGCTGCTGTTTTTTTGTCTCTATGGGTTGGATCCGGCTAGGCAGTGTCAAACGAAGTTTTAAACATGCTAAGAACGTCTCCACTCGTCTTCCTAATACGGCATATGGCGAAGCTGTTTTTTTTTGTCCATATGGAGGAGCACAGCACGGATACGATTATTGGGAGGTGCCGGTGTCCAGTCCTTCACCCCATACGCCCCCTCCACTCATACACTCTTTTTTGCCCAGCCGTTCATGTCATACGTCCCCATACACTTTTTTTTTTGATATGATTTAACTTTAAAATAACAAATGAACTACAATAATTTATTACAAGTTTAACAAATCAAAGATATAATTCAACAAGTTCATCATAGTAAGCAAATAATTTAAGTTCAAAAAAACACACAAATAATTTAACAAGTTTGAATCCAATGGACAGGAGGGTGACGAGGATCGTCAGATGCTCCTCGCCGCTGACGGTTTTCCTTGTTGCAGTGGTGACAACGACTTTCTAGTCCATCAGAGCGGTGAGTGCCTCCTTGTTGTCAGAGTTCATCGCCTTGACAAACCGGTGAACACCTAGCGTGCAAGGTGGATGCGAGGTGGGAACAGAGTATGTAAAGCGGTCTGGCGGTGGAGCAACGACGACGCATTGGGGCGGCGCAGTAGCGTAGGTAGTGGAAAAGTATATATATGAGGGTGGAGTGATTTCTACCGGAGACTGCCGGCCACCGCCGGCGAGGGGTAGTTGCGGTGCCGATCTGGGTCGCGGGAGGACGTCATGAGGTGGGAAGGGCGAGATTGGGAGGGATTTCTGCTAGTCTCGCCGACAGGGCTGGCCGGCGGCGTTATGTCATTCATCCGGCGTCCCCGCCACCTCCCCCTTCCTCGTGGATTGGGTTCGGCCTGGGGCCGCCGGATGATAACGTGGGCCTCGCCAGCGCAAAAAGTAAATATTGGGGACGATGGCTGGAAGCAATTTTTGTCGCATGTTTTTGGGACTTTGGGGTGGGGGTGGGGGTGGGGGTGGGGGAGGGAGTCGATATGCTCTAACTGCTGATAGCGATTTGGGATGCTGGGTGGAAGCTACACTAGCGAAAACGCCGGTGGGATGTTTTTAACACCTTCGGACATTCATGCCGTTCAAGAGGTCCTACATTCCTGGATGGATGTCAGTAGGACTAGTATATCACATGTTCCAAAAAAAACTTGCAGATCGATCGCGGGATCCGTGCAATCCTGGTTTGGGGATTCAACCCACTTAATGGGCAACCATGGACAATGTAGAAGACTATTGGCATTACCTTGTCTTACACGCTGGACATAGACGCAAGGCAATGGCATCCCAACAAAAAAAAAGGCAATGACATTCCTTGCTTTGTTGGCGGCATGGGAAATTTGGAACAAGAGAATGCTAGGGTTTTTTTTGCCACATCTCAACTTTGCCTTCCATTGTTCTAGCTAAAATTAAGGCGGAAGTAGGTTACTGCATGCAGGGCAAAACATTTGAGAAATAAAGTTGCGAAGAGCGTCCTCAGCTCTAGTTTAATTTGTCCAAGATGGACACGCTGAAACTTTGCGAAGTAAGACTAACTGCTGACTATATTACAGTACTGTATCTTTTTTTTTTTGACGTAAGTACTGTATCTTTTGGTTCATACAGTCTCGGTGCAGTAGTTCATAGAAGCCAGGAAACAGGATGCGCCGATCAAATTAAGAGAGCGAGCTAATCTTGTTCAGTAAGCATCGAAACATAGATCACTTGCAAAACATAACTGACGTATACATTCATAATCAATCAAGCAATAAGAAAACAGTTTGTCAATGCATTATCTCCTCCTTTCCTCCTCCCAAACCTATACTTCACCCCCAGTTCCATGCGCCATATGTTGTCCGGCCATCTTCGTCGGTATAAGACAACTTGAACAGCTGTACCACTCAATGAAGACACAACGGATCATCCTTTAGCGATGTGGTATGTTTGCCAGCAATGACCTCAGAGTCTTGACGACAACACTCATATTTGACCGATTGTTCGCCTCGTGCCATAAACAGGTCTTCACGATTTGAGCCATCTGGTGACCAATATACGACAGGAATCAGGACAGTAACAGTTGATTGTGACGAAAAGAGTACTAGAGTAGTACCGTGAGAACTGAGAGGACTGTTCTTATAGGACAAAAGGCGAAATATGGCATGTTCGACATTCGAGAACATGTATACAATGCTGAAGAATCAACTATATGGTACACACAAGGTCTGGATACAGTAGCACGAATCAACTGTGGTGATTTCCTGATCTTTTTGTAACCCAAGAATCACATGATCATATACTATTAGTACATACATATGAGGTGTGTTCTTTAGTGTTGCAATCAGGTTGGTGGTAGTGTCTTACTTCTAAGCTCAATGATCCAAACATAAACCATGGTCATTTGCGGTTCTTCCGTTAGGCTGATGAACACATCGGTGCCACCCACGCCTTGGTTGTTTGGAAACTCACCCAACTCTACCTCCATCCATCCGTCAACCCTTTCACGAGGGAAATGAACGTTATCTTCGAGAGGAGAAATCACATGACTATCAGGACAATAGCCGATTAAGATGTGTTTCTGAGGCGGGTCATCGACCCCATGAGCATCTTGGACGACGTAGCCTTGCAGGCAATCGATGCCCCCTCGATCCGAATATGGAAGGTTTAGCTTGAACACCATGTATACCGCGCGCGTAGGTTGTGTTCTGTGGCAATATCTTCCTCTGTATCTTGGCCCGGATCTCCAGCCGAGAGAACCAAAACACGGCCTCTAGTAACGGTTTGGAAACGGGTTTCACCTTCTGTCTCTTTTGCTGTAGTTAGAAACTGAATCTATATGGGCTTGACGCCAGCCACTGTCTCTTTTGTTGTAGTGAGAAACTGAATCTACACGGACCCGGAGCCAGCCACTGTTGCGGTGTTGCCTGGGCGGCGGGTCTGCAGCGCCCTCGACGAAAGCGTGAGGCGCTCGGCATCGGTAGCCCTGTCTAGCTGCATGCGCACTACGGGAGAAAAGGCCGTTGCCGTGCGGCACTTTGCACGGCAAAGGCTGCGTGAAGTAACAAAATGGAGAGTTATCAGCTGGTTGAACTGAGAAGATGAAGAAAATTAAGTTTTCCGAAGTAGCTGGTTTGAAATCAGCGCGTACAATGATTTTGTGTGGGAGATCGAAGGGCGGGTTGGCCGGACGGAGAGGCATCGGAATAGCTCCTTCTTAGACATGTGCTTGCGAGGGAGCTCGCCTTTGGCGAACTGCGGGAGGTTCCGGGGCAGGAAGCTGGACCAGACCGCGTCCGAGTCAGCGGCGGCGTGGATTCCCAGCAGGCGGCGATCGGCGACGTGAGCGACACCACGTTCCGAGGAGCTAGCTCTCTTGTCGCCCAGCGTTCTCGACTTATGGTGATCGGTCATTTGGGCGTTGTTGCTGCCTACCTAGGAGCCGAGTGTGGTACGTACGTACATCAGACCGAGACCATGGAAGAGTCGGAAAATGAATAAAGGCTATCCATACAGAGAATCACTTGGGCCTTGTTTCTAGGCCAGCGTTTAGGCCTTACATCACCGACGTGGGAGTTCTAATAAATGATGAAAATGTTTAAATATAGATCAGGTAGGAGTCCAAACATCTTCATACATTGTGTTACCCAAAATGCTGGCAAGCCGTGTGTAACACTGTAACTACGTGCAGCTCAGAAAGGTAGCAGTAGCCGGATCCATTTGGATTAGTGTGGGTCAGCCTCAGACTTTTATACATTTGACTATTATTATTAGTTCAAAAAGAATTATCAACATTAATATTAAGTTAATACCACCTCCGTTCCAATGAATACAGGTTATATATATTAAAAAACTATATACACATTGACAAACTTTTTAGAATTTTTTTACTAACATGTATAAAATAAAATCAATGTCATTAGATACGTCATAAAGTATGTTCGTATGTGATATCTATACAATGTTATAGTCGTTGATAGTTTTTCCAAAAGTTTGCTTAAAGCTTACAATAGTTGACTTTTTGTCATAAAAATAAAAGCCTTATTCATTGGAACGAAGAGAGTACTACAGGTAAAGTCCATCATAACATACTACTTCATTATTTCTGTTCTCCTTTGTTTGAAATTTAAATAGATCATATTCAGAAAAAAAAACAATTGTTAAAGTATCATTTCGTGTCGTCTCAGACAAAAAGAAAGACCATATCGTCCCATATAGCTTTCGGAACGAGTTTAACTTTCATAGAGCTCGCCCAGGAGGACCTATATATGACTGATGAAAGTTGCAGCCCGCTCATTAGTTCTGAACTCTACACCTCATTGTTTTTTCAATCTACCTTCTATAACTTGAATGGGATTGGTGGTAGATCTAGGCTTGAATGGGATTGGTGGTAGATCTAACATAGGGAATGGGATTGGTGGTAGATCTAGGCTTCCAAATTGCAGGTCCTATGGATTTCATATAGAAATTGGTCTTTAATTTGAGATTTTTGGGGAGATTGAATGAGTCGAAAGAAAGGATTTGGAGAAAAAATTGGAAAAAAAACTGTTTAGAACGCGTTTGGGGCATGCAGCTGGGAACAAACGCCTCCAACATGCGGCACCTCGTGGAAGCATCCCCAAATAATCGATCCAACTTCTTTTTTTCCGGACACCGCTTACTTTTTGAGGGATGCGGATTGGCCCTAAAGTTTAATGGGTTAGGCATCCAAAAGGGCCATAGTAATATACATAGTGCCGCTCGGTAGGTAGGGCTGATCCACGTTAAGCTGAGTGGCCCCCACTCAATTTCATTTTTTTTTTTGAGATCTCAATTTCATTTTGTTGTTCTTTGAAGACTCAAATTTGTCTACTTGGGCCCCTTGTCAGCCAGGTCGTCAGTAGGTAGCATTTTTTGGTGCTTATTTGACACCTTCAATTAATTTTAAAATGTTGTGATACAATAAACCGACTTTGAATTTATACTCTTCACCAAGGGCACGAAAAAAGGCAAAGCAGCTCGTAATCTAATATTTCCTATGTTTCATTATTCTTGTTGTGATTGTACTTAACATTTAGACTAAAACCACAACAACAGTTATGGAACAGAGGGAGTACTTTTTTTGAAAAAGAATTAATTATACGAATGAACCTACATATTCAACACAACATAATGAAGGAAAAGTGGAAATAAACCACCACATATAGCCAAAACTAGCGTATCAAATCCTTTTTTCAGTTCTGAAATGCTATTTACTCCTGTCCCGCCGGTATTTGTTGCTTACTTCTCAACTCAATGCCCCATACAATCAGGCCAGACTTGCCGTGTGCCGGCTGGATTAAGCTGATGGAGATTTCACCGTCCCCTTCCTCAGTGTGGAACTCACCCAGCTCCACCTCCATCCAACCATGAGTCTTCTTACGAGGGAATTGAACGTCATCCACGGGAGGGATTGTGTCACGCCTAGATTGATAACCTTGCAAGATGTGTTTCCGAGGCGGATCATCAGCCGCGTCCCCATCCTCGACGTAGCCCTGTAGGCAAACTTGCCGTCTGGACTCTCTCCCAGCAACGCCAAACGATGCTTCCTGGAACGGGAAATCGAGCCCGTAGAACCGATCGCCTAGCATGAACACCATGTATGCCATGTACGTTGTGTTTTGGGAGAGCATCTTGGGCTGTACCTTTGCGCGGATATCCAACCCTTGCCAACAACGGACTCTAGCGGCCTCCAAGAACCTATTCGGAAACATAGAGACATGCATGCATGCATGATCAAATAGTGTAAGCGAGAAGGCGCAAGGGAACTGCTAGCTCTTTTTTGTTTCACAATTCTTGTCGTTGTTTTAGTTTAAGTTCGAACTAAAATAGTGTCGAGTGTACGATGGAAACGGTGGAAGTGCAAATAAAATTTGTTACGAAAATAAAGTACTAGGAAACTGGTCGAACCTTTTGCCTCTTTTGCTGTTGTCGAAATCTGAACCCACAGGGATCCAGTTCCCCGCATGGGAGAAGTGCTTAATCTGTAGCGTGCTCGCCGAGAGGGTGAAGCACTTGGCGCCGGTAGCCTTGTCCAGCTGCATTCGCTGCAGTAGTACGATATTGGAGACGCGTATAATTAAAACTGCGGCTTTAAGTAGCAATTCAGATAAGGGTGTGTACCACAAATTTGTGTGGCAGAAGCACGGGCTCGTCGGAGAGGCGCCGGAACAGCCCCTTCTTGGTCGACGGCGGCTTGCGGGTGAGCTCATTCTTGGCGAACCGCGGCAGGTCGCACGGCAGGAAGCGGGACCAGACAGTCTCGGATTCGGCGGCGGCGTGGAAGGCCCGGGAGACGGCGGAGGCTCGGAAGGCGTCCGCTGGTGACGTGAGAGAGATGACGTGCACCAGGAGGTCCTCTGGCAGGCGCTCGATCCAGCAGGCCACCGGCGTCTCCATGGGACTCTGATCGATCTCTCGCGTGGTATGCAAGGAACAGGGCAGGTGAATTAGACGGTCTGGACGTTGTGATGTGATGTGGAGTTACCTGCCTGGACCGAAATAGGGAGATGTGCGTATATGTAAGGAGGCAGGTGAAGGCGGTGCTACCAACCGGGCGTGCTACGTAAACCGAATTAAACCAGGAGAGGTATGTGCGTGCATGCTACGTAAACCGAATTAAGCAGAAAAAATAAAAAGAAAAAATGTGGAGATTGGCAACCATGGGATCTACTACACGTATAAAAATGTGGTATTAGACAATGTAATAGGGCTTTGCTTCTTTCTCTTTATACACGTATACGGTAATACCATTCTCATTTTGTATTGGATATGCACTCTATAGGTTGTAGCACGGGCATACGCCAAAGGCCATGAGCTATGTCGACGGCCAAATGTCAGGGTCGTCGGTGTAGCAAGTGTGCGCCGATGGCCAAAAAAATACCGTTGGCACAAATAAACCGTCGGCATACTTGAGCTTGTACCGATGGTGGCCGACGGCATAGGTACCCTTCTTTTGAACCAGGAAAACAAGTCTATGTTTTGGTAGTTAATCCATGTTTTCTTTTCGAAGTCGGTTTCACGTAGTGTTCACTAAAATAGGCACAATTTTCTCATATGAAGTCCGTTTTCAACATATATGCACTTAAAATGTTCAGAAAAATAACATATATGTGAATATATTTACAAAACATTAAGGTAGGATGACTGCCCTACCTTGTTTTAATGGAGCTTCGCCCCTGCATGCGAGGGAGCTCCCCTTTGGCCAACCGCAGGAGGTTCCGGGGCAAACTGCAGGAGGTTCCGGGGCAGGAAGCCAGACCAAACCTCGTCCGAGTCTGCGGTGGCGCGGAATGCCCAGGAGACAGCTGCCGCGTGGCAGGCGTCCATCAGCGAGAGCCAGACCACGTTCACGAGGAGCTCCTCCGACAGACGGTCTATCTCGCAGGCGGCCGGCGTCTCCATGGCATTCCTCGCGCTCCGCTCTCGCTCGATATCTCGTCGTGTTTGGACCCTGTGGAAGGGCGGTGTAGTAGCCCAGCTCGCCTTGGGAGACGATGGCAGAATCGGAAAGCGGAAACAGAGTCGGAGAAGCCTTGTTCTCACGGCCGGTATTTGGGCCTTACACCATGGTGGGCCGCTGGCCATTGACATGTGCTGAAAGTGAATGCTAAGTAATGGAAACCAATTCCACTGAGGTGGGTTTCGTGTGAATTTGTTTTTTATAATTGGTGCATATTCATTTTTTGAGGGTCCGATTTGGTTCTTCATTCACGAATCTCTGCGCACTCAGTCAGCCGCCTAATCTCATATCTCTTGGCCGAGTCAACGAAGCAATGCCTTGATCTAGTCGTCTGGGTGAATGAAACGACGGATCCATCCACTGCAATATCGCAAATGCCGCATGCATGAATATACGCGTGATAATTCCCCGTGTCACCCGTGACAACCTGCCAGAAGTGGTGTATGTGGCCACAATGAAGAAGCTGGTGAAGACCTAATATAAGGTTAATAGGAAACTTCGTGTGGTTTCCATGGAAATTAATGCATGAGCTGGGAAAGTCTCCCAACATGAGACAACAAGCTAGCGCTTCTACTTATCCTTTGATATTTGTAGTTTTACATGCATGTCTTTTAGACATGGAAAATGATTAGATTCCCCCGGGGGATCGCAGCGTCCGAACCCCCGCCTTGCGTGCGTGCCGCGTGTCCATGTCGTAGGTCCCACCAAAACTAGCCTTTCTTCCTCCTCCACTCATTTTCCCGTGAGTCCTTATTTTTCTCTCCCCAACTCATCTCTGCCTACAACCACCTCGCCGGAGATTCTGTCGTCGATGCCGGCTGCCGCCGCACTTCGTGACCCACGGCGACGCTGCTGCGGGTGCTACCGACGTCGGGGCCGGCCGCCGCTGCGCGGCGAGGCGGGCGAAACCACACCGCCATGGGCATCCTTGATGGGAGATCGGGCGCCGGAGATCCTGTCGCCGCTGGCCGGCTGCCTCCGCGCTTCGCGGCTCACGACGACGCTGCTGCGGGTGCCCACTCCCGTGCTGCTCCTCCGCCGACACGCCCAACCCCCGAGCTTCTCCTCTGCCGGCGCGCCCCATCGCCGAGTTGGTCCTTCACCGGCGCTTCCGTCCGGGAGCTGCTCCACCGTCAGCGCGGCCCGCTCCTGAGAAGGTCCTCCGCAAGCGCGACCGTGTGGAAGTTGCTCTCGGGCACGGCCCTGCCCCTGCATCAACGACCGAAGTGGAGGCTCCTCCCCGGCCAGCGCTCATGCTCACATCCACCGCCTCGCTAGTGCTGTGTTTTGCGACCGCCGTGGTTGAGGGTGTCCTGATTTGGGAACTTTTCTCCACTAGCTACATAGCTATATATTTCTTTTTGCTTTTTTTGCTGTGCTGCGAAGCTGCGATGCTAGAATAGTGTATTTTTCCGCTACAATTGTTATAATATTTTGCTACTTTTAGTATATATTCTGCTTCTAAGTATTTTTCGGTGCCTTATTGGGCGAAGTCTGTTTTGATACAATAGCAATGACCTTGCCATAGACATTTAAAAAATGTTGTGATGCTACTTTTTTTGCTATAATTATTTTGTTTTTTTGCTACTTCAGTATAGGAATTTTGCTACAAGATCTCCGGCGAGATCTTCGTCAATTTTTTCGACGTATATTCTGCTTCTAAGTATTTTTCGGTGCCTTATTGGGCGAAGTCTGTTTTGATACAATAGCAATGACCTTGCCATAGACATTTAAAAAATGTTGTGATGCTACTTTTTTTGCTATAATTATTTTGTTTTTTTGCTACTTCAGTATAGGAATTTTGCTACAAGATCTCCGGCGAGATCTTCGTCAATTTTTTCGACGATGTTGGGTTTTGCTACATTAGCATTTTTTTGCTACAATAGTATTTTTTTTGCTATGAGCTCTCCGGCGAGGTCTCCGGCGAGCTAGCCTTTTTATTTGATTCCTTGACTGAACCTTTTTTGCTACAATGTAGCAAAAGCGGGTTATTTTTTTGCTGCCGGTAGGTGATTTTTTGCTACATTTGGTAAAACCAGATCTGGCCGTCCAAGATAGTCGATCCGACGGCTGGCGACCCGGGGGCTGGGAAATCAGATCCCCCGGGGGACGCCCAGCAGTTTCCTTTAGACATTTGGCGCCTTTAGCTTCTCCTAACTTATGGAAGAGGAGTTGGGGTGAAATATGGTCCAGAAAATCCTATGGAGCAAGGCGCCGGCTCAGGTATCCAAGGAATTAATCGTTCCGGCTCAGCTAAGAAGTAAATGCTGAGATGTCATGTCAGCCGCCCGAATAGCCCAAGAAGCGTAAGAGCATCTCCACCGGCACTTTCAATAGAGCTTCCAATAACTCTATTGAGATTCTAGTGTAGAAAGCGCCCGCACCGGCGCTCCCCAAAAACGCCGGCATGTTTTAGAGCTCCATAACAGCGCCAGCATATTTTGGATCCCCAATATGTTTCTAAGTTTAAAAAATTTTGTTCCTCGACTTGATCCATTTTGATTTGATTGATGTACTTATATATACCCAACAATTTGTGTCACGTGTTTTCCAATGGTCCTTTATTTTGAGCCAATGACAATTCCATCTCTGATATCATCCAAGGCAGCACAATGATATCATGACGATATCTTTGCAAGGACACCAGACTATTGTCGACACACATGAATTGGAGAATATCTTGCAATGCCTAACTTCCTTTTAACCAGCTTTTCATCAGGCACTAACCCAATAAAGCATGTTCTCTTTTCTTTCCATGTCAATAATTCTGAACACTTTTTTCGGTCTATATATACATGAAAAACAAACTTGTTAGGAAGATGTTTGGAATTAGAACTTCGACGGCATGATCCTTATCGTAGAGAGCTCAGCGGCGTCATTTAGTTGTCGGGGTCGTGAGGCAGGAAGGGGGACTAGGTGACGTCGAAGTCGGTGAGCACATGTAAGGTCTGGGAGAAGGGGTCGTTGGGCGATGTGAGAATGTACTGAGACAACAACTGTCTGAACATTCTGAAGTTAACCCCACCACGGAATGTTATGTGAATAGACTCGTCCTTAGGATGTATGTAGTTTGGTTGACGAATCCATACCTTTCTTTCGAAAAATCTTGTGGAAGATATAACTAGTTTTCCTACTAAATATAGCCTACAAAAACTATCTTTTTTTCTGCGAAAATCAATAAATAAGAACAACACACATGCAACAAGCTTTTATTGTATCACAATTTCCGAAACTAAATTTTGTCCATGCTAAGAGCAAATCAAGTCATATTGTGAATACCCACCATCTGGATAATTGTCCTTTTATTTGGTGATTTTTTCCTCGGACTAGATGTTTTGTTGTTTAATTCTAAACTCGATGCTCCGCACAATAAGACCTCCCTTGGAGTATAGACGTTTCGTCTCATTCAATGCCACCCGCACCTCGCCATCGTCATCTTCGTGGTTGTAAAACCCATCCGCTAGCTCGAGCTCCAACCAACCATCCGCTCTTCTCTGGGGAAGAGTCACATCATCTTCGACGAGAACCGTGTGAGAGGAGCTCGTACGGGGCCAATAAGTATGGGTACTATCCACGACGTACTTCCGCGGCACCACACCGCCCGCACCATCTTCGTCGTAACCATGGAGGCAAGCTCGTCGGGTTGATACACTTCCTCCGACGTTGATCAACCCCTCCTGGAATGGGAAGCCTAGCCCGTGGGTTTTAGGGTCCAATCGGAACACCAGGTATACACCGTAGGCGGAGTTTGGCGAGAGCATCCTGCTGTCAATCTTGCCGCGGACTTCCAGCCAGGCAACGTGCAAGAGTTGAGCGGCTTCGCATGTGATCCTGTTGCAAACAATTATTTTGTTTTTCTGAATGGGAGCAGGAGTATAAAAAGCTTAACATTTTACAAAACAATTGAAATTGATGGAGCATGCATCCATAATTAAGAAGGTGTTGTAGGATGTGTGACCTTTTGCCGTGATGCAAGACGTCGAGATGTATCCAGCGCCAGTAGTTGGGCTCATCGCCCCACGAAATATTCAGCGCCCTTGCCGAGAGCATGTAGCACTTGCCGCCGGTAGCCTTGTCCAACCACATCCTCTGCATGATCCGTGAACGTACACATTGATTAATTGATCGAAGAAGAAGCAGGGAGGGAGACGGACTGCGGGAGCAAGATTGCTGCCTGCCATTTAGAGGGGAGGGCCGGACCGTAACATACCGTGACTCTGCCTAAGAGGAGGGCGGGGTCGTCGGAGAGACGCAGGAACCGCGCCTTGCACGACGGCAGCGCCATGAGAAAGCTTTCGTAGGCGTCGACGAACCGTGGGAGATCGCCGGGCAGGAAGCGGGACCAGACGTCATCGGAGTCCGCGGCGGTGAGGAAAGCCCGGGAGACTGCAGCGACGCGGCAGGCGTCGGGAGGCGACGTGAGGGAGATCACCGCCGCTAGGAGCTCCTCCGGCAGGCGCTCGATCCAGCAGGCGGCCGTCTCCATGGATAGATCCCTCTCTCGTTCTGCACGTACGTACACAGGGGCTTTGTGTTGGAAGTTGGGTACGGGTCGATCCAGCCTTTTATTTCAGGGAAAATTGGTTCTATGCCATTAAAAGATCCACACTTCAGAAAAATACCACTGAAAGATTTGACTTTAGAAAACTACCATCGAAAGGTTGCTCCGTTATCTATTTCTACCACCACCGTTAACTGAGCGTTTTGACTAGAACGATCCATTGTAATTTGGAAAACAAGTTCTGTACTGAACGCACGCACACACCTGATTGACAAAGCCAGCTGAACACATGCGATCTGAACACAACACGCACACAGAACTCCATTCACCACACGCGCACACCCTACCTAGCCCAGCCGACGGAGACCACATGGCCGAGCGGGCTCCCAACGGCGTATCTCCCGGCGGCGCGCCTCCCGCCTCCCCCGCGGTGTACCTCCCGGCGGCGCGCTTCCCCGGCAGCGCGCCCCCAGCGGTGGCGGCTCTTCTTCCGGAATGCCCTCATGGTAGGCACCATCTTTATCCTTTTTTCTCTTGTCGCCTCTTCTTCCCGTGCTCATGAATGGTCTGAACCCTAGTTTTTTTGGGAGATTTTGCAGTGCTGAGAAAAGGAATCGTGAAATTGGGGATGCATAACAGTTGTTCCATTTGTTTTTTTAGCTCCTGTTAACATCCAGTGGTGGTAGAAATAGACAACGGAGCAACCTTTGGATGGTAGTTTTCTAAAGCCAAAATTTTCAGTGGTATTTTTCTAAAGTATGGATCTTTTGATGGTATAGAACCAATTTTCCCTTTATTTCAGAGCTAGGTGCGTAGGATGAGTACGTTGTATATGAATCCGAGTCGATTTAAAGCAGCAGCAGGAGATCGGCAGTTGATTACGGATGATTTTTGGTCGTAAGGATGGGAGAAAACGAGAGTGTTTTCTGTCATAGTATCTGTCAAATCACCCTATGGAGAATTGATGAAACCCAGAATGCCTGTGATTGAAATGAATAATTTACAGGTTGGCGGTGAAAAGGCCTCTGGAAGCTGAAGGTAGAGCCAAAAATTAAGATTTTTGTGGCGGAGATTGTTAAAATAAATTTACAATTGTTTTTGTGCTGGGGAATAGTTTTTCCCAAATTTTTCCCTATGAGCTTGCATGGGAGAGGAGGGCCGGTTGATCGGAGGGGCATAGGAACATCGCCTTCTTGGTTGACGGCGACGTACTCGGGAGCTTACCTTGAGCGAACCATGGGAGCTCGATGGGCACGAAACACGACTAGACGGTGTCGGAGACGGCCACAGCGAAAAAGGCGCAGGAGACGGCGGGAGCATGGCAGGTGTCCGGCGGCGACGTGAGGGAGATGATCGTAGCAAGGAGTTCCTCGCATACGATCTCGCAGCTAGCTATCTCCATGGACACCTCTCCGCGTACGTAGTCGGCATTGATCTGATTGCTATATTAATATAGCGGGATGAAAGTTTATTTTAAGAAGGAGGAGACAACATGAACGAACGAAGAAGACACAGAAGTCAAGGAGAAGACAACATGAACGAAACGGTGGCAAGGAAACGACAGGAAGACGGGGATGAGGGGGAGGACCGGCGAGCGCGACAAAACTCGAGGTGGTGCTCGAAGCACAACAGACGAGCTCTTGCTCGAAGCCGGCAATTATGTGCATGGTCCTTCCTGATTCTAAATTGATGAGGCCGTTCCCAAAATCTTACATAGGGAATGGGATTGGTGGTTGGTAGATCTAGGTTTCCAAATTGCAGTTCCTATGGATTTGATACAGAAATTGGTCTTTAATTTGAGATTTTTGGGGAGATTGAATGAGTTGAAAGAAATTATTTGGAATTTTTTGGGAAAAAAAAACTGTTTGGGACGCGTTTGGGGCATGCAACTGGGAACAAACGCCTCCAACACGTGGCAACTCGTGGTAGCATCCCCAAATAATCGATCCAACGTTTTTTTCCAGGCTTACTTTTTGGGGGACGAGGATTGGACCTAAAGTTTAACCGGTTAGGTATCCAAAAGGGCCATAGTTATGTCTACTAATAAGTTACGGATCGGTAGTGTTGGTAGGTCAAAAAAATCGGAACAAAGTTTCGTCCGTAAAAAAACCGGGACTCCAACCGGGCCTCCCAGCGTTGGTAGGTAATAAAACCAGCTTAAATTGGTTTCCGTCGTTCGGTACGTCATCCTTCCATCGTCGATTGGCTTCGTCCGTTTCGTTTGGTCTGCAAAAAATCGGTTGTACGAAGTCTGGACTCCGTCCCCCTCTCGTAAGATAGCAAGTTATGGACCCCCTTGCCGTTCTGGATTCTGTCCCTGGATGGCCTTTTTAGAGTAAGTACAACAAGGTATAGTCAGCTGGCTATAACAAATAAAATATTATATCTTTACTTAGTTGGAGGAGTGAGAATATGAGAGAGAAGGTAAGTGAGCTCTTATGCAAGAGCCAGCTCTAGCACGTGCTCCTAGGCACTTTGTGAGAGTAAAATGTGAACTATATTTTAATAAAATAGTACATTGTTAGAGTCCACTATTGTATATAATGGCTATAAGTTAGCTATAGATGACATGGCAAACCACTACAGTCAGCTGCTAGCTATACTATTGTTCTTGCTCTTAAAAACTCGAGCGTGATCAGCCGGTCAGCCCCTATCTCCTCTCCTCTCTTTCCCCAAAGACGCGCGGAGAGAATCAGCGGCTCTGGCCACGATGGCGGCCAAGGGAGACCGACATGAAGAACGGATATAAGCTAAAGAGAAGGGAATCAGCAAAATCGACCCTCGAGAGCAGACTAGAGCCTGACCAGCCTTGCTGTGATTCTGGGCGTGTCCAACGTGCACTATCATGTGCATGATGCGCTCGTCTGGGTCATGGAGGAAGGAAGATGCTTGGAACTTTCTGGCGCAGCTCGAGCTCAGTGGCGCTAGCGGGGTTTCTTTAGATGCCGGGGTCACCAGAGAATCAAGAATTTAGCGGCAAAGAATAAGACTTACGAGACGGAGGCGGAAAATATCGACAAAATGATCTTCCGTAAGGACTTCTCGCTGTACTCCGGCTGTTTCATATTTATTCTGCCTCTATCGCGGAAGAAACTGATCGTATTATTTCACAGCGTCTCTCGGATTCGAGTGGACCAAAGAGTCTTCCCTCAGCAGGACGGAGGCATATGAAGATGCACGGAATTCCATCGACGATCTTTTCGAAGCCTGTCGTGAAATCGCCAAGTCCTTGAACCTGAAGAGAGTCGGAACCACACTCATCGATAGAATGACCAAGCTCATGCGGATGGTGCCGGAACTCATCAAGGAATGGCAAGCGTCTTCCTCCCGCGGGGTCGCCTTCCTCACCTTGGCAATGTGCAAAGCTCATTTCCCTGCCATGGACTTCGCGAGCGTCGCGCGCGGAGTTCCGAAGGGTACCAACATCAAGGTCGCCCTCGCGGAAACCCAAGAATATGACAGGCTGTTAGCCAAACGAGTTAATCACTCGTTCTGGTATAACAAATATGATCTTCCCGAGGGCTGTTAGCAAACTCGGGATAGTTGGTAAGTGTGGCAAAATCTAGTATCTTTTTCAGTCATAATACTCATATCGATGTGAAGGTTGAGATGTGCAATGTTCTCAATATTAATATTGAGGCTCTCTCTGATAAGTATTTTGGACTGCCGGCAATTGTTGGAGCTGACAGGAGTGATTGTTTTATGCATTTTGTGGAGAGAATTTTGGAAAGAATCAAAGGTTGGAAAGAAAAATTGCTATCTATTGGTGGGAAGCAGATTTTAATCAAAGCTATTCTCCAGGCCATTCCAGTTTATGCTATGTCAGTATTCGTATTACCAAAGAATATATGCAAGAAAATCACTAATATATATTATATCTCAGTTCTGGTGGGGTGATGATGATCAAGGTCGGAAAATGCATTGGTATGCTTGGTGGAAGATGTGCTTCCCCAAGAAGGACGATGGTATGGGTTTTCGTGATTTACATTCTTTTAATTTGGCTATGCTTGCTTAACAGGTTTGGAGACTCATTGATGAACCTGATTCATTATGTGCCCGGGTGTTAAACGCAAAGTACTATCCTCATAGTGATATTCTCAAGGCTGGCCCGAAAGCAGGATCATCGTTTACTTTGCAAAGCATTGTTGCTGGAATTCGGAGTTTTAACAAAGGATGTATCTGGCGAGTAGGCAATGGCGATTCTATAAATATATGGCAAGATCCATGGATTCCGAACAGCCCAAGCCGTAAGATCATTACCCCCGAGGTGCCTGCCTCCTCACTAAGGTCTCGGAGCTCATTGATCCCATCTCAGGGGGTTGGGACCACGATTTAATCCACCAAAATCTCCATCCTATCGACGCCACCAGAATTTTACAAATTCCCCTTCATTATGATGCATTTGAGGACTTCATCTCTTGGCATGGAACTCGGTCTAGGTCCTTCTCATCCGCGTATCATGTTGAGTGGAGAAACCTGGCACTCTTTTTTCATAGCATGGCACTTGCATGAAGAACCGGTGATTCTTCTTTCTCTTTTACTCGAATAATCAGTTCCATCATTTATGACTATACATACATACTGCCGTCTGGTTGTTCTGAGGAACCATCAGGATTTGCACTCATTCATTGATATTCCCATTATTAGCTAATCAATAACACTGATCCGTTCTGAAAATAAAATAAAAAGACAGTGTGGTTTCTGAAAGGATGAAAAGGATAAAAGCACCTGAACTTCTGCCCAAGCGCTTCAACGGTCTAGTATTTTAAGTTAACCTGGTCACTACTCCAACGATATCTAAAATTGACAGTAAAGGAGAGAACTGAATGAGCATGAGAGGTAGGTAATACAGGTTGTAATAAGTAGTCTGTTTTTTATGGAAACCTGATAAGAGCACATTGTTTCCTGTGCGTGGCAGAATAGCATCAAATGACTTTGTGTCGTATGCATATAGAGGGAAGTTTTCAGGCTGCCGTGCAACCTCGATAACCTTTGTATTCTGAGTCAATACTGATTCTATGGGGTGGTTTGCTGTTATGTATTTTTTTCTAGGGACCAACAACCATGAAAGGTTGGAGCCTGTAGATCTCTTTTAGCTTCTCTCTGAATTGATCTATTTGGTTGGCTAGCAGGGAGCCTTTCTATTGCGTTGCCCTGCAATATCAACTAAGTCTAAGTACACGTTTATTGTAAATAATCACTGGCACAATAAACCGAAAAAGGAATATGTAATGTCAGCTAGTAAAAAGAAGATGAACATGTCTAATTTTAGGCATTCCATATGAAGATGAACAGTGAAACTAAAAATCCGGATGCTCAGATGAAATATATTTTCATAGATTTCATCATCTGAAGGTTGAGTAAATATCGGCAGATAATTGAATGAGATGGGTAAGCTAACTGCATGAATCTCATGTGTAGGTCAGCATGGAGGATGAAGAAACTGAATGTTCAGGAGATACCAGTTGGTCAACGACAGTGAACCCCAATTCATACACATTATATTCGTGGTCCTTGTTCTCCAAGATCCGTGGAAGATGCAAAAGAGCATTCCGTTGAGATCGAGGTGAGACATCTTTTACTGGAGCAGCCTGCATTTCTATTTTCTTAAGTTTCATGCAAGATAAGTGTGGAGATCAAGTGTGAACTGATTGAGCAAACAAACCACCGCAACAATGATCAATTTAAACCAGTGCATAGGGTTATCTTTACTGTTCGCGCATGCCGTGAGGTCTTCAGTGTTCAAGAATCCACATCGTAGCATCGTAGCCATCATGACCAAGCAAATGAATCAAAAGCTCGTGTGGATAGGTCAGATCATTTTTTACCAAAACTTCAAACAAATTTATAATGCACTCGGAAAAGGTAATGAGAGAACATAAATTCTGAGCATATGGGAGTAACTTGCTAGCCTTCATCTTTAAAGCAAACATAATAGTTTGAATAACCGCAATGGTTTTAACTATCTGTCTCACTCCGCTGACCATTGGACTCTCAAAATGAAGATTCACGAAGTATGTCTTCAGAGAAAGTTGTGAGAACACACTCTTAAAGGAGAAATGATTCTCACAACACTGAACCTTTGTATGACGATAACCTTATAAAAATTATACTGAACTCATAAAAGAAAATTATCTATAAGCTAGCTGGTATCTTAACAAATGATTTGCACACCGCATATAAAGCAATAGGCCATAATACATGTCTATAAGTTATCCGAACCCAACAGCCTACATCAATCCACCTCAAGCAGAATCATTTCCATATGAGCCTATGTATGATGATAACCATATGAAACGTGCCGCCAACATATATCAAATAATAGTATGAATAGAATTTGCAGTTGCGAAACCTAAACAAAGACATTTCCAGCATGTCCAACCAAACATGTATTGGAAAAATAAATAATCTCGTGTCTTAATTGTGAGTTGTTGCAAAATCCACATCTATTATCTTCTAAAGAAATATTCTAACGCTGCAGCAGGCCTCATGTAAGCCTATCAATAAGTAAAAGCTAGAACAATAACGGTTTAGTTGACTATATGATTTTCATAGCAAATGAAAACTTATGGGAGAACTTTATAATACCTTCGGGATGCTAAAACCTGAAGTTTTCCGAGACGAAGGCTTTGTTGGAAATAGTAGAATAGGAGCATCACAGGCCTCCTCTAAAAGAGGAACATGGAAAATATCACAGGAGTTATCACAGTTGAAGACATGTTGGACTGAAAAAACATTAATCTTTCACAAAGTAAAATATGAAATCGCCGATCCAAATATCAAGACAGCTAATATTAGATTTCCCATTTCTTTCGGTGCAAGCAGAGCTTCCAAGATAATAATTGAATCCCTCTCTCGTAAGGAATAAGCGGCAGTGCTAGATTGTTGGCACCATGAAGCTCCCAGATCAGATTCACCAAAGGTAAGCCATGATGATAAAATAAAATGATGTTTCGCTTTTGATAGCACCAGCAGGACTATCAGCTGACTCACATTCCATGCAGAAGAGGAAAACAATCCACCAGAAAATGACCCAACAACTCTCCCATCAGAAGTACCAATGGAAGCAGCAAACATACATCTTCCAAGCGGAGATGGAGCATGCAAAGCAGAAGATGGAACCACTGAGGAATGCCTCCCGACCATGGCATCAACAGCAACATGGCAACCTACAACATCAATCAATCGGTAAACAACATGATATTGCTGGTATATTTCTATGAGCCTCCCGCTACACCGCCTTGGAAGCTTTCCCTCTTCATCCGACCATGGAGCATCCAGAGCCAGCGAGGTCCATCACCACCAATCCCATCACCGCACAGCTCGCAATCCAGAAGGATCTAGGGCAGCGCTGCGAGATCTGGTCGCGCATCACTGCAAACAGCTGGTCCTCCAGCGGAAGCCGAACGACGGTGAGAGGTCCGGCTCGCCGCTGCGTGCATCTACGGTGCCGAAGGCCGTTCTGGACATATTCGGACGACACCCTCCATTATTGTGACGGCGCCGCGCGGAGAGGGTGATCGATGCTACTCAGTGACGCTAGTCCCCTTGGGAAGGAGAGGAGGGGTCCGACCTTCTCCTCCATGGCGCCAGCGGCAGAGAGAAGGCCAGGCAGGGATAGGAGAGCGTCGGGAAGGATGTGGGCGGCGGCGTTGGAAAGGAGGAGAGCAGTCAATTCCTATTTTTTCTGGGCATGGTGAATTGAAGCGGTGGAGACGTGTAGATCGATGGCTGCTCGATGTGGGCTCCTCCGCACCGCTTTGACCGTCCCACGTTGTAAACCGGAAAACCGGAGATCGTGAGGATAGAAGAGAGAGAAACGTGTAAAGAAGGGAGGGATAACCGGAAATTATAAGTAGTAATACTGGAAGAAGCCGGTCAGATCTGATTTTTTCACGTGAGAAAAAAGGGAAAGGAACTCCCACATATCCAGGACTATCAGCGGGTGAACAGGGGAAAAAGCAATCGTGCCAAAGCCTGATTGGTGGAAACGGGACCATCAACAGTACCCAAAGTAATCTCCTTGCGGCAGAAAGGGTTAGCCTTGATATAGTTAATAATTATTGGCCATCGCGATGGATGATGGTAAGGTTGCTGTCTGGCTACTAACGCAGGAGTCAACGCGTGCTAATAAGTCAGGTCTCGAGATTAGATGAAACATCCAATAACTAGCTAGTCACCCCACTCCTTCGCAGCAGCTGGATGATCGATCGACAAGGTAGCTTAACAGCTCCGCTAGAGCTAGCTACAGATCAGCATGAGCAGACAGAGAAGCAAAGAGACAGACACAGCCAGTGCCACTAGCTACAACACACTTGAATGCATCGTAACCCAGCAAGTATAGCATCGGTGTATATGATTATGACCATGCATTTCGACCAAGAGCTGGTCCGGCCCTTGCCTCGCCGCCCATGGATAGATAGTAGATCAATCGGTGCGCCCGTGGATCTCATCAATTGTGCGTGCCGGGGAATGCCTAGTGGCCACCTGACCTGCCTCGGCCAAAGTTGGGAGGAGAGCGCAACTGCGCAAGTACGAGTGAAGTGTCTGCATGAACGTACAGCACGGATCGATCGAAAAGAAGCGCAAAGAAAAAGGCATCCTAGAGCTCAGCTTCGGCAGGGCAACCGCTGGTTGGCCGAGTCGACAGCTCCGCGAGACTGCGATCCCCGCCCTTTTCCGGCGCTCGCTTCGCACTTTCCGGTGCATGCTGAGCTTTCGTCTCCAACAGCCAGCATTGATCACGATTCACGACACCCCTGTCCGCTCGGCGGCGAGGTTCAGTCAGGGAACTGGGAAGATCAGAATGGGCATCGCGTCGGGCAGATTGCCCCGGCCGGCATTCCGTGTGAACCATTGAGCCAACCTTTTCATAGCATCTCCGGTCGCGCCCCACAAATGGGTCTGGCGCCACATAAAAACGGTACAATGTTCCGAGACCAATACTACAGGGTGCAAGACGAAAGCCCTGCCCATGGCACGGTAGCGTGCCGGCCTTGTCATAGACACAACAGCCGGCCATCCAAAAATGCCATCTTTAAATAAAACTTATGCTTCCCCACGCGGCATCATTGCGGTCTATCCAGACAGCGGTGTATGGGAACTCACGCTCCAGCCTACTCGTCTGCAAATAGGCCGGCTCCTCGCCTACATCGCCTACCCGCGCCTACTGAGAGCAGTAGCGGTGAACCGCCGGAAGGGAGGCACCGTTTCGCACCGACCGTCGACGAGGTGTAGGAATTGTACAACGAAGGGTACCCCGTGCCGCCACACATTAGGCTGCCATTGGGCTGAAGGCTCAGTGCGGGCAGCGTTGATCCTACCGGAGCCGCAACCAGGGTCACAGTTAGAGGCGGAACGAGAAGCCATGTGCGCCTCGCACAACGTCAGTTTCATCTAGTCTACGGAGGATACGGGTAATCCCATTGCCTCACGGCCGGCAAGGGGACGAGCCGCGTCGGCGTGAGCAGCAGTTGCGCCGGCACTAGTGGCGTTTTGAAGGAGGAGGAGGAGCCGCCGGCGGAGCCCAATAACGCCGACTATGGTTCGGCGTACGAGTGGCTCCTCAACGCCAACCATCGCCGCTAGCGTTTAGTTTAGTTTAGGTTTATGTTTAGTTGAATTTCATTCATCTATGTAATATATAACAAAATATTAGTAAAATTTTGATTTGATTGAATTTATCTAAACTTTTGGAGGACGCAACCCATCCCCCAAAACGACCGTCTGATCCGGCACCTCCCGAACGGTCGGCATGGTCTTGTTGCCGCACACCATTTACGGGAGGCGGGTGGAGATGCTCCTACCCGCTGCCTATCCACGGCCAACAATGCAGCCCCCGGTTCCAGCCATGCCTGACCAGCGGTATCTCCGGCTAGACCATCGGCCGGCCACTTGCAGCCCCCGGGTTGTGACCATGAATCCCACCTGCAACTGCAAGGACCCCGTGCATCCGCAGTCCATCGTAAATGTGCCATGGACGCGCAAACCGTGAATTTTCCCCGAAACGTATCCTGTGAGCTTCATGCGGAATCAACCCACCGTCTACGGAAATCGAGCTTCGGAACAGCTTGCAGCGCTTCCTTGATTCAGCGCCCCTCCATCCTGTCCGTACCCGATAGAGCAGCAAACATCCCGCCCGACTGGCGACCAGCCGGGATGGAGCTTTTCGGTTCAAATTTGTGTACAGCGACCTGCTGTTGGCCGCAGTTATGGAGATGCAGGCCCAACATGCTCCAGCTGACTATCGCTGCAGAGAATTGATCGTGTTTTGCCAAAAGCGCGCATTCAACGCCAACTCATCGGTGGAGCTACTACTATTTAGCAAAGGCCAAGGGATGCGTAGCCAAAAACATCTGGCTCAAAGCCTCACACAACCAATACCTTTCTGACTGAGACAAGATAAATAGATACTCTAGCCAACAAATTCTAGTTCTTGTATGATAAAAAGTGTTTATTTGGCAAGGGATTGAAAAAAAAGGTCACTACCAATGAATTTTGACTATTTTATTGGACGTGCAAAATCTATGTTTACATTTGCCTCCAATAATAATTTTAAATTGCAACAATTTTATCAGGTTTTGTAATTATACTATAGTACACAGTAATGGTCAAATATACAGTTGGATGACCATGTAGATGTACAAATCATCGAAAATTCGAAGACGGTAGAGTATCACATGGACATGTGAAATAAGAAAATGAATAAATAACAAGTACTAGCTTATTTGAGAATATTCATGAGTCATGACGTATATCATTTGAGTTGCTTTTTCTCAACCAGCAAGCATATACGTGCAACTTGTGAAGTATATAAATAATTATGTTTCTAAAAATACAAAACCACTGATTTCGTAGCCTCATTAGCCTTTTTATTGAGTAATGTAAACCTAGTGCGATTTCAGAAATATTGTATTAAAAATACGGCAACCCAGAATTTTACAACGGTTTCAAGTTAGCGTAAGTTCTAACTTTGGTCTCTAGGGGTTGATGATCCTAGTTACAATGAATAGGATCATCTTTCAGTATTTAAAATTTGTATCTTACGCGGAAGGCATTGTTGAAAATATTAGTGCAGTGTTTCATCCAATTTTATGCACATCAGATATTCGATGGTTCTGATGAAACTCACACTTTTTTAAGTAGCATGATTTTCTTAGAGGATTAAATGTGAGACTAAGGAATAATTAAGGAGGTGATGCTGTAAAAAGTAAATAATGTGGTTTATTTGAAATTAAATTTGCATTTCACATATAACTAAGAAGGTGATTGGATGCTACAGTCATTAATCAAATTTTGACTTAATCAAAGTATAAAGAACAAATATTTTGCATTGGCGACATGGATTTCTATGAAGACAACTAGTGCTCAACGTTTTGGAACAACTGCGTACCTAAAAAGATATATAGCCAAAAATATAACTTTTAAATATAACAGTGTAAATTAGAAAACTATGACTACTACTTTAAAACAGACAGTGTATGATCGTATTTGTTTTACCATTCATAGCTACATATCTCAACTCACACTGGTAGAAAAACAGGCTTCGGGTGAGCCCCATAAGTCGCGAAGCTGTAGGAACCGCGACTAATGGTACCTTTAGTCGCGGTTCGGGAGGCGAACCGCGACCAAAGGCCTGGGCCCAGGGCGCTCGGTGGCCAGCCGGTACGTGGGGTCTTTAGTCGCGGTTGGCCAGGCCAACCGGGACTAAAGCCCCCTATATATACCCATCCAGCAGCCAACACTTAGCCATTTGGTGCCATTCTCTTCACAAACTTCACAAGTGGGTGTTAGGTTTGCTTTTGGTTCCTCTTATGCACATAAGGTGTTTGATGAAATGCCCCAAGAGCATGAAACAAACATGATATGAAGTGTTGGAGCCACACTTGAGCTTTCTCATTTATTTTTTCCTCCTCGATCGCGGTTAGCAACTTGAACCTTTGATGTGTCGTTGATAAAATGTGCATGTGCATGTGTGTAGTTCATTGTTTAATTTATATTGTTTGTAGCTAGTTAGTTTAACAAATGCATGATGGTTAATTATATATTTTATATTATAATAATGCAGATGAATCGACAATGGATGTACGGTAACCGACTCTCCGGCGAGTTCAGTACGGGTTTGAAAGATTTCCTCGTAGTGGCTAATGCGAACAAGCAGGGGGGTTTTGTTATCTGTCCATGTGTTAAATGTAAGAATCGGAATGGTTACTCTTCCTCAAGAGATGTTCACATGCACCGGCACGGTTTCATGCCAAGCTATAATTGTTGGACCAAGCATGGAGAAAGAGGGGTTATAATGGAAGAAGATGAAGAAGGGGATGATTTCATCGATGAAAGCTATCTTGCTCATTTCGGTGATACTTTCATGGAGGATGCTGAAGGTGAAGGGGAAGGTGAAGGGGAAGGTGAAGAAGAGGCACGTGATGATCCCGTTGATGATCTTGGTCGGACCATTGCTGATGCACGGAGACGCTAAACTGAAAAGAGAGGGAGAATTTGGATCGCATGTTAGAGGATCACAGGAAGGCGCTGTACCCCGGATGCGATGATGGTCCAAAAAGCTGGGCTGCACACTGGATTTGCTGAGATGGAAGGCACAGGCAGGTGTAGCTGACTCGGCATTTGAAAACTTGCTGAAAATATTGAAGAATATGTTTCCAAAGAATAACGAGTTGCCCGCCACTACGTACGAAGCAAAGAAGGTTGTCTGCCCTCTAGGTTTAGAGGTTCGAAGATACATGCATGCATCAACGACTGCATCCTCTACCGCGGTGAATACGAGAATTTGAATGAATGCCCGGTATGCACTGCATTGCGTTATAAGATCAGGCGATGACCCTGGTGACGATGTTGAGGGCCGAAACCCAGGAAGAGGGTTCCCGCTAAGGTGATGTGGTATGCTCCTATAATACCACGGTTGAAACGTCTGTTCAGGAACAAAGAGCATGCCAAGTTGTTGCGATGGCACAAAGAGGACCGTAAGTCGGACGGGGAGTTGAGACACCCCGCAGATGGAACGCAATGGAGAAAGATCGACAGAGAGTTCAAAGATTTTGCAGCTGACGCAAGGAACATAAGATTTGGTCTAAGTACGGATGGCATGAATCCTTTTGGCGAGCAGAGCTCCAGCCATAGCACCTGGCCCGTGACTCTATGCATCTACAACCTTCCTCCTTGGTTGTGCATGAAGCGGAAGTTCATTATGATGCCAGTGCTCATCCAAGGTCCGAAGCAACCCGGCAACGACATCGATGTGTACCTAAGGCCATTAGTTGATGAACTTTTACAGTTGTGGGGCAGACCTGGTGTCCGTGTGTGGGATGAGCACAAAGAAGAGGAATTTGACCTACGAGCGTTGCTTTTCGTAACCATCAACGATTGGCCTGCTCTTAGTAACCTTTCGGGACTGTCAAATAAGGGATACAATGCATGCACGCACTGCTTACATGAGACTGAAAGTGTACATTTGCCAAATTGTAAGAAGAACGTGTACCTTGGGCATCGTCGATTTCTTCCGAAAGATCATCCAGTAAGAAAGAAAGGCAAGCATTACAACGGCAAGGCAGATCACCGGCCGAAGCCTGCGGAACACACTGGTGCTGAGGTATTTGATATGGTCAAGGATTTGAAAGTCATCTTTGGAAAGGGTCCTGGCGGACAATCAGTTCCGAAGGGAGCTGACGGGCACGTAGCCATGTGGAAGAAGAAATCTATATTCTGGGAGCTAGAATATTGGAAAGTCCTAGAAGTCCGCTCTGCAATCGACGTGATGCACGTTACGAAGAATATTTGCGTGAACATCCTAAGCTTCTTGGGCGTGTATGGGAAGTCAAATGATACAAAGGAAGCACGGCAGGACCAGCAAAGTTTGAAAGACCCCGATGACCGCATCCGGAACGGTTTCAAGGTCGTGCCAGCTACGCTCTAACCAAAGAAGAGAAGGTCATCTTTTTGAATGCCTGAGCAGTATGAAGGTCCCGTCTGGATTCTCGTCCAATATAAAGGGAATAATAAACATGGCGGAGAAAAAGTTCCAAAACCTGAAGTCTCACGACCGCACGTGATTATGACGCAATTGCTTCCGATTGCTTTGAGGGGGCTCGCCGGAAAATGTTCGAGTAGCCATTGTGAAGTTATGTGCATTCCTCAATGCAATCTCTCGAAGGTAATCAATCCAAGTTCTACCACGGTTACAGAACGATGTCATCCAATGTCTTGTCAGTTTCGAGTTGGTGTTCCCGCCATCCTTCTTCAATATTATGACGCACCTCCTGGTTCACCTAGTCGATGAGATTTCCATTCTCGGTCCTGTATTTGTACACAATATGTTCCCCTTCGAGAGGTTCATGGGAGTATTAAAGAAATATGTTCGTAACCGTGCTAGGCCAGAAGGAAGCATCGCCAAGGGCTATGGAAATGAGGAGGTAATTGAGTTTTGTGTTGACTTTGTTCCTGACCTTAAGCCGATTGATCTTCCTCAATCGCGGCACGAGGGAGACTAAGTGGAAAAGGCACGATCGGAAGGAAATCAATGATATGTATGGACGGCCATTCTCGACTGAAGCACACCACACAGTTCTGACCAATTCCAGCTTGGTGGCTCCGTACTTTGAGAAACACAAGAATATTTTACGCTCGGACAACCCGGGAAGCCTGAATCCTGGATTAGGAAGGCCCACATGGAGACTTTTGGCAGTTGGTTGAGAAAACATTTAATGAGTGATAATAAGGTTGTAGATCAGCTGTACATGTTGGCCAAGACACCATCTTCGACTATAACGACTTTCCAAGGGTACGAGATAAATGGGAATACATTTTACACGATCGCCCAAGATAAAAAGAGCACCAACCAAAACAGTGGTGTCCGCTTTGATGCAGCAACCGAGAATGGGCAAAAGGTCACATATTATGGTTACATAGAGGAGATATGGGAACTTGACTATGGACCCTCCTTTAGGGTCCCTTTGTTCCGGTGCAAATGGTTCAAGCTAACAGGAGGTGGGGTAAAGGTGGACCAGCAATACGGAATGACAATGGTGGATTTCAACAATCTTGGTTACCTTGACGAACCATTCGTCCTAGCGAAAGATGTCGCTCAGGTTTTCTATGTGAAGGACATGAGTAGCAAACCGAGGAAACAGGAAAGATCAGTACATCATGCGATGATCCAAAGCGCCACATTGTTCTTTCAGGGAAAAGAAACATCGTGGGAGTGGAGGACAAGACAGACATGTCAGAAGATTATAATATGTTTGCTGAAATTCCGCCTTTCAAAGTGAACACCGACCCAAGCATTAAGTTAAATGATGAGGATGCTCCATGGATACGGCACAATCGTAAGCAAGCAGGGACACAAGGGAAGAAATGATGTGTAATAATTTATTGTACCAAACTTTGTTGAATGAATCATGTGCATTATATTACCCGTGATGTGTTTGGTGTCCATTTTCGAATGATTCAATTGACTCGAGATAGCACTGATGATACATGAAATTTGGAGTGACTTAGTCATACTCCTGCCTAGGCGTATAATATGCATACTCGTAGTCTTCATAGCCGCCGCCGTTGTACCGGTAGTCGTCGCCTTCTAAGTTGCTGCTGCGTCATCGTCAGTTGCGGCGGCGCTCGTGGCTCGAATGAGGGTAGCGCAGGCGGGGATATCGCCGGCCGTGATGTAGTCCATGACGCTCTGCAGAGTCCGTACCACCATAGCCGACGGCCGGCCTCGTGGAAGTTCCCGGGAGGCAGACCGTCCTCCTCATACGGCGAGCGCCCTCTCACGCCGATTGATGAAGAAGGCGTCCCAAGTATGCTGGTTATCGGGATGCCGGCGGGGATTCATCCGCTGCTTCGGCGTGAGGTCGAGGTAGTAGTGGTTCGTGATGGCCGCCGGCGCGCAACTCGAGGGACGGGAGGGACCGGCACGCCGCCGACGCTTAGGCTCCGGCAGGGACGCGGTAGCCCGGAGGGCAAGGGTAGTTCGAGGCGCAAAGCTCCTCCACCTGCTGGTAGGTTAGAGTGGGTGCGGTGGAAGCCATGAGAGAGTGATGAGAGATTGTAGAGATGTGATGCTGGCCAAGCCGGGCGACATATATGTAGTGACAAATGGCGGGAAAAATGGGAGCGGGAAGACAGGAGGCGGGAAGAAAGAGGCGGGGAGAAAGTGGCGGGAAGAAATTGGCGGGAAAAAATTGGCGGGAAGAAAGAGGCGGAAGAAATTGGCGGGAAACAATTGGCGGGAAGAAAGAGGCGGAAGACAGGGAAGAAATGGCGGGAAGACGAGGAGGGAAGAGGGGGTCGGCGGAAGAGGCGGGAAGAGGGCAACGAACTTTTGAATTGAATTAGTTTTATTTTTATGAATTTTTGATAATTTGTATTTTTAAAATTTTGAATTGAATTAGTTTTATTTTTCTGAATTTTTTGATATATTATTTGTATTTTTAAGATTTTGAATTGAATTAGTTTTATTTTTATGAATTTTTTGATATATTATTTGTATTTTTAAGATTTTGAATTGAATTAGTTTTATTTTTATGAATTTTTTGATATATTATATGTATTTTAAACATTTTGAATTGAATTGGTTTTATTTTTCTTAATTTTTTGATATATTATTTGTATTTTTAACATATTGAAATGAATTAGTTTTATTTTAATTAGTTTTATTTTTCTGAATTTTTTGATATATTATTTCTATTTTTAAGATTTTGAATTGAATTAGTTTTATTTTTCTGAATTTTTTGATATATTATTTCTATTTTTAAAATTTTGCATTGAATTAGTTTTATTTTTCTGAATTTTTTGATATATTATTTGTATTTTTAAGATTTTGAATTGAATTAGTTTTATTTTTATGAATTTTTTGATATATTATTTGTATTTTTAAGATTTTGAATTGAATTAGTTTTGTTTTTATGAATTTTTTGATATATTATATGTATTTTAAACATTTTGAATTGAATTAGTTTTATTTTTCTTAATTTTTTGATATATTATTTGTATTTTTAACATATTGAAATGAATTAGTTTTATTTGAATTAGTTTTATTTTTCTGAATTTTTTGATATATTATTTCTATTTTTAAGATTTTGAATTGAATTAGTTTTATTTTTCTGAATTTTTTGATATATTATTTGTATTTTTAAGATTTTGAATTGAATTAGTTTTTTTTTTTTTTTTTTTTGATATATTATTTGTATTTTTAAAATTTTGAATTGAATTAGTTTTATTTTTCTGAATTTTTTGATATATTATATGTATTATATGATTTTCAAAAAAGAAAAGTATTTTCAAAAAGGACCTTTAGTCGCGGTTGGCGAACCAACCTTGCGCGCGGGAAATTAAAAACCCGGCGAAAAACCCTTTAGTCGCGGTTGGGATCGCCAACCGCGACTAAAAAAACCTTGTCGCGCTTGGCGACCCCAACCGCGACTAAAGGGGTCCTATAAATAACGCAGGCGTTCACTTCGTCTTCCTCGTTCGCGCCGCCTCGACGTCTCGCCGATTTTCGCCGCTGCCGCCGTGCGCTCGACGTCCCGCGCCGCCCATGCGCGCCGCCGCTCTCTTCTCGATCTGTCGCGCCCGTAAGTCGCCGCGCCGCTGCCTGTGCGCCTCCTCTTCTCGATCCCGGACCGCGCCTGCGCCGACTGGCGCACGCGCTACGTGACCGAGCCGCTCCTCTGGCCACCGGCCGTGACCGCGCCGCCGGCCGGCGCACCGCCAGCAGACCGGCCGCACCAAAGGAACAAAAAGAAGTTTTAGAAAAAAATTAACAAAAAAAAAACAGTTTTTAAAATTTGCAAGAATTAGTCCGGATTTTTTTCTTTTTTTTTTTTTTTGTTATTTTTAATTTTAACTATATACTTAACAAAAAAACTTAAAATTTTGTAATTAACTATAACTTCAACTTAAAAAAAACTTAAAATTTTGTAATTAACTATAACTTCAACTTAACAAAAAAACTTAAAATTTTGTAATTAACTATAACTTCATATATAAAAACTTAACAAAAACTTAGATTTTGTTAAGTTTTGGCCCGTCTTCTCCGCGAGCCTCGACACGCGCCGTTCCTTTCGTCGTTGTCGCGCGCCCCGCCCGATTCTTCGTCCCCGCCAGCGTCCCGCGCGCGCGCCGATTCCTTCGTCGTTGTCGCCGTGGTGTCGCCGCCGTACCGTCGCCAACGCCGTCAACGCCGTCAACGCTACCTCTATTCATAAAAATGTAACGCCGCCGTACCATCGCCAACTTAAAAAGAACTAAAGTTTTGACTTAATAAAAATGAACTAAAATTTTGACTTAATAAAAATTGACTTAATAAAAAATGAACTAAAATTTTGACTTAATAAAAAATGAACTAAAATTGTAACGCCGTCGTCAACGCCGTCAACGCGCCAACGCTACCTCTATTCATAAAAATGTAACGCCGTCAACGCTACCGCCTCTATTCAACGCGCCAACGCCAACGCCGTCACGCGCCACCGCCACCGCGAGGGTTATGTGTCCTCGTCACCGCCACCGCCCTTTCGCCACCGCCCTTTCGCCACCGCCACGGTCTCTCGGTCACGCGTCACCGCGTCCCCGCCTCTCGTCTCTCTCTTTATATGTAGAAGAGATGTGATAATGCTGACATATACACAATTAATTTGTTTTTACTACATGTTTTCAGGACTGACATATGGCGGACGATAGAGCTGACCCGATTATGGCCAACTATGATCCGGACGCTGAAGCCCATATGTTCGGCATCATAAAAGGCGATATTCTATATGTGCCGACCGGACAAGAAGAAGATGATATCTCTTCTTATCTGAACCTTGAGGGTGAAGATGAAGGGCGCCGTCAGCAAGATGATTTTGAATAAACGTCGATAAACGACGATCTTCAAATGGAAGTAGCAACCACCTCCGGCGCCGAGGTATATATATACATTGAGCCTCTGGTGATACAAACTAACTGATTTGAATAAATATGTGTGTACTAACGCGCGCGACTCTCTTTCTTAGCCCTCGGCCGGATCGTCGAAAAAATCGAGTACGTCGTCAAAGCGTGGCGCAACCAAGACGATGAAACCAAACGAAACATGCACCATCGATGTTGTCGAGGAAGCAACCGGCAGGCCGCTGGAGCCCAGCAAGAACGCCACCAAGTTTATCAGCCAATGCGGAGCCGTTGTTAGAGACAACGTCTCGATCACCTTCCAGGAGTGGAATGAGCCAAAGAAGGCACGTCTTGGTTTCACTTTTGTCGATAAGAGAACAAAAAAGATTGCTTCAACAAGCTTATGGAACATTTCGTTCTACCTCCGGAATACCGCAAATACGATGAGGAGGGTAACGAGATTCAGGAAAACAAGGAGAGGTGCAAGCTAGTCAAACAGTTCGCTCTTTCTAAGATGTCCAACGCATTCCGGAAATACAAGCAAAATCTAGCCCATGACTTTGTCAAGAGGCAAGACTCCGGATTTCAAAGGACAATATGAGAAACTGCAACATGATTGGCCAGAATTTGTGAAGCAAAAGAAATCGAGCAGTTCCTTGAAATGTCGAAAAAAATAAGAAGAATGCGGCCAAGAAGGAGTACAATCATATTATGGGGCCAGGAGTGTATCGCTTTTGGCAGCCTAGGTGGGAGAAGATGGAGAGCGAGCTGAGGGCGCGAGGAATCCGTCCAGGTACGGAGGGATGGGACCCAAGGGCCAAAAGCTGGTGGTACGGGCATGGGGGATCGCTGAACCCGGAGACAGGGGAGTGTGTTTATCAGGGCAAAATAATTACACCCACCCAAAAGCTTATTGAGGCAATGAGGGATGCTCAAGAGGGGAGGATCAAGTTCAACAGACGACGCGACAAAAGCCCTCGGGAATCCTGAACACGGAGGACGTGTACGAGGCATGGGGCCCATTTCGTGGAAAGTAGGGTTCCCCCAGAACGATGACCCGTACGGTTACAGAAGCCGTAAGAGAAAGATGGATCGGGATGCGAATATTGTGGCGAAGTTGGTAACGGAAATGGATGTGATGAAGAAAACCGTGAGTGTACTAGTAGCCGAAAGAGATGCAGCTCGGCGCAGCATGAAGATCATCCAATGGATCTCGGAAGCCGCAGCGGAGAAGAAGCAGCGTGGCTTCCACGGAGGCCTCACCGGCTGGTGCACCGACGATAGAATGCACGGAGCCTCGGTGGTCGAAATTACTGCAGCCTCCTCGCTACCCCGTGGACGATATAAAGGAGATGAAAGCATGTCATCTCTATTATCCTATCGGGAACATGTCCATGAAGGTAGCCATCGGCAGTGCTTTACCACTGGAGCACTCCACCACAACAACCCCATTCAAGATGGCTATGCTCGTGTCACGGTGGAGGAGATAGTCCAAGGGTTTGAGGACCTGGACATTGACATTGCTACACCTGAAGGGGTGAAAAGACTTGGAGATGTCAAGCGCCAGTTCATTCTATGGCAGAAGAAATTTATCAAGTTTCCAGGCGAGGCGCCAACAAGTCCACCCCCGTACGGTGGTGGTGGTGGCGGTGGCGGTGACGGTGGCGGCGGTGGTGGTGGTGCTTCACCTACACCTCGTTCACGTCAGCACGCGCCCCAATTCACCTCCGGCGGGCACGCCGCCCCGTCCTCGTCCGGCGGGTGATCAGCAGACACCGCCCCCAATCCACCTCCGACGAAGAAGCAGAAGTGCAGGTTATTAACCCGGACCCTTATGTACCTAGAACCACAAAGATACCAGAGCCATCAAAGCCTCTCCCCACAAGGCCTTGGGAACGTAGTGCCGAGGAGTCGACTCACGCGCGGCTGCTGAATATGAGAAATGGAAGGCGGACTGCAAGAAGAAAAGAGAGGCGAGCCCAAGCCGGTATATTCGACAAGCAAAAGCAAGGGCTAAGTCATTTTTGACCACACCGTCCCAAGCCGCGAAGAATCTGCCTGACGACTATTTACGTGAACTTCGTAGGCAAGCACTCGCGTTCAAGAGGAACCAAGAGTTGGCGGAGAAGAAAGCCTTGGAGGAGGAGGCCGAGAAAAAATTAGAAAGGGGGAAAGAAGTTGCCCAGCTCGGGGAACAAAGTAAACAATCGATTGCCCCGCTTATAGTGAAAGCCACCGGTCCGGATGACCCCGATATCATAGCTGCGGCGACACGGGGATTGACGTAACGAGTGCCGGAGAACAAGCGGCCGACTTAGGTATCAATCTTCGTGCACTGTTAGGCCTTGATGAGGCGCCAATGAAGGACGTAGTATTTACATATGTGAAGAATGGCCCTCTCGTCGAGCTGCGCAGGAAGAGGATCTACCTCGACAAATGAAAGGTCTGCTAAATTGGTACAAGGGTTACATAAAACATAAAAACGCCAAAGACTATATCTATGCGGAAGTTAGACATGAGCATCACTTCAAACATTACTATGTGCAAATTCATCGAGTGAATTGTTCCAGCTGTTCAATCTGCGCGACCTCGACAAATCTATCATCGGTTGCTACGTTCTGTAAGTGATTTATTAATTTCTACCCCATCTCGTTCATTGCCTGCACTATATATATATATATATATATATTGTCCTAACTATCTTGTTGTGTACGCTATTATGCAGAATGAAGAAGCGGGAAATGCGAATAAGGAACATCCATGATGTTGGGTTCATTGACCCACAAATCGTTAATTCATATGTGTTAGAACACCACCCCGCCGACGTGGAGGATGACCTGTGGCGGTTTATTAGAAAACAGAAACTCAAAAGTGATATTCTATTTCCTTACCATTTTGGGTGAGTGTTTGTCTTGAGCACATTCTCTTTGTTTACTCCATGCATGGTATGTGGCTAATCGATGAGTTATGCATGATTGTGCATGTATCGTGTCCGCAGGTTCCACTGGATTCTTATGGTAATTCAAGTTCAGACCTCCTCAGTTCTCGTCCACGACTCTCTGAATATGGATCCGGCGCTTTGGGGCGACATGAGAAAAATGATGCAAAAGTAATTATTTTCATTCATTTGCGCTCTATATCGATCGGCCTATTTCGTTCATCATTTCCTAATATCAAGTAACTAATTAATAACTCTCTTGTTCATTTAATTTTCTTTGCCTCGTAGGGTTTGGAGACGGTTCGTAGATACCAAGGTCGGTGAATTCAAAAAAGAGCTACATTTTAAAATGGCAGTGCGGACGACTGGGGATATTCAGCCACCGGGGACCAATCTATGTGGATACTATGTTTGTGAGAGGATCCGGAGATACTGCAATGAGCGGGACCAGCGTGTGAGAACAACATCCGAGGAATAACCTCCGGAAGACGCTTAGTCCAGAAGCTCGCTTCCGACCTCTTCAAGAGGAACTAGCTGGATGGTTGGCGAGGGAAGTCATCGATCCTAGAGGAGAACACCATTACGATGACGTAGAACTTTTTATGCACTAAATTATGGATGGAAACTTGTTCAAAATTGTATATGGTCATCCGATATTGAATATATATTGTATATGGTCATCCGATATTGAATATATATTGTATATTCCTCTTGAATTCTTTTTGGTTCTAATTTCAAATTTGTTTGAAATTGTACATTCATATGCATGTATGTAGTACCGTAGAATATGTGAAACTCCTTCAAAATTAAAACCCAAAAGAAATAAAACAATACAAATTAAAAAGAAACCAGATTTAGGGGGAGGGGCTAAAACCCTAAACCTGCGGAGGCCTTTAGTCGCGGTTGGCCAAAGAACCGCGACTAAAGGTCCTCCGCCCTGGCGCGCCTGCGGCCACGTGGACGGGCCTTTAGTCGCGGTTCGTAAGGAACCGCGACTAAAGGGGGGGGCCTTTAGTCGCGCTACTTTGGTCGCGGTTGCGCCACCGCGACTAATGGCAGTTGCCAACCGCGACCAAAGCCCCTTTTTCCACCAGTGTCACTTCTGTAATGTGCGAAAAATCTATCTGTCTAAAATAACTACATAGAAGCTAATTCAAGTAGAAAAGACATTAGAAATGCACAAACAAAGTTTTTTCTAAAATAAATTTGATCGCTTTTGGGGCCAAATTTAGGTTGAATTCTCAAATGATTAAGAAATCATGATGTCACGTGCAATGCTCAAAACAATCTTGAATATAGACAAGTATAGCATCACTCAATAGGAATCATAAGCACTATCATACACCCCTCCCATGGCTATCCAAAATTGGAGCACATTCTTCACTTGTTTTGCACAAATTTCCTCCTCTCACAACCCCTAGACATAACAATACCCATAGTGATCTTGCAACTCCTGGTTAGAGCTTGCCCTTCTCCTTGTCTCATTGTTTGACTCTAGGGTGACTGCTCCTAGATTGGCTTAATATGCCTCTTTACCCGAGCACGTACGTGTTGTACTGTAGTTTGTGATTGATGATTAATCACCTGCATCAGATTGTCATTGTTTCAACCATCGCACTATGCCATAACTGTTACTACTTCTTTTCAGAGCCATTGATAGTTCCAATTTATATAGTGTTTTGTGAGGTGTTTTCATTTGGATTTTATTTGGTTTAGATGGTGTTCGCCTTTAACTGGCGTTATTGTACCAAAAACAAAGAGACCTTGTATTTTCATGTGAGTTTCAGGTGTCACGCATTTCAGGAAGGAAATCAAGCCATTTAATGAAGATTTGAAGGAAATCAGTCAACACTATAATTGGAAGATTCACCATCAGGATCTCATGAGACTTTAACAACCATCGGTACGGTTGATCGTACGACCTAACCGTACAAGTTGTTGCCGCCTTCACCTCATCGAAAGGGACAACTTTCGTTAAAGCAACACAGACAAAAACATTCGCTGCCATTCATCCACAAACAGAGAAGAGATCTGGAGAAGAACTCACCATTCGATCTTTAACGTGATCCTCCTCCTCAAGATCCACCACTCCACCATCATCATCTTAAGAGAGAGATAGAAAGATTCAACTTTGTAAACACTAGGGTTATAAACTCTATTCATATCCAGAATCTAATGTAGGAGATCATCACACTGAATCTTAAATTTAAATGGATGAGTTTAGAGCATTGTAAACAACATGAGAAAGATGGGATCAGGAAGAGGATAAAACTAGATTAGCAACTGAAAATAATTTAGGAAATATAAATTACACAAGTTATGACATTGCTTGTCTATGTTAGCTCAGGCAGCGACATTGCAGCTAGAGATTGGAGACTTTTGCACCAAAACATAATTTTTTAATAGGAAATTATGTTGATAATATATTTTAACCTATCACCGGATATTGAAATAACAACATTATGAAAGGAAATATAGTACTATACACAGTGTAACCGGAACATGTCGTTGATGAGTTGTCACCATTCACTACGGGAAAAATTGCCGCTGCCGTGCAGGCAATCATTGCCGTGAGCCGCTGCACGGCAAAGAAATCTTTGCCGTGCGGGGCAAGCAGGACGCACGGCAAAGACGTACCGCACGGCAACGATTTCTAGAAGCGCACGGCAACGAACAGCCGCACGGCATACTCTTCAGTGGCGCACGGCAAAGAAGCTTTGCACGGCAAAGCCTAAGAAGCACGCACGGCAAAGAAAAGCATCACGGCAAAGATCCTGCACACCGCACGGCAAAGTAAAGATGCACGGCAAAAGGGTCTGGACGTTGCCGTGGCGCACCCTTTGCCGTGCGGCAAGACAAACTACACGGCAAAGGGGCCTTTGTCGTGCGACTCCTTCTTTGCCGTGCGCCATACTTCATTTTATTGGTTTTTTCTTTCTATTTTATTTCATCTCATACTTATATTTTTTTTTATTAGTTTCACTTTTTGATGAATATTTATTAGTGTTAATTAAGACAATGTGCACTACAAAATTACTCTCCATGTTCATCCCCCATATATCAGGGTTTCGGAGCAATTAATACGCTTCGGAAAATCTGCTAAGTGTTATCGCCCAAATGTGAGGAAGGTCACACCGGGGAGCTACTTTTGCACCATTAGACCTTGCACCACACTTTGACACATATCATAGGTCCACATGCAAGGTTGGGTGGGGTTCCGGTGCTCCGTGGTCGTTATCCCCTCCTCCCCCCAATCGGAACGCGTGCCCGCGGTCTACCCCTAGATTTCTCCGCGAGGGTGAACCAATGTAACTTTTCATTCTTTTAGGTTTGTTTAGTACATATACACATGAGAACCAAGATTGGGACCCTTTGCACATATACCCACAGCTAGAGCCATTATCACACGATCGAGGGTGTGCCTGATCTACTGGTTAGGGTTAGGTGTAGGGTTAGGGCTTGGGTTTAGGGGCTAGGGCTAGGGTTTAGGTTAAAGGTAAGTATTTATGGTTAGGTATAGGTTTAGGTTTTAGGGTTAGGGTTAGGGTTTATGATGCATGGTTCTGCAGCTTCGGCGTCGTGGTTTAGGGATTTAGAGGGTTTAGGGCTCGAAGCCTCCGGTTTAGGGTTTAGGGTTTAGGGGAGCTACTTTTGCACCATTAGACCTTGCACCACACTTTGACACATATCATAGGTCCACATGCAAGGTTTGGTGGGGTTCCGGTGTTCCGGCGGTCGTTCTCCCCCTCCCCCCCCAAACAGCGAACGCGTGCCCGGCGGGTCTACCCCTAGATTTCTCCGGCGAGTGCACCAATGTAACTTTTCATTCTTTTAGGTTTGTTTAGGACATATACACATGGAGAACCAAGATTGGGACCCTTTGGCACATATACCCGCAGCTAGAGCCATTATCACACGATCGAGGGTGTGCCTGATCTACTGGTTAGGGTTAGGTGTAGGGTTAGGGCTAGGGCTAGGGTTTAGGGGCTAGGGCTAGGGTTTAGGTTAAAGGGTAAGTATTTATGGTTAGGTATAGGTTTAGGGTTTAGGGTTAGGGTTAGGGTTTATGATGCATGGTTCTGCTCTCGCGTCGTGGTTTAGGGATTTAGAGGGGTTTAGGGCTCGAAGCGTCCCCAGTTTAGGGTTTAGGGTTTAGGGGAGCTACTTTTGCACCATTAGACATTGCACCACACTTTGACACATATCATAGGTCCACATGCAAGGTTTGGTGGGGTTCCGGTGCTCCGGCGGTCGTTATCCCCTCCTCCCCCCAAAACAGCGGAACGCGTGCCCCGGCGGGTCTACTCCCTAGATTTCTCCGCGCGGTGCACCAATGTAACTTTTCATTCTTTTAGGTTTGTTTAGTACATATACACATGGAGAACCAAGATTGGGACCCTTTGGCACATATACCCGCAGCTAGAGCCATTATCACACGATCGAGGGTGTGCCTGATCTACTGGTTAGGGTTAGGTGTAGGGTTAGGGCTAGGGTTTAGGGTCTAGGGCTAGGGTTTAGGTTAAAGTTAAGTATTTATGGTTAGGTATAGGTTTAGGGTTTAGGGTTAGGGTTAGGGTTTATGATGCATGGTTCTGCAGCTCCGGCGTCGTGGTTTAGGGATTTAGGGGGTTTAGGGCTCGAAGCCTCCCCAGTTTAGGGTTTAGGGTTTAGGGGAGCTACTTTTGCACCATTAGACCTTGCACCACACTTTGACACATATCATAGGTCCACATGCAAGGTTTGGTGGGGTTCGGTGCTCCGGCGGTCGTTCTCCCCTCCTCCCCCAAAGCAGCGGAACGCGTGCCCGGCGGGTCTACCCCCTAGATTTCTCCGCGTGAGGGTGCACCAATGTAACTTTTCATTCTTTTAGGTTTGTTTAGGACATATACACATGGAGAACCAAGATTGGGACCCTTTGGCACATATACCCGCAGCTAGAGCCATTATCACACGATCGAGGTGTGCCTGATCTACGGTTAGGGTTAGGTGTAGGGTTAGGGCTAGGGTTTAGGGGTAGGGCTAGGGTTTAGGTTAAAGGTAAGTATTTATGGTTAGGTATAGGTTTAGGGTTTAGGGTTAGGGTTAGGGTTTATGATGCATGGTTCTGCAGCTCGTCGTGGTTTAGGGATTTAGAGGGGTTTAGGGCTCGAGGGTTACGGTTTAGGGTTTAGGGTTTAGGGGAGCTACTTTTGCACCATTAGACCTTGCACCACACTTTGAAACATATCATAGGTCCACATGCAAGGTTTGGTGGGGTTCGGTGTTCCGGCGGTCGTTCTCCCCTCCTCCCCCAAAACAGCGAACGCGTGCCCCGGCGGGTCTACCCCTAGATTTCTCCGCGCGGTGCACCAATGTAAATTTTCATTCTTTTAGGTTTGTTTAGGACATATACACATGGAGAACCAATATTGGGACCCTTTGGCACATATACCCGCAGCTAGAGCCATTATCACACGATCGAGGGTGTGCCTGATCTACTGGTTAGGGTTAGGTGTAGGGTTAGGGCTAGGGTTTAGGGGCTAGGGCTAGGGTTTAGGTTAAAGGGTAAGTATTTATGGTTAGGTATAGGTTTAGGGTTTAGGGTTAGGGTTAGGGTTTATGATGCATGGTTGACAAGGTATCAACTTGTCAATGCCTATGGATTGTAGGCTAGGGTTTAATTGGAAGTAGAGGGTAAGTAGATCTCGAAGGTTTCAGCCGAAAAGTACTCGACGATTATGAAAACTAGGGTTTGCAGACAATGATTCGATTTATTCTTCGTCCCTCGACTCCCCCATATAGGAGGTGGAGCCGAGGGATTCGTGCTATACAAGTTTACGAGTCCGGGACGGTTTCTAACTCATCCGCCAGATTACAAACAACACTTCCTATTACAACTCTATCTTTCCTTAGTAAATCTTGGGCTCCCGAATCTTCTTATTCTTCGGGTATTGGGCCTCCAGTAAACCCCGGGTACCATCTTCGGCAGGCCCATTTGGGATGCCTATGTCGTAGCCCCCGAGATTTTGCTTGAATCGTAGAGTCAGGGAAAATCTCCACTGTTTATTTTTATTCGGAAGCTTTAACTTTTTTATACTTCTTCACATAAAATTCTATATTGTACAGGGATAATGGTAGTTGGGGCTAGTTCATCTGACGGATCAGGTACTAGTTAACTGCTCTAGTGGCAATCCGCAAAAACCTACTTCAAAATCACGTCCCTGGACATGATCTCGGGATGCTGGTGTAAACTTCGACAGGTGCCGCTTAAGGTCTTACCATTCTGTCGAGTCCCAGTCGATTTATCGGGTACCTAACGCGTCCGTTAGGATTTTTCTTCGTATGATACGGATAAAAGTAGAGCGCGAGTCTTTGGCGATGCCACGCCCAGCGAACGGATCCGGGTCTTACCTTCGCAATTTTGCGGCATTCAGAAATTGATCGCAACTTCGGCTTCGAGAATATATTGTCGAGTGCTTTCCGGCTGTTGGAATGGCACATTTTATCGAGTCAAATATGACTTATATTGCTCTCCCGATGGGAGTATATGTAGAGTTAACTATAACTCGAAATACACTCTCTTGCTTTTCTATTTTTCCTTTGTTAATTTCATCGGGCACGCGAACAGCGTTCCGATGGGAGTAGCCCCCGAGGCTACAACCAAGAACTTGTGCTTGGTTGTAGGCTCAACATTTTAGTCCACCTTGTCGCTATATTGTCATTATTTCCCAATATGATCTTTTCTTCTTCTCTCTTTTTATCTCTCGGGTGCGCGAATGCGCTCCGATGGGAGTACCCCCGAGGCTACGGCCAAGAACTTGTGCTTGGTTGTAGGCTCCCAATTTCTATATTGCCATAGTCGAAATTTTACTTTTTGTCGAAGTAGCCCCCGAGCATTTGGGGAAAAACTTGTTTTTGATCAAAGGCTCCCAAGTATTGAATAATTCTTCCTGTCGCCAATCTTCTTTTATTTTTCTTGTCGACATGCTTCCCTTAATCAAATCTACTTCATCCTTCTCGAATAGTCGTGATTTTTCTGCCCTGTGGGTCCGTTGCTTCCACCACGTTGACACGTCGTGCAAGTGGGGGACACGTCCTCCGCTTTTTGGCGCACGTACGGTAACGCCTATCTCGGTAAAAATACCTTTTTACCCTTGTATCTAGAGGTCTATTCTCACACACGATTTCTTCATCCAACGGCACATTGCTTCACCCAATTCTTATATAAACCTTTCTTCAACCTCCGTTCATCCTCGCTTGCGCCGCTCACCTGTTCCTCTTCGCAAAAACTTCTCCTGCGCCCAATCTTTCTCGCTTCCGCACACACATTGCTCTGCCATTGCCGTTGATGCCACCGCTGCCCGACTCGCCACTCGCATCCAAGATGGCCGCGAGGGATCTTGAGTGGGAGAGATCCAAAATCTCCAACCAAGACACCAACATGCTGAAGAGGCTTGGCCTCATGAAGAAGGAGGACGCCATCCGCTTTCCTAGCGAAGAAAGCTACCCCAAGCCTCCAATGGAGTATCGGGTTAGTTTTGTTGATCATCTCATCCGCGGCCTCTCGACCCCAATCCACGATTTCCTCCGCGGTCTTCTTTTTGTTTATGGGATTCAACTGCACCAATTGACCCCCAATTCCATCCTTCACATTTCTATCTTCATCACACTTTGCGAATGCTTCCTCGGAATCCCTCCCAATTGGGCTCTGTGGAAACGCATTTTCTGCCTCCGCCGCAATGGCTCCCACAACGTCACTTATAACATAGGTGGCGTTGTTATCTGTGTTCGTACTGATGTCGACTATTTCGACGTCAAATTTCCTGATTCTGTCCAAGGATGGCGCAAAAAGTGGCTCTACATTCACGAAGAAAGCGCCAACTCCGTTGAGCACAACATAGTTCCTTTCGACGGAAGTGCCAGAATTCAGCGCCGCCGCTCCTGGGATGCCGAAGCTTCCGAGGAAGAGAAAAAGGCGACAGAGGCACTCATGTCTCGTATTCGCCAGCTTCAAAACACTCGAGGCAAAGAGCTGTCTGGTGTTCAAATCACTGCCTACTTCCTTAGGATTAGAGTGCAGCCTCTTGAGGCTCGCAAAAATCCCCTTTGGACGTATTGTGGTAAAAATGACGCCAACAGAATCTCCGGTGATCTTTCCCCCAAGGACTTGGAGAAGTTGATTCGAAGACTTTCTCGCCTGGGTAAAGACCCAATTCCTTCCTCTTGTCGCGTGGAACCGTACAGCGCCGCCAATCCACTCCCCGAGGTATTTTGTCTTGCCGAGTTTTTACCTTGTTTTGCATTTTCTCTGCATCTCATTATATTGTCATCTCTTTTAATTTTCCTTCTGGTCACTATTTTTTACAGAACCATCCTACTATGACTTCCCTTCCTCCTCTTCCGGAGGGTGGAGAAGTCGAAGAACAGGCCATCGTTGCCGAAGATACTCAAGGTTCTTCTATTCGTGAAAGTGAAGTCGCGGGTTCTCACAAATCTGCGGCTTCTCATGAAAAAGAAGTTGAGTCTGAAGCCAGTGAATCGACGCAATCCCTTCCTCTTGCTGTTTCTCCAAAGAACAAAAGGAAAAGGACTGATGTTGAAGATTCTGGCACCTCTAAGGCTGAAGAAGTTGTTCCTTCTCATCCGAAGGCAGCTTACGATCCTTATGTTGAATCCCTCGTCAGCTCGTAAGTCGTCTTTATTTCTCTCTATTTTTGTACTCGAAGTATTTATCTTGTCTTGCTTTTTATGCTGCCGATTTTTTGATTAATAGTGATGACGAGGAAGAAGTCCAACTACTGACGTGGCTCCTCGGACAAGCACGTCACGTACTGTACTTGTCTCAGACACGCTAGTTGAAGGAGAAGAAACGTCGCCTCCTCAACAAAACGTCGTCACCACTACTCCGCCATCAAGCCCCCTTGCTCCTTCACCAAAAAGGGCAAGGGTTGAAAAGATTGTTGAACCTGCCCCTCAGTTGGGCAGTTCGTCGACTCTGCTCCTAGATGATGTAAGCTTGTCGACATCTATATTTTCCTTATTTTGTTTTTTCACACCTTTTCTCTTTTTCATGCCGATGTTTTTCTTTCTATGTTCATGTTGAACAGCCTATGATCAAGGATCTTCTCCGCATCGGTTCCCAATTTATTGGGTACCGTGAATATGCTAATAGAGCCGAAGGTAACGACTTTTGTACTTGCTGTTTTTCCTTGATTTTTTACTCCTGTTGCTTGTCGCGATTTTTGATCTTTCTTCTCTCTTTTTTTTTCATATCTCGACAGAGAAACTTGCAGAGGCTAACGAACGCACGACGCACTTTCTCGAAAACTTGAGCAAAGTGAGGCGGCTCGCAAGAAAGCGGACCTCGCTGCTAGCAAAGCCAAGGCCGAAGCTGATGAAGCCAAGGCGAAAGCTGCTGGTGTCGAGGAACTGCAGAAAAAGCTTAAGGATGCTACAGCTGCTTTAGATGAACATAAAGCTGCGCAAGCTTCTCGTGAAGAAGGAATCCTCAAGCGCCTGAAGACTCAGAGTCGCCGCACTTTCGGTAATTTTACTGCTCCCTTCTATTTTTATGAGAATCTTTGTTTCTTGTCTTTTCACTAATACTTTGTTTCCTTGACAGTCCAAACAAACCAGGATTTTGATCTGACGAATCCTGTCGATGATCCGGTCCTTGACGCACTTTCCTATCTGGAGCTTCATGGGTCCGAGATTCGTGAAGGTGTATCGAATGCTAACGCAGTATTGTCGGCATTGTTCCCCTACTTCTTCCCGAAGAAGGAGGAGCTGCGACTTTCCTCAACCTTGCCAAGATGTTCAATACACCGGAAGACCTTGGACTGAAGATGCGCCAAGAAAATATGAAGGTCGCCGTTGAGAACACTGTCGCGTTGGTTGCTGACAGTCGACAGACTATTGACTGGATGAAAGTTGGCGACACCGAGCAAATAGATCAGTCAAGGTGGAAGTCGCTGATTAAGGCGGCCAAGCCCAACACAAAGAAGATCTTGGCGTATCTCGGGATTAAACCATCGTCGACTCCTAGCTCGTCAAGGCCGGAGGTCTAGTTGCATGCCTCTGTTTTTCTTCTGTTTCTTTTGCTCCTGTCGCCAAAGTAGTCATTTGGCGACACGTACTTCCTTAGCTCCACTGTAATGCCCTTGTAATTATTCCAAGAGATTAATGAAAACTTCTATCTTTGCTTGTTGTTTGATGTTGTCTTGTTTAAATTTCAGTTGATATTTGATAACTATACTCCATCTTCCGCTCCTTCCAATGTTTCGCCTTCTTCTTCCCGCGCGAGGAGAGCTTTTGCTGATACCTGTCGACGATACCTTGTCGCAAGAGCTGGATGAACTTCGGCAGCAACTTCAGTATGCGAAGAAACAAACACTTGTGATGATGGAGCAATCTCGTAAGTCATCAAAGCTGAAAAAATTGCTCTTGACAAGCTCACGAGCCGTGGCTGCTAAGGAAATTGCCGCTTCCGAGGCTGAAAAGGCAACTACTCGAGAAAATTTCATGCTCGAATTAATGAATGAAGCCAGTGCAGATATGTCGGGTATGCCTGTTTCATCCACTGATATCTTTCATCTTCATGCTATTGTTTCTTAAAGGTTTCCACTTCTTTGTTTTGATAGGTGCCTTTACTGATGCTGCTGCCGAGGAAGAGAGGGTAAATGCCAGGATAAGCCTCCTTGTTAATCTTTCCCTGGACCATGGTTCTTTGTTTTGGGCTACCCCAGAGAGGACCCGCCAAATTGTCAGATTTCAAGATCGCGCCTCTCAAACTCGCGATTTCCTTGACTTCTGTACCAAGACCTTGTCCATGGTTTACAACTCCATGTTTCCTCGGAACGTCCAACCAAAAACTCTTCCTGAATTGATGGAAAGGTTCAAGGATGCTCGCAGTATCCATGATTTTGTCAAAGCTCAACTAGTAGCGGCGCCAGTTGCTCTTATCATGCTCCAGATCTGCCACTCGAAGCTTGACCTTACCCAGGTTGTCGAGAAGGTTCACCAAAAGGTAAAACGTCGGAGAGTTGGTGTTGACAGGATTAACACGAAGGTTACGCCCATAGCCGAAGAAATGATTGAGGACCTGCTTCGGATGGATGCCGATTTTTTGCCGATGGCCATTATGCCGATTTTCTTGGTGCTGCTCTGAGGAAAACAGAGTTACTCTTGATGACATACTTGAATCAAGACTAGTTATTTTCTTCTTGTAGATATTTCTTCTTTGTAATCCATGACTATATTGTAAAGCAATCATTATATTTCTCTGTTTGTCTAGCCCCCGAGTGTTTCGGTGACTCTTTACTATATTTGTATATTTGCGAGGTTTTGAACCAAGGCATTTATATATTTAAGGCGAATATGAGCCCCCGAGCTTTTTATTGAGTACTATTTTGTATTTTTATTGACTCACGAGGTATTTGAATACCAAGGCAAGGCTTTTCTTTTGTCGATGAACTATATTGAAATTCGTCGGAGCAAAGACTTTGGTCATGTCGATAAAGAAGAAAAGTTATATTGTCACTATCTTTATTATATTGCAGCACCGCGAGCCCGCCTCATTAAAAACCTTTCTCGGCCCCACTCGGTGCCCCGAAAAAGGAAAAGAGTGCGTCTGAAAACTCGCGGGCGTTTCAGTACATTGAAGTTTTACAAGGACTATATTTCGACTCTAGGCGTAGAACCGCCTAAGCCACGTTCCAGGGGTTTGGCTCCTCCACCCTGTCTTCTTGTCCTTTATCTTGTATGCTCCTCCTCCGATTACTTCCGTGACGATGTAAGGGCCAAGCCACGGTGACTCGAGTTTTTCATGACTTTTTTGCGTAAGCCGAAGAACTAAGTCGCCCACCTGAAAAGATCTTGGCCGCAAACGTGTTGTGGTAATTCTTCAAGTCCTGTTGATATTTGGTTACCCGAGATAATACTTCATCTCGAGCTTCATCAAGTGCGTCGACGTCGTCCTCTAGCGCTCTTCTCGATGTTTCTTCATCATATTCAGCGACACGTGGAGAATTGTGCTCTATCTCGATTGGTAGTACTGCTTCTGCTCCATGAACCAGAAAAAACGGAGTTTCTGCGTTGCTGTGTTTGGTGTTGTTGGATGCTCCACAACACGCTTGGTAGTTCTTCTGGCCAGGTATGTCGAGCTTTTTCCAGTGGTCCTAACAAGCGCTTCTTGATGCCATTGCAGATGATACCATTGGCTTTCTCGACTTGCCCATTGGTTTGAGGATGTGCACTGACGCAAAGTTCAGCTTGATACCCACCTCTTCGCAATAATCTTTGAATTCATGGGATGTGAAGTTCTGCCGTTGTCGTGGCGATGCTATGGGGCACTCAAATCGAAGACGAGGCCTTTTACGAATTTTACTGCGGATGCTCCATCTGGTGAATTTATCGGCTTCGCTTCTATCCACTTTGTAAACTTATCGACAGCTACTAGCATGTACTCCTTTCCTCCTGGCCAGGATTTGTGTAACTTACCCACCATATCAAGTCCCCATTGAGCAAAGGGCCATGACAATGGTATTGGTGCTAGCTCTGCTGCTGGAGAGTGAGGTTTTGCGGCAAATCTTTGACATGCGTCGCAAGTTCTTACTATGTCCTTAGCGTCCTCGATTGCTGTCAACCAGTAGAATCCTGCCCGAAAAACCTTGGCTGCGATAGCTCGACTACTTGCGTGGTGGCCACATATTCCTTCGTGTACATCCTTCAGAATTATTCTTCCTTCTTCGGGTGTGACGCGCCTTTGCAAGACGCCTGAAATACTTCGCTTATACAGTTCTCCCTTGACCACCGTAAAAGCTTTGGAGCGTCGAATTACTCGCCTTGCCTCAACTGGATCGTCGGGTATTTCTTTCCTCGGGATGTATGATATGTACGGCTGCATCCACGGTATCTGTATCACCATGACCAGGTCCTGATCTTCTTCTTCGTCCTCTTGCTTTTCCTTGGTAGCCCCCGAGGGTTTCTTCTCCTTCTTTTTTGATTTTGTCGACTTAGTGGATCTCTCTGTTATTTCTTCCCAGAATACACCTGGGACCGCAGGCATTGCGACCAGTCTTTGCAGAACATCGGCCGTCGATTGCTCAATCTGCTAATATGGTTTACTTCGCATCCATCGAACAACTTCTCGAGTTCGTTGTATACCTCCTTGTATGCCATCATGCTATCATTGATTGCGTCACATTGGTTCATAACTTCTTGTGCCACCAGTTGTGAGTCGCCAAAGATTTTTAGTCGAGTTGCACCACAGCTTTCGCCATCTTCATCCCGTGTATGAGAGCCTCATATTCTGCTTCATTGTTAGATGCGTTGGGAACGTCATCCGAAGGATGTACTTCAACTTGTCGCCTTCGGGTGATATGAGTCTACTCCTGCGCCTTCTAGTCTCTTGGACCCATCAAAGTTCATGGTCCAGGTTCTCGATAAATCCGGAGGTCCTGTATTTTGCAACTCCATCCACTCTGCGATGCCGGCAGTATTTGCGATTTTATTGCTTTTCTTTTTCATACGTGACGAGGGGAAAGTTCTATTCCCCAAAAGGGAGACACGACCCGTAGCTTCTGGGTTGTTCAATATATTTGACAAGGGGGCTTCATTGACCACTATGATTGGATGTGCCGAAAAATAGTGGCGCAATTTTATTGCTGTTGTCGTGAACACTCCATATGCTATCTTTTGGTACTGCGGATACCTTTGTTTTGATGGCGATAAAACGATGAAGTATCTTTGCCTCACGCCGCGGAGTTTTCCTTCTTCTTCCTTTGACCACTTCGTGCTCACCACTTGGGCGTGGCTACGATATATAGCAAGGAGAGGTTCCCTTTCTTTTGGTGCCACCAGATTGGCGGTGTCGAAATTGTGCGCTTCAAATCCTCGAAAGCTCCTTCGTTCCACTGGAATTTATCTCCTTGTTTTATCAAAGCGTAGAACGAGCGGTGCTTTTCTCCCGACCTGCTGAACTGCTGTGAGCTCGTAGTTAGCTGTTGTATCTCCTTCAACTTTGTTGGCTTCCTCATTGTTACGATAGCTTGTATTTTGTGGGATTTGCTTCAATCCCTCTTGCTGAGACCCCAAAAGTTCTCCTGCTGGGACGCCAAAGGAACACTTCGTCGGGTTCAGTTTGAGGCAATTTATCAAGATTGTCGAAGGTTTCCGTGAGATCCTCGATCAGCGTTGCCCCCTTTTTGATGTTATGACGACATCATCAATGTATACTTGCACGTTCTTCCCAATCTGTGCAAAATACTTCTGCATCATCCTTTGATATGTTGCTCCCGCATTTTTTAGACCAAAGGGCATTGTTTTGTAGCAAACACGCCGTAAGGTGTAATAAACGCGGTCTTTACTTCATCTTCTTCTTTCAATCTGATCTGGTTATAACCAGAATATGCATCCAGGAAGGAAAGACGTCGCATCCAGCCGTGGAGTCGATAATTTGATCGATCCTCGGGAGGGAAAGTGATCCTTTGGACAATGTTTATTGACACACGTAAAGTCGACGCACATGCGAAGGACCTTAGTGTTTTTCTTCGGCCCAGCACAGGATTTGCTACCCATGTGGCTTCTGTGAATATCTCTTTGATAAAACCAGCTTCTTGTAGTCTATTGATTTCTGACAGCATGGCTTTGCGGTTGGGTTCCGAAAAACGCCGCAAAGGTTGTTTGATTGGTCTCGCTAGTGGATCCAAGTTTAGGTGGTGCTCGGCAAGTTCTGGTACTCCTGGCATGTCAGTGGACACCATGCGAAGATTTTCCGGTGCTCACGGAGGAACTCGAGCGCGCTTTCTATGCGATATCCATGTCGTTTGCGATAGATGTCGTCTTTTTTGGATCTGTCGGATGAATCTGCACCTCTTTTGAATTTTTCGGTACGAAAGTTGATTCTTTGTTTGGCCTTCCAACTTCTGGCAGTACGTCGTAATCAGTCATGCTTTTTGGCCAAGTACTCAGCTTGCATCCCGAAAGTTTCGACAACCGGTGGAAATCCTTGTCGCATTTATCGGCTAAGGCAAAGCTTCCTTTAACTGTGATTGGTCCCTTTGGTCCAGGCAACCTCCACAATAAGTATGTATAGTGTGGCACTGCCATAAATCTAGCATATGCTGGTCGTCCCAACAGAGCGTGAAATTGCGATGTATAGTGGCACTGCCATAAATCTAGCATATGCTGGTCGTCCCAACAGAGCGTGAAATTGCGACGGAAAATCCACGACTTCAAACTCGAGCCTCTCGATTCTATAATTTTCTCGGGTCCCAAACTGAACGTCGAGATTGATCTTTCCCAATGGATAACTTGGTTTCTCCGGTGTGATGCGTGGAACCTTGTGTCTGTTGGTTTCAAGTTTGCTAAGGATATGTTCATCTTCCTCAATGTATCCGCATACATAAGGTTTAAGCTGCCGCCGTCTATGAACACTCGAGAGACATCAAATCCCGCGATAACTTGTGAGAATAAGTCTTGTTGCCGGTCGAAGGAACTTTTGCGGATGATGTGCTATTGAAGCCGATATCTTGTCAGGACCAATTAAGGTACTCAAGTTGGTGGAGCATTTCTCCGCCATAAACACTGTCGTGAGATTACTCTGAGCTCTATTAGACGGCCTTCCCTTGAATCATCGACCTGCTCAGTTGGAGTTAGGATCAACATAAGGTGGTGGTGGAGGTGCTGCCGCTGTCGAGCTGAGTCGATTGTAATGCAATCGTGGGAGGAGCGGCAAGTGAATCTCGCTCAGGGTTCTCGAGGATTTCTTTGTGCTGCCCGCGCATTAGCTTCTGCATACCGCAACATTGCTTGAAAATTTCGACAATCTTTCTGCAAATGCCCTGACTGTCTTTTACCGTTGCTATCGAGGAAAAAATGCATCTGGCACGGTCCATTCATCATCTCCTCAGGGGAGACAAAAGGTCTTGGGAATCTAGGCCCGCTATTTTGCCTGTTGCGTGAATCATCCCTGTTATCACCTCGCTGTTCATTGCTTCTTTGGTAATCATCTCTATTGCTTCCTCCTGTGTCCGCCTGCCGAAATTTGTCCTGGAGCATCGTAGTTCTGGTACTAGGGAATCTTCGCCTCGGTTGATAGTTTCGACCACGGTCCTCACTGTGTCGTTTGTTGTGGACAGCGTCTTCTCCATCTGCCCATTTATTTGCTATCTCCATTAACGCGGATACTATCTTTGGATTGGTCCTTCCCAAGTCCTCGACAAAATCTCCACGCCGACTCCTGCGACAAACGCATCTATTGCTCTCTCGTCAGATATATTTTCTGCCGAATTTTTGATGATATTCCACCTCTGGATGTACTTCCTCATTGGCTCATCTGGCTTTTGTCGACACGCTCTCAACTCCTCTAACCACGCAGGTTTGCACGTGGACCTGAAGTTCTTGACGAACACATCCTCGAAACTTTTCCAGCTGTCGATGGATCCTGGAGCGAGTTTCTTTATCCAAGATCGTGCGGCTCCACTCAAATGCACCTGGATGCTTTGCATGGCTGTTGCCCTAGTTCCTCCTGTGAGCTTCACCGTCTCTAGATAGTCGACTAGCCGGTCCTCACGGATCTTGAAGGCCGTCGAACTTCTTGAAATTATCGGGTAACTTGAATCCACGAGGGGACTCGAGTTTTCCGGACTCTCCTCGTGAAGCATGGCAAGCCACACATATCTTCGTCGTCACTCCGGAGTTGCCGATGATCCCTTCTGCTCTGCCGCGCTCTGTCGACACTTGCTTGTCTTTTTGTGTCTCTTGCTCCACTTGGTCCTTCGAGTCTGCCATTGCTGCTGCTGGGGGCGTGGACTATTTTGTCTTGCCGCTCCTTCGGGAGGCGTTGATACAAACGCTCCCCATAGCTCCAACTCCTGCTACCGCCATATTGTATAGTGTTTCCCTAGGATCACCTGGAGGTGGTTTAGATGCAAGGATAAAAGCATGTGTCGCCATATACCCACCCTCTGGTGTCTTAGGGATGATGTTTCCTCTTGTATCTATCGACATAAAGGACATGTCGAGGTTTTGGACCAAGTGCTCTCTTTCTGCTTCGGGTATATGTTGCCTTGATCTTGCTCTGTTCCGCGCCTCCCGGTGGCTATCACCCGTAGTTCTAGATTGTCGACTTAGATCTGCCCTTCTCTGCTGGATGCGAAGCTGCCTCCTTCCTCTGTTCAATTCATTTCCACATTTTCCAATTCCGCGGCTCGTGCGAGCCTATATTGATATGCTTGCAATTCTTCTGGTGTGGCTGTGGTAGCCATTGGTTCTGTGCCATTCATAGCTCTCGCGGCTCTGTCCCACGCTGCTTGTGAAAGTTGAACTCTATCTCGCGGCTCTGGCCCGACGTATTTGTTGCCCAGGCCTTGTCGCAGATTGGAGGGATCGACGTATGGATTTCCCAAACTGTCGAAAGCCTCGGATGTCTCCTCTTGATCTTCAATGGCGTAAATCTGATGATACTTTGTACTCAGATCTACGTTGGGTTTGGTGACATCATCGTTGAGATTGATGAAGACCTTGCCCACTTGTGAGAGATTTGTCGATAAAGTCGTAACTGCGACATCGCTTGAGCCATCGCTTTTATATGAGTCCGCAGATGACTCAAACGACATGTCGTTGAAGATCTTGGCGAGTTTCTCTCTTGTTCTGGTGCGTAACGTGTCGCCGAGGTTTCTTCTTCTGACTCGGTTAACGATGCATAGCTTGAAAAATCTGAATCGACCACCGACGATCCCGACGAAATCGGAATCTCGACACGATACGATCCTTCCTTCTCGACGCGAAAGTGAAACCTTCCGAACGTCATCTCCATGGGCTCCGCCAGATGCATATGCATCCAAACGGGAGGGTGGGTGAGGAACAAAATCGACAAGACCAGCAGCGATCTGTTACCTCGATCCATTGTGTTGCTTGCGGTTGACGATGTCGAAGATCTTGAGCGTGCCATCGAGATCAGCTCCTTACGCCTCTAGTTCCCACAGACGGCGCCAGTGACAAGGTATCAACTTGTCAATGCCTATGGATTGTAGGCTAGGGTTTAATTGGAAGTAGAGGGTAAGTAGATCTCGTAGGTTTCAGCCGAAAAGTACTCGACGATTATGAAAACTAGGGTTTGCAGACAATGATTCGATTTATTCTTCGTCCCTCGACTCCCCCTTTATATAGGAGGTGGAGCCGAGGGATTCGTGCTATACAGATTTACAGAGTCCGGGACGATTTCTAACTCATCCCGCCAGATTACAAACAACACTTCCTATTACAACTCTATCTTTCCTTAGTAAATCTTGGGCTCCCGAATCTTCTTATTCTTCGGGTATTGGGCCTCCAGTAAACCCCGGGTACCATCTTCGGCAGGCCCATTTGGGATGCCTATGTCAATGGTTCTGCAGCTCCGGCGTCGTGGTTTAGGGATTTAGAGGGGTTTAGGGCTTGAAGCCTCCCCAGTTTAGGGTTTAGGGTTTAGGGAGCTACTTTTGCACCATTAGACCTTGCACCACACTTTGACACATATCATAGGTCCACATGCAAGGTTTGGTGGGGTTCGGGTGCTCCGGCGGTCGTTATCCTCCTCCTCCCAAAAGCGGTGTGCCCGGCGGGTCTACCCCCTAGATTTCTCCGCGCGAGGGTGCACCAATGTAACTTTTCATTCTTTTAGGTTTGTTTAGTACATATACACATGGAGAACCAAGATTGGGACCCTTTGGCACATATACCCGCAGCTAGAGCCATTATCACACGATCGAGGGTGTGCCTGATCTACTGGTTAGGGTTAGGTGTAGGGTTAGGGCTAGGGTTTAGGGGCTAGGGCTAGGGTTTAGGTTAAAGTTAAGTATTTATGGTTAGGTATAGGTTTAGGGTTTAGGGTTAGGGTTAGGGTTTATGATGCATGTTCTGCAGCTCCGGCGTCGTGGTTTAGGGATTTAGAGGGTTTAGGGCTCGAAGCCTCCGGTTTAGGGTTTAGGGTTTAGGGGAGCTACTTTTGCACCATTAGACCTTGCACCACACTTTGACACATATCATAGGTCCACATGTAACGTTTGGTGGGGTTCCGGTGCTCCGGCGGTCGTTCTCCCCCTCCTAAAAGCGGAACGCGTGCCCGGCGGGTCTACCCCCTAGATTTCTCCGCGCGAGTGTGCACCAATGTAACTTTTCATTCTTTTAGGTTTGTTTAGGACATATACACATGGAGAACCAAGATTGGGACCCTTTGGCACATATACCCGCAGCTAGAGCCATTATCACACGATCGAGGGTGTGCTGATCTATTGGTTAGGGTTAGGTGTAGGGTTAGGGCTAGGGTTTAGGGGCTAGGGCTAGGGTTTAGGTTAAAGGTAAGTATTTATGGTTAGGTATAGGTTTAGGGTTTAGGGTTAGGGTTAGGGTTTATGATGCATGGTTAAGCTCGGCGTCGTGGTTTAGGGATTTAGAGGGTTTAGGGCTCGAAGCCTCCCCAGTTTAGGGTTTAGGGTTTAGGGGAGCTACTTTTGCACCATTAGACCTTGAACCACACTTTGAAACATATCATAGGTCCACATGCAAGGTTTGGTGGGGTTCCGGTGCTCCGGCGGTCGTTCTCCCCCTCCTCCCCCAAAAGGCGCGTGCCCCGCGGGTCTACCTAGATTTCTCCGCGAGGGTGCACCAATGTAACTTTTCATTCTTTTAGGTTTGTTTAGGACATATACACATGGAGAACCAAGATTGGGACCCTTTGGCACATATACCCGCAGCTAGAGCCATTATCACACGATCGAGGGTGTGCGATCTACTGGTTAGGGTTAGGTGTAGGGTTAGGGCTAGGGTTTAGGGGCTAGGGCTAGGGTTTAGGTTAAAGGTAAGTATTTATGGTTAGGTATAGGTTTAGGGTTTAGGGTTAGGGTTAGGGTTTATGATGCATGGTTCTGCAGCTCCGGCGTCGTGGTTTAGGGATTTAGAGGGGTTTAGGGCTCGAAGCCTCCCCGTTTAGGGTTTAGGGGTTAGGGGCGCTACTTTTGCACCATTACACCTTGCACCACACTTTGACACATATGATAGGTCCACATGCAAGGTTTGGTGGGGTTCCGGTGCTCAGTCGTTCTCCCCCTCCTCCCCCCAAAACAGCGGAACGTGTGCCCCGGCGGGTCTACCCCCTAGATTTCTCCGCGCGAGGGTGCACCAATGTAACTTTTCATTCTTTTAGGTTTGTTAGGACATATACACATGGAGAACCAAGATTGGGACCCTTTGGCACATATACCCAGCTAGAGCCATTATCACACGATCGAGGTGTGCCTCTACTGGTTAGGGTTAGGTGTAGGGTTAGGGCTAGGGTTTAGGGGCTAGGGCTAGGGTTTAGGTTAAAGGGTAGTATTTATGGTTAGGTATAGGTTTAGGGTTTAGGGTTAGGGTTAGGGTTTATGATGCATGGTTCTGCAGCTCCGGTGTCGTGGTTTAGGGATTTAGAGGGTTTAGGGCTCGAAGCCTCCCCAGTTTAGGGTTTAGGGTTTAGGGGAGCTACTTTTGCACCATTAGACCTTGACACATATCATAGGTCCACATGCAAGGTTTGGTGGGGTTCCGGTGCTCCGGCGGTCGTTATCCCCTCCTCCCCCAAAACAGCGGAACGCGTGCCCCGGCGGGTCTACCCCCCTAGATTTCTCGCGAGGGTGCACCAATGTAAATTTTCATTCTTTTAGGTTTGTTTAGTACATATACACATGGAGAACCAAGATTGGGACCCTTTGGCACATATACCCAGCTAGAGCCATTATCACACGATCGAGGGTGTGCTGATCTACTGGTTAGGGTTAGGTGTAGGGTTAGGGCTAGGGTTTAGGGGCTAGGGCTAGGGTTTAGGTTAAAGGTAAGTATTTATGGTTAGGTATAGGTTTAGGGTTTAGGGTTTAGGGTTAGGGTTAGGGTTTATGATGCATGGTTCTGCTCCGGCGTCGTGGTTTAGGGATTTAGAGGGGTTTAGGGCTCGAAGCCTCCCCATTTTAGGGTTTAGGGTTTAGAGCTACTTTTGCACCATTACACCTTCCACCACACTTTGACACATATCATAGGTCCACATGCAAGGTTTGGTGGGGTTTCGGTGCTCGGCGGTCGTTCTCCCCTCCCCCCAAAGGAGCAACGTGCCCAGCGGGTCTACCCCTAGATTTCTCCGCGCGGTGCACCAATGTAACTTTTCATTCTTTTAGCTTTTTTTAGGACATATACACATGGAGAACCAAGATTGGGACCCTTTGGCACATATACCGCAGCTAGAGCCATTATCACACGATCGAGGGTGTGCCTGATCTACTAGTTAGGGTTAGGTGTAGGGTTAGGGCTAGGGTTTAGGGGCTAGGGCTAGGGTTTAGTTTAAAGGGTAAGTATTTATGGTTAGGTATAGGTTTAGGGTTTAGGGTTAGGGTTAGGGTTTATGATGCATGGTTCTGCAGCTCCGGCGTCGTGGTTTAGGGATTTAGAGGGTTTAGGGCTAAAGCCTCCCCGATTTGGGTTTAGGGTTTAGGGAGCTACTTTTGCACCATTACACTGCACCACACTTTGACATGTATCATAGGTCCACATGCAAGGTTTGGTGGGGTTCCGTGCTCGGCGATCGTTCTCCCTCCCCCCAAAAACGGAGCAACGTGCCCCGCGGGTCTACCCCCTAGATTTCTCCGCGAGGTGCACCAATGTAACTTTTCATTCTTTTAGGTTTGTTTAGTACATATACACATGGAGAACCAAGATTGGGACCCTTTGGCACATATACCCGCAGCTAGAGCCATTATCACACGATCGAGGGTGTGCCTGATCTACTGGTTAGGGTTAGGTGTAGGGTTAGGGCTAGGGCTAGGGTTTAGGGCTAGGGCTAGGGTTTAGGTTAAAGGTAAGTATTTATGGTTAGGTATAGGTTTAGGGTTTAGGGTTAGGGTTAGGGTTTATGATGCATGGTTTTGCAGCTCCGGTGTGTCAACTCCGGTGTGTCAGCACGTGTAGTCACTGACTACTGCATGCCGGCCTGGCATGACAGGATACGATCTGCTGAGGAGGGTCAAGGTAAAGATATTTGCATAGCCTTTATTCTTGCTCTGCTAATTTGAGCATGCATTCATTCATTTCATAGCATAGTACACATTTTCCTCCTTCTCTTCACATTTTCCTTCTCTTTCCTTATAAATGAAATGATTAAAAAAAAACGTTGCCGTGCGCAGGCGCACGGCAAAGAAGCCTGCCGCACGGCAAAGGCCTCCCTGCGCACGGCAAAGACCCGCCGCACGGCAAAGGTCCTTTGCCGCACGGCAAAGGGCTGCGCACGGAAAAGGGTGCGGATAAGCACCTGGTCGGGACGCTCCCTGACCCACAAACGCATCTCACATCCCCATCCACCGAGCCGCCACCCTCCTCTCTCGCTCGACGCCGCCGCGCCCTACCCCGCCGCCGCCTCCCTCCTCTCTCGCTCGACGCCGCCGCGCCCTACCCCGCCGCCACCACCCTCCTCTCTCGCTCGACGCCGCCGCGCCCTACCCCGCCGCCGCCTCCCTCCTCTCTCCCACGTAGCCGCCGCCGCCGGACCTCCCACGCAGACGCTGCCGCTGGCCTCGCCCTCCCTCGCCGCCGCCTCCCTCCTCCCTCCCAGGCAGGCTGCGCCGCACCGCTGCCGCCTCCCTGCTCCTCTCAGGCGCTGCCTGCGCCTCCTCCCCGCCCGCCGCTGCTGCTGCTTGCCCGCCGCCGCCCGTGGTGCTGCTTGCCCCCTTCGCCCACCACCAGCCGTGGGAGCTGCGGCCGCCACCATCCGCGGAAGCTCCGGCCACCACCAGGTATGTGGCCATCTTTTTTTTTGTAAATTTGCATGTTACTTATAGTATTTAGGGTAGTTATAAAATACATGGTCGAGTTTGTTGAGGGTCACAAGAGGCGATGATAATGTTGAGAGTATGCATGGGCATATAGAAGGGAAGCATTGGTGGGCGGGCGGGAAGTGCCGGTAAATGGGATCTAGGGTTTTCACTATGTTGTAAATTATGGGATGACCAAGATCGTTCAGAGAATGAAATTGGACAATCAAAACTCCATAGATAGCACCACTCCACCACTAAACTTCTTAGATGTAACATTGCATTACCTCATTCACAAAGCAGCAAAAGTAACATTGGCTTTCTACTGCTCCATATACTCTATATACGCGCATACATGGTAATTATTAATAGCCCCTAATTGGTTTTTTTGTTATGCAGGCGATGCTTCGAGGTGGACACGAGGGGCGGCGTCGCGGGGGTGTTTGACGGGGCGTTTCAGATCTTCTTCGACGATTCTCTCAGAGGGTCGTTGGTCTTCTTCGCCGGCTGTCGGTCACGCTTCGAGGGTGAGAATCCGTTCGCCTCTCTTGTACCTAGGTTTTTCTTTATGTCTAGATCACCAAGTCTGTCGCGATACCTAGGCATCTCTTCCCGAGCGTAAGGGTTACGTGGATAAATATGCATTAGTGGTCTCGCATATTATGAACCGTAACTCTTACAGCATTTATCGGGACAGCAGGCGGATGCGTAGTTGGGTACGTTCTCCGTGCTCTACGATCCGAGACAGGATTTCGGTAGCCTCCCCTTGTTCTCCGGATGCACACCCTCTCGGCTTTTTGCCGAGACGTGTATCGGGAGAGCGGGAGGTGCGGCTCTGTCTCGAGTAGAGCTGGGAGAACGTACTCAATCTACGGATCCGGCGGCTGCTAGGAGCCCACCTAGTAGAGTTTCAGGTTGATGCACGCGTAAAATAAATAAATATATGATGCATTTATTTCCTATTTGATATATAAATGCTATGTTCGTCTGTTTTGTTGCTGATTAGAGGATAGATAATCGTGGCTGGATGTACGATGGCAGAATCAGTCAGTGGAACTATACTGATGAATGGGGAGAAAAGACCGAGCAATTTGTGGATAGGGAGTTTGCCATCCCTAGCAGACCTATAAGTGTTTGGTGCCCTTGTAGTAAGTGCGCTAACCGAAAGGCACAGGACAAGGAAACTATGAGTATGCACCTGATCAAGTTTGGGTTCACACCGTCCTACAGGATTTGGACTTACCATGGAGAAAAGGCAAAGAAACGTGCTAGGAAGGAGGTGCGGCAGATTCAACCTAGGGGGAATATGACACTGGTTTTGATAGGTGCTTAGAAAACTTGGCTAATGGTAATGTGCCTGAAAGCCCTCATGTAGAGGTGGAGACACCTCAGGATGCGGAGACAAGTGAGGACCCGGAGGAAAACACAAAGGAGTATTATGAGGCTCTGTTTGCTTCGCAGAAACCCCTACATGAAAATTCAGAGGTTACCCAACTAGATGCCATCGCTCGCCTTACGGCCTTGAAGTGCCATAGGATCTTGTGCAGAGATGGGTTCGATGAACTTCTGGTCATCGTAGGCAGCCTTCTGCCGAAAGGGCACCTCTTGCCGCAAAACTTCTACTATTCGACCAAATTGCTCAGTGACCTTAAGATGTCATCTCAGCAGATACACGCTTGTCCAAAGGGATGCATGCTATTTAGAGAGGAGCACGCTGACACAAATTATTGCATCAAATGCAATTCCTCTAGGTACTTTGAGGTAGACCGCAATGGTGATGGTCAGAAGAGGCAGACCACGGTTGCCAAGAATATCCTCCGCTATCTTCCAGTTCTACCGAGGATCCAGCGGCTCTTCATGACCGAGGATACTGCCCAGCAGATGAGGTGTCCTTGGAAGGAAACAGATACACCGACAAGATGATACATCCGTAGGATGGTACTGCATGGAAGAACTTTGTCAAGAAATTTCCACTGAAAGCAGGTGACCGGGAGCGTAGCGTTGCGATATCAACCGATGGGTTCAATCCATATGGTATGTCGGCTGCAGTATACAGTTGTTGGCCAGTGTTTGTTATTCCCATGAACCTCCCCGGCGTCTGCATGAGATCAGAGAACATGTTTGTGTCGATGATAATCCCGGGGCCCAAATACCCGGGCAAGAACATGAATGTGTACGGAACCGCTGGTGGATGACTTGGTTCGTGGCTGGGAAGGTCGCGGGATCCGAACATATGACGCATCAAAGAAGGAGTACTTCGATATGTATGTGTGGTACCACATGTCCCTGCATGACCTGCCAGCACGTGCTTTGTTCTGCGGGTGGTGTACACATGGGAAGTGGCCTTGCCCACAGTGCAGGCAGGCCGTGACTTTCTTCTGGCTAAACAAGGGAGACAAGTATTCATGCTTTGATGAAGCTCGACAGTTCCTTGAGCGGAGGCATGCATACAGGAGTGATGTAAAGAGTTTCAAGAAAGGCCGTGTTGTCCGTGGCCCGAAGCCAATTCCGAAGACCGGAACGGAAATCAAGGCCGAGTTAGATGCTCTTCAGCCTAGCCCTGATGGGAATGGTTTCTTGGGATATGGGGAGACACACCAATGGACTCACAAGCCGTGCTTATGGAAGCTCCCTTACTTTGAGTTTCTCGAGCTCCCGCATAACATTGATGTAATGCACACCGAGAAGAATATCAGAAGCCATTTGGAGCACGATTGTGGACACCGAGCCTCCTGTCGCTCCCACAGGGCGGCCGCGTAGGAAGAATGCGACGCGGATACTCACTCCTAGTCCTAGCCCCCCTCCCGCAGCCGATGATGATGACGAGGAGGAGGACCAGGAGCACCACGGGGGGGAGGACCAGGGAGGAGGAGGGGGGGGGACCGGGAGGAGGACGAGGGGACCTCTCGGGGATGAGCGGTTGGGGAACTTAGTGTTCGATCCTGATCCAAGCCTAGAGTGGCATGAGCCGGAGGATTACCAGTACGTTCCAGCTGTGGAGAGGCTGAGGCCACGTGATAGGAAGCCATATCGGCTCCCCGCGCTGAAGCACTGGCGCTACAGGCACGTTGTTCTACAGCCCTATGGAAGGAGGTACATGTTAATTTTTGGCATTTCGTTATCGCAATTTTGTCATTATCAAAATTATTATCACATACATATTGATATTGTCGTTTCATGGTGCAGCTCATTCCAGTATGAAGACCCGTCGCAGAGACCGCCACGTGGGTACTCGAACATCCTTGGGGGCCTACTTAGATGGTATTTCCCTGGGATAGTCAATCTCCCTACTGGTGGCTGCGACGTAGCTTGGAGGTGGGCGCACTACAGCCTCGCGGAAGATCCTCTTGGCCGCGGCACCGCGGTGGATTTGGTTGTTGCCAAATTCTAGGTACGTGACTTTTGACTTCTTACTATTCATACACTCTCCTTGGTTCACAATAATTGCACTAATGCCCCTTGTTTTACCTATGTGCATGGTTGCAGAAATACTTCAAGAGGGCCGAGGGCAAGGAGAATGCGTGCGATGATGTCCTACACCAGCTTGCAAGGAAGAGGGTGACTGGCATGCACTACGAGGCACGTGTTCAATGCGTCCGCGACTGGCACGCCGACCGCTTCGTCCACATGACTAAGGAGGACGCTCGCGACACGCTCATGCAGCCGTGGCAGTACTTGCAGGTATTTGCATTTATGTGTTATTGATTTCTTTATCGCCATGTAGTTTATTTTACCATAATGGGTTTATCTTGTGCATGTAGAACCCTCCTCAGTACGTCGGCAACGACGATAGGTGCTTTCGTGCGATGGTCATGTGGTGGACATGCCCCCAGTACCTCAAGAAGCACGAGGAGGGCAAGAAGAAGCGGGCAGAGATGCGAGGTGGATCGCATATCCAAGGCAGCATCCCCATCTCTCTTCACCTGCAGAAGGAGGTGAGCAAATTAATGGTTCCTTCATTCTTTGAATTCATGTTATATATTTGCTAACTCTGCAAGGGTGTGCCACTTCACTTTATTACATGTTCTCTTTTGCAGGAAGTCAAGACAGGAGCGAAGCCTAACGTCTTTGCCGTGCTAAAGAAGATGAAGCAAAGGAAGACGCCTGATCCTGAGACGGGGTCCGTGTGGGTTAACCCGCAATCCGAGACCCAGTGCACGTCGTATGTCTCCAAGTTCAAGCAGAAGTACGGCGAGGACGCCAACCCAGAGGCCGAGGACTTTGACCCTGAGGTCGCGGTGCTTGCGGGAGAAGGCTTGAAGCATGGCCGCCTATGGTTTGGTGACGGGTGCGTCGACCCAGCGAAGGTTCCCTCTCTCCGCCAGATCCGTCGTGGTCGTAAGAGCGGCCTGAGGTAGAGCCCCGGCCACGGGCTTCGGATCTAGCTGTCGAGCGGTTATGGGTATGTTCTTCCTCGGGCCTCTACCTTTCCTTTACATGCACATGCTTTCCATTGAAATGTTAATGACATCGCGGACACATCGTAGGCGGAGATGGGAGAAAAGGAGCAGGCGGCCCAGGAGCACGCACGGAACTTGGAGCGGCAGGTTCTGGAGTATCAGCAGCAGCAGGCACAGATGATGCTGCAGATGCAACAGCAGCAGCAGATGATGCAGCAGCATCAGGCACAGATGAGCTGGCTGATGAGCCAGACGGCTCTGTCTTCTCCACCGGGGAGTATTCCTGCTCTCCACCTTACTCCATGCCGTGGATGCCGCCACCGCCCACTCAGACCCCGGGGACACCTATCACCGTGAACAACATGAACATCATCCGGAGCATGAACCACGGTGAGTCCTCCTACACTTGTGCCCAACCCGCTACTTGTGCTTGTTCAAGTGATCATTATGCAAATGACAAATGCCAATTCCATCAAACCTACTTGTGCTTGTTCAAGTGATCATTATGCAAATGACAAATGCCAATTCCATCAAACCTTGTAGATTATGTGTCACAAGGCAATGACGATGAGGCGGGCGCAAGCAATGGAGGAGGACAAGGTTGATGGCATGGTCTTCGTGCACTCGTCGTCGTTGTATTGTTCACACTTGTTATGGATGTTGCACTTGTTATGGATTGTAATAATGGACATTGCACTTTGTTATGCATGAATTATGTGTGCTCTATGTATTTGTGTGTTGTTGATGTGTTGGTGATGCTATGGTGAATATATGTTGTATATGTTATATATATATATGTGAAATGCAATTTTAAAATGCAGAGATTAATGAAAAGTAGCAAAAAAATGAAAAAACCAGGGGCCTTTGCCGTGTGTATGCACACGGCAAAGGACTTTTGGTCACTTTGCCGTGTGCATACACACGACAAAGGCGCCACGTGGCGCAAGCCTGTGCTCCTGGGAGCTGTCTGGGCGTGCTGTAGGGGCGTTTGCCGTGCGTGCTAGGGCTAGGCCGCACGGCAAAGGTGAGCAGACGGCACTGGCTGGACGCACGGCATTGACAGGCGCACGGCAATGAGTTGTGGCGCACGGCAATGTCGGGGCGCACGGCAGCCACCCAGGCGCACGGCAAAGAAGTGACGCACGGCAGAGATGCTCACGCACGGCAGCGATGGCAACGCACGGCAAAGGCCTTTGTCGTGCATTCCTTGCATGCGCACGGCAAAGATGGCTTTGCCATCGCAAACGTTGCCGGGCAACCTTTGCCGTGAGGGCACGCACGGCAAAGCCGTTGCCGTGCGTATAGGCCTCTTTGCCGTGCAAAGTGGAGCACGGCAAAGGCTGGCTTTCCCGTAGTGATTGTCCTTGATATGGCATGAGATAGTGGATTATCACATATTTTGCCACCGTGGAGAAGAGCATTCATTCCTCTAGTGTCGGTGTATATGTCCACTCCAACCAATGGGTTCAAAAAGAATTTGCATTTATCTTGCAAGCCTTGCCTTCTTTGAATATTATCGCTGTCTCTTGTCGAAAATTGTGTCCAAGAGATGCAAGGGGGATTTTTGTTCCAGCGGAGCAGCCTTGCCCTTTTCCGAAATAGGTTTTGGGACTTTAGCTTGAGGCATTGGGCATACAAAGTTGGGCCAGGTTTCCTAATAACAACAACATTCCATCAGAGACTCACAGGGGCGGAACCACGTCCCGGGCAACTAGAGCCATGGCCTGGGGCACAACGATTTGCCTGGTCTGTTACGTATAGATATTTTTGTGCTGGCCCGGGATGTAGAAGCCCTTTTCTGCCACATGATGTCGAACTGGCCGATAGGACAGAGACGATGAGGAAATCCCGCACAACATCGACCGGCTCAAACCCTTTCCCACTCTCGCAGCGGCCGGAGCACGTACGCCGCCATGCCACGCCATTACCGCAGGCTCGCCGTACGGCCAGAACCCATCCCAGCCATTGTGCCCTCTGCTCCTGCTCCTGCTACTTGGTTCGGCTTTCCTTTGTTTACTAGCCACATCCGCCCTCATTAGATCATGTCATGTGCGTCTCTGCAGCTTTTTGTTGGATTTGCAGGTCTCAACCAACTGAGTGTTAGGTTGATTACATTTTCCGCAGCTTTGCTTCTCCTACTCACATGTTGTACTCCTCTGGTACTCCCTTCGAGTTAGGTTGTTTATACGATTGAATCTTGTGTCTTGGATTGAATGGATTTGTGGACTGTCTAGAATTGAACTAAGGGTTTCAGTCTACATCATATAGATGCAGTGGTGCAGTGCAAAGATGGATCAGTACCACCTTGGCGTTTCACGGGAATTTATGGCGAGTCTCGTAGAGAGAATCGACAGCTCACGTGGACTTTGTTACGCAGACTACATCAGGCCCGAGATCTCCCATGGCTGTGCAGCGGTGATTTCAATGAGACACTGTATAGTACGGAGCATTTCAGTGAGCGTGGAAGGGAGGAATGGCAAATGAGAGCTTTTCGAGAAGCTGTTGAGGATTGTGAATTGCAAGACCTTGGGTTCTCGGGCCTACCTTACACTTGGGATAATAGGCAAGAGGGACTAGCCAATGTCAAGGCCAGAATTGATCGGGCCTTTGGCAATGAGGCGTTACTGAATTTATTTCAGGTTGTGAAAGTAAAGCATGTGAGCACGGTAGAGTCTGATCATTGTCTAATTGTGACTGAACTACAGAAGTATAATCAACAAAGGTTTGCTGGAAGGCGCACTTTTCGCTATGAGAATGTTTGGCAAACCCACGGGGATTATGACAAGGTTGTAGCGGAGTTGTGGCATAATGCAGAAAAGGGGACTGGTTTGGAGGGTTTCGCTAAATCCTTAACTAGTGTCGAGAAGGGTCTGTCGAGCTGAGGGACAGCAACGTTCGGAAATTTCAAAAAGAAGTTGCATAACCTTAGAAGGGAGTTGGATCGTGTCCGACGAGGATCCATGGGTCGTGGCCCATCACTCGAGGAGAAAAGACTGATGGAAAGAATAAATGAGGTTCTCTTCCAGGAAGAAGTTTGGGTTAAACAGCGGTCCAGAATTAATTGGCTGAAGTTAGGCGATCGCAATACAGCCTATTTTCACGCACACGTAGCTCAGAGGAGGAGGATGAATGCTATTACGACTCTCCAACGTGAGGATGGTACGTGGTGTGATGAACCTGAAAGTGTTAAGGAAGAAGTGCATAGTTTCTATAAGAAATTGTACACATCGGATGGGCCACCGATTATGGGTGGGTTATTGAATCTGGTTTTTTTTTAGATAAAGGGAGCCCCGGCCTCTGCATCAAATGATGCACACAGCCATTTTATTGAAATATTCAGCATTTAAAGTACGATCGAAATTAAGATTACAATCATGGGTCAGCCATGGTTGCAACATGAATCAACCAACGGAACAAACGACACGAAACAAGGCTAGCCATACTCTATCCTATTAGTGTGTCGCCATCCAGTAGGCCGGAAAAAGAAGTCCTGAGTGACCTCCAACAGCCGATTGCACCTAGTAACCAAATCCTTGCGCTGGTCCTCCTGAAGAAGGAAAGCCCAAAGTTGAATCCTGTGCACAGCTCGAAGAATAACCTGCAAAAAGTTAGTACCCTTTTGATTATTAAACACAATATCATTTCTGGTTCGCCAAATTGTCCAGCATATAGCAGAAATCCCAATCCTAATTTTAGTCTTATCCTTCATTGGAACTCCATTTAACCAGTTCCCAAACATATTATTAATATTCAACGGAGGTGGTATGTTATATGCAAAATAAATCATTCTCCAAACAATTTTAACAAAAGGACATGCAAGGAACAAATGATGAACTGTTGTACATGAGGAGAAGGTTATTGAATCTGGTACAGGAGAAGGTTGTACATGAGGACTATGACATGTTGAACGAACCGTTTAATGAAGATGAGGTCAAGCGAGCTTTATTTCAGATGCATCCTTCAAAAGCACCAGGTGTTGATGGGTTTACTGCGGGTTTTTATCAGCGACACTGGGATTTGTTAGGTCCTGATATGTGTGCTGCTATTCTGGGTTTTCTGAATGGTGGTGAAATGCCGGCTTCGATTAATGATACAGCTATTACTTTGATCCCAAAGGTATGGCGGCCCCAATCCATTAAATAGTACAGGCCGATTTCTTTATGTACTGTTCTTTACAAAATTGCAACAAAGACTGTTGCTAATAGATTGAGGCCGGTGTTGGAGTATACTATTAGTCAAGAACAGAGTGCCTTTGTGCCTGGCAGGTTGATTTCTGACAATGCACTCGTCGTTTTCGAATGTATTCATTCAATGAAGAGGAAAAAGAGAGGGAAAAAAGGTCAGTGCGCTGTCAAGTTAGATATGATGAAAGCATATGACATGGTGGAGTGGCCCTTTGTTCAAGCTATGATGACCAAATTGGGTTTTCCACCTAGTTTAGTTCGAGTGATAATGAAGTGTATCTCGTCAGTCAAATTTTCAGTAAAGGTGAATGGGGTTTTGTTGGATTCTTTCTCCCCTTCACGTGGAATCAGACAAGGTGATCCGGTGTCGCCATACTTATTCCTGCTATGTTCTGAGGGTTTGACGGCGTTATTGCACCACTATAACACGGGGTTTATTGACAGAGGAGTTCGGGTCTGTAATAGATCTCCATGGGTCTCCCATTTGCTGTTTGCTGATGACAGTTTAATCTTCATCAATGCTAATGCTGTTAGCGCTACGAGGTTGAATGATATTTTAACTATTTATAATGAGGCGTCGGGGCAGAAGGTGAACAAGGAAAAGAGTGCAATCTTTTTTACTCCTTGCACTCCGGATGATCACAGAGAGTCGGTGAAGCAAGTGCTGAATATCCAATCTGAAGCCTTTAGTGAGAAATATTTAAGTCTGCCGACAGCGGTTGGTAGATTGACTAGTGATGCGTTCGAGTATATTGTTGAAAGTTCCAGGGGGAAAATCAATGGATGGGCAGAGAAAAACCTTGCATACCCGGGGAAGGAAGCATTGATCAAATCAGTGATCCAGGCCAAACCGTGCCATAGCATGAGTTGTTTCCTACTGTCTAAGGGTTCCTGCAAGAAATTAACATCCCTCATGAGTAAATTCTGGTGGAGTGGGAATTTGGACAAAAGATCTATGCATTGGATGGCATGGGACAAACTTGCCATTCCAAAGGGTCAAGGGGGTATGGGCTTCCGAGACATGCATGCCTTTAATGTGGCATTGTTGGGCAAACAAGCCTGGAGGATTCTTACAAACCCAAATTCTCTTTGTTCCCAGGTTTTGAGTACCAGATATCTGCATAACCAGAACCTGATGACTGCAAATGCACCAAAAGCAGCGTCGAGGACTTGGAAGGCGGTACTAGCGGGAAGAGAGGCTTTGAAACTGGGCTTGATTAAGAGAGTGGGCTCGGGTGATTCTATCTCGATATGGGAGGATAACTGGATACCGAATTCAGTCTCAATGCGACCCATGGGTCGTTTGAGAGACACGAATGTGACCCATGTAAATGAGTTGATAGTTGATTATCAGTGGAACGTTCCATTGATCCGCCAGCTGTTTTTCGCTCCTGATGTTGATGCGATCTTGAGTATTCCTCTGCGACGATCAGCTGGAGAGGACTGGACTGCTTGGGACAAGGAGAAATCTGGTGTCTACTCGGTGCGTTCAGCTTATAGAGCTCTTGTAGATAAGAGTTGGAGGGAGGAGGCCTTGAGACACAGAGACAGTCCTTCCTCTTCAGATAATGACACTGATGTTTGGAAGCGTCTGTGGAGGCTTCCAGTAGTACCAAAGGTGCGTGTGTTCTGGTGGCGAGTTCTTCGAGGTATCTTACCAGATTATGGGACTCTGTCACGGTGACATATAAAGGAAAACAGCACCTGTGGAATCTGTAAGGCAGAATCTGAAACTTTGATGCATGCGCTGATTGAGTGCAACCATGCAAAATTGTTTTGGGATATGGCAAAAGATATGTTATTAGTGAAAATACCGAGACTACACGCAACGACATGGTCAAGGGATATTTTGTGTGATCCTTTGATTAATACAAAGGCGAGAGCGGTTATTATTACAGTAATGTACTCGATATGGACTTCGAGAAACAATCTTACACATGGTGAAGCTGGTTTTAATCCAGTGAAGACTATGGAAGTTGTCAGGGAGACTCTACAAGCGCTTGAATTACCTGTTGACAAGGTTCTGTCTAAGTCAGCTAGGCCTTCTTGTAAGTGGCAGAAACCGTCGGCGGATGTTGTCAAAATCAACTCGGATGGAGCCATTCGGGTGGAAAACAGTTCAGCGGCGACGGGAGTGGTAGCACGGGATGCAGTGTCATTCCGAGGAGCACTTGGAAAGTATTATGAGGGCATCTCTGATCCCCTCACAGCTGAAGCTCTCGCGCTACGTGATGCAGTTTTTTATGCTGTCCAGAAAGGTTTTACTAGAGTGGTGTTCGAAGTGGACTGCGCCAATCTCGTCTGTGGTTGGCATGGTAGATTGGGCGATCGATCTTTGATCAGGCCAGTTCTAGATGAGATTAGTGAGCTAGTGAGTTCCTTTTCTTCTTATAGCATTAGTCATATCCGGAGGGAGGCTAACCAGGCGGCCCATTCCTGCGCAAAGTTTGCGAGTCTACAGGATGGATCCTTTGCTTGGGAGGCTGACCCTCCTGGTTTTCTTGATCACAGCCTGAGGGCTGATTGTAATGATATGACTGTGGATTAAAAGCAGCAGGTTTTTTACGCACTCTTTTCCTCACCAGGGTACCGAAGGGGACTGGGAGGTTTTTAATGAGGCGGCATGCTGGCTTAATAGAAGTTGTTATCAAAAAAAAAGAATTGAACTAATTCATTAAATTCATAATTTAGTATTCTATGTTATCACTAATCTCAGAACCCAATCAAACATCATCCGAAACAAATGTCTCATTTAACGTAACTAGCTAAAGAGTACAGCCGTCAGATGTCTTTTTTGGCAAAAAAAAAAAAGAAGAAGTTAACAACAATTTCATCTATGCTAAATCGGGGTTTTTTAGTAGTTCTTTGTGCTTAATTTTGGCCAGGCTTGCTTCAATCCTGACTCCGCCATTGAGCTCACTTGAATTCCAGTTCAGAAACAGTCCATTTTTCGTGGAAATCGAGAAATTTTCCCACCTTCCAGCGATGCTCTACTATCAGAAGCCAGCAGCATACCTTGCATCATCTTGCCAAACTATCGTATCTGTCCACGCATGGTCCTTCTTCAAGTCAATATTTATTTGGAGGCGTTTGGGGAACGCGACTGGGGAGCGACATCCTCCAAACACGGCACGAACAAAACATGTCCCCCAAACGCTCAATCCGGCGCCGTTTGGGGGACGGTTTGGAGGACGCGACTGGAGATTCTCTCATATATATGTGGAAAATAAAGTATGTCAAAACCTTGAATTCTAGCTGGACATGGTTTTCATCTATTCGACGCTGGCTTCCATTCCACCTGCTGCACAACAGCAGGGGCAATGGTATTAGAGAGTCTTGGAGCGCGTTTGGTAGCCTGTATGAGTTTCCTGCACCACTGCACTAGTGAGATGGTCCTCCCCGCGCGTCGCGAACGGGCTATTGGCCATGAAACGCGGGTTGTTTGGTAGCCTGGGCGGTCTTTTCTGCGTCGGAGAGGGAAGCCAGACCCCATTATTTGGGTGCGTGCACATACTACTTTCTTCCCTGCTCGTGCAGCCCACATGTTGTTTGGTTGTAGATATGGGCGAGATGTGGTAACCCCTCCGCTTAGAGTGGCGAGGTTACTCAGCACTGCTAATAACTGAATTGCAATACACAACAGATTCAGTTCATGAGACAAGGTGCTGCTAATACACGTCAACTACTTAGTGGACGATTCATCACGAGCGAATCAACTATACTTCATGATGCATCGCATGTTCATCATGTTGGAGATATGCCCAAGAGGCAATAATAAAGTGGTTATTATAATATCTTTATGTTTATGATAAATGTTTGCATACCATGCTATAATTGTATTAACGAAACATTGATACATGTGTGTTATGTAAACAACAAGGAGTCCATAGTAAGCCTCTTGTATAACTAGCTTGTTGATTAATAGATGATCATGGTTTTGTGATCATGAACATTGGATGTTATTAATAACAAAGTTATGTCATTGGATGAATCATATAATGGACACACACCCAAATAAGCGTAGCATAAAATCAAGTCATTAAGTTCAACTTGCTATAAGCTTTCGATACATATTTACCTAGTCTTTCGACCATGAGATCATGTAAATCACTTACACCGGAAGGATGCTTTGATTACATCAAACGCTATTGCGTAAATGGGTGGTTATAAAGATGGGATTAAGTATTCGAAAAGTGTCAGTTGATGCATATGGATCAATAGTGGGATTTGTCCATCCCGATGACGGATAGATACACTCTGGGCCCTCTCGGTGGAACGTCATATGATTAGCTTGCAAGCATGTGATTAGATCACCAGAGATGACATACCACAGTACGAGTAAAGAGTACTTGTCGGTAACGAGATTGAACAAGGTATGGAGATACCGATGATCGAACCTCGGACAAGTAAAGTATCGCGTGACAAAGGGAATCGGTATCGTACGTAAATGGTTCAATCGATCACTAAGTTGTCGTTGAATATGTGGGAGCCATTATGGATCTCCAGATCCCGCTATTGGTTATTGCTCGGAGAGGAGTCTCGACCATGTCTGCATAGTTCACGAACCGTAGGGTGACGCGCTTAAGGTTCGATGTCGCATAAATAGATTCGGAATATGAGATGGAGACCGAAGTTTGTTCGAAGTCTCGAATGGGATCCAGGACATCATGAGGAGGTTCGGAATGGTCCGGAGAATAAGATTCATATAAGGGAAGTTGATTTCTAGGTTTCGGAAAAGTTCAGAATTTTTTCGGTGATAGACCGGAAGGTTCTAGAAGGTTCCATAGGGGTCCACCATGAGGCCCATGACCTAAGGGGGGCCCACATGGGCCGAGGGGGTGCTGCCCAGCCCTAATGGGCCAGGCGCACCAAGCCTCAAAGGCCCAGGCCGGCCACCCCTAGGGTTTCCCCAAAACCCTAGGGGGGATCAACTTGGGGGGGAAGTTTCCCCCCTTTCCCCATCTTGGCCACCGGCCAAGGGCTTGGAGGAGGTGCCAAGCCACCCCTAGCCGCACCCCCCTATATAAAGAGGGGAGGGGGCAGGGGCGCAGCCCTCCCTCATCACTTGTGCTCTGGCCGCCTCTCTCTCCCACCGATACGTTGCTCGGCTTGGCGAAGCCCTGCAGCCACTCCACCACCACCACCACGCCGTCGTGCTACTGGGATTCCGAGGAGATCTACCACACCTCCGCTGCCCGCTGGAACGGGAGAGGACGGGCTTCATCGACACCGTACGCACGACCGAGTACGTAAGTGCTGCCGGATTGCAGCACGGACGATCGACTACATCAACAACGAGATTAATCTCGTAGGCTTTGGAATCTTTGAGGGTTAGTCTCGCGTATCTTCTCGTTGCTTCGATCTTGGTAGATTAGATCTTGCTTCTTCCTAGATTGGATCTTGGTTTTTGTTCATGTTCACGGTAGAAATTTTTGATTTCAACGAACCCATCACATCACACGAAGGGTTTGTATATACCACCTCAAACAAGTTCATCATTACAGACCAAGGATCAGTTTCAAGCAAGTCCTAGCTAATGGAGGGATACGAGACGACCTCCCAAAATGAGCAGATCATGACCAAGGATGCAGAAGCACTAAGCAAGAAACTGGTTGCGAAGCTAGGTCCTAAGCCAATTCCTCCTCTTTGGTGGTTACAGCTTACGGTACTCGGCATACTTTGTCTGCATTGAAGTTGATAGCCCTGACCAGCAACTTAGGTTGGAACAGCTGCACCCTGCTGACAAACTGGGGCGTGAAGATCATTTTCATGTGAGCATAGTTCGTGATCGGTGTCCCGACGTATTGACGATGCCTCGGGTTGCGCTCCAATCCACAAGGAATAACTGTTAGTGCGAACGACATTCACTTATACAGATCTATGAATGAACTCAATGAGGATTACTACCTGAATGTACTCGTCCGTCGTATCTTCATCAGCAGCATAGAAGCAACAAACATCTTCACTCCAGTCTAAGTTGCCATCGGTTTTCATCTTCAGTATGACGGTTCACTTGGTCCTCCAGTTTCTGATATGGTTGTAGAGCTGAAAAGTGGTTACATGTATGCCAGCGAATGGAAGAACATTAGCAGCTACCTTCTTCATCTGCTACTCTTTGAATCCCATGTTGAAACAGACACCGCTACGGACGAGCTGAACCAACCGATTCAGCACAAACTCTGATAGCTCAGGTTTCCAAACCATGGCTGATTTGCTTGCAATCAGAGACTGCTCAGCATTGATAGTACGAGCATAAAGATCAGGGGAGCCCAATGGCATGATCGCCTACATGACAAACACTACCAGATCAATGAACTACCACTACCACATCCACATCCTTAAGCACCAGATCAATGAACTAGCACTACCACATCAATGAAGAGTGAGAAAATTAAGAGCGGCCTTACAGTCAGAGGATCCACACGCAGCACCGAGGTCAGGGAAGCAGGGGACCCTAGCGAAGATGCAGCCAGCACCAGTGTCCCAATGGTAGAGTCAGATGCAACCTGGACAACCTCCACAACCTCGACTGGGGACGAAGAATGTCTTACAATGGATTCGTTCAGACCACCCCTGTGTACCCACAAGATATACATCTAAGGCTAGGGTTTGCAGAAGCTTACCACAACCGAAGTCATCGACGCAGAGGAAGAAGAAGACCATCTGTGGCCAGTAGCCGCCGCCATAGCCACCGTCGCCACTGCAAGCCTCGCCAACCGTGCGGGTGAGGAAGAGCCGGCCATGTCACTAGAATAGCCGGCGGGTGAGGAAGAGCCGGCCAGGAAGGGTGGATGAGTGATGACCCACAAGTATAGGGGATCGCAACAGTCTTTGAGGGAAGTAAAACCCAAATTTATTGATTCGACACAAGGGGAGGTAAAGAATACTTATAAGCCTTAACAACTGAGTTGTCAATTCAGCTGCACTGGAAAAGCACTAGTAACGGGGTGATGTGAAAGCAACGGTAATATGAGAGCAATAGTAACAATAACACAGCAGCAGTAGCAATAACACAGAGCGATGGCACCGAAAATAGTTGATACTACTTCCAATGACATATAGAACGAGTATATTATGATGAGAGATGGACCGGGTTCCCAGCGATCTACACTAGTGGTAACTCTCCAATAACAAGTGACAAGTGTTGGGTGAATAAATTACAGTTGGGCAATTGATAGGATTGAAAGCATTAAGACAGAACATCAAGATTATTAATCATGTAGGCATGTTTTCCATATATAGTCATACGTGCTCGCAATGAGAAACTTGCATGACATCTTTTGTCCTACCAGCCGGTGGCAGCCGGGCCTCAAGGGAATCTGGCTATTAAGGTACTCCTTTTAATAGAGCACCGGAGCAAAGCATTAACACTTGGTGAAAACATGTGATCCTCATATCACAGCCTTCCCCTCCGGTTGTCCCAATTTCTGTCACTTTGGGGCCTCGGTTCCGGACAGCAATATGTGCAAACAACTTGTAGATACAATCTAAGCAATAATTATAGAGCTTAAATCTACGATCATGCCACTCGGGCCCTAGTGACAAGCATTAAGCATAACAAGATTGCAGCAACAATAACTTCACAAACTTTATAGATAGACTAATCATAATGTATCATCCATCGGATCCCAACAAACACAACACCGATTACATCAGATGGATCTCAATCATGTAAGGCAGCTCATGAGATCATTGTATTGAAGTACATGGGAGAGAGAGAGTACCAACTAGCTACTGCTAGAACCCGTAGTCCATGGGGGAACTACTCACGGAGCATGATGGAGGCGGTGGCGTCGATGGAGATGGCTTCCGGGGCACTTCCCTGTCCGGCGGCGTGCGAGCAGAGTGTCCCCGAATTGGAGTTTCGCGATGGCGGCGGTGCCCCTGGAGTCTTTCTGGAGTTTTGTCAATTGGTATCGCATTTTTAGGTCGAAAGGGCTTATATAGGCGAAGAGGCGACGCAGGAGGGTGATGTCTACGGGAGCTTCTATTCTTGTAGACAGTGCTGGGCCTCCAAGAGCAGAGGGTTGTAGAACAGCAGCAAGTTTCCCTTAAGTGGATCACCCAAGGTTTATCGAACTCAGGGAGGAAGAGGTCAAAGATATCCCTCTCAAGCAACCCTGCAACCACAAAGCAAGAAGTCTCTTGTGTCCCCAACACACCTAATACACTTGTCGGATGTATAGGTGCACTAGTTCGGCGAAGAGATAGTGAGATGCAAGTAATATGGATGAGTATGAGTGGTAATAGCAATCTGAATAAAATATGGCAGCGAGTAAACATGCAACAAAACAGTAAACAAACGGAGATTCGATGCTTGGAAGCAAGGCCTAGGGATCCTGCTTTCACTAGTGGACACTCTCAACAATGATCACATAATAGGACTACTCTACACCCTCTTGTTGGATGATGAACACCACCAATTGTGTAGGATTACACGAACCCTCAATGCCGGAGTTAACAAGCTCCACAATATTCGATATTCATATTTAAATAACCTTAGAGTGCAAGATAGATCAACACAATTACTAACATAGCATGCACACTGTCACCATCACACTATGAAGGAGGCATAGATCACATCAATACTATCATAGCAATAGTTAACTTCATAATCTACAAGAGATTACAATCATAACCTACGCCAAGTACTACACGATGCACACACTGTCACCATTACACCGTGCAGGAGGAATAGAGTACTTTAATAACATCACTAGAGTAGCACATAGATGATATTCAACTAGATCACATAAAGAGAGAGATGAACCACATAGCTACAGCGGAGCCCTCAGCCCCGGGGTGAATTACTCCTCCTCATCATGGAGACAGCGATGGCGGTGAAGATGGCGGTGGAGACGGCGGTGGATGACTCCGGGGGCAATTCCCCGTCCGGCAGGTGCCGGAACAGACTTGTCCCCGGGTGGAGTTTCGCGATGGCGGCGGCTCGGATGGTTTTCTCTGGTTTCGTCGACGGGTCGAGGATTTAGGTCGGACGACTAAATAGGCGAAGAGGCGGAGTCATAGGGGCCACGGGGGGCCCACACAGTAGGGGCGCGTCCCCTTGGCCGCGCCGCCGTGGGGTGGGGCCCCTGCTCCCCTCTGGCCCTTCTTCGCTCTGGAAGCTTCCGGGAATTCTAAGATCTTCGGTGTTGATTTCGTCCGATTCCGAGAATATTTCCTTACTAGGATTTCTGAAACCAAAAATAGCAGAAAACAACAACTGGCCCTTCGGCATCTCGTCAATAGGTTAGTTCCGGAAACGCATAAAAACGATATAAAGTATGCATAAAACATGTAGATATCATCAATAATGTGGCATGGAACATAAGAAATTATCGATACGTCGGAGACGTATCAGCATCCCCAAGCTTAGTTTGCTCGTCCCGAGCAGGTAAACGATAACAAAGATAATTTCTGGAGTGACATGCCATCATAACCTTGATCATACTATTGTAAGCACATGTAATGAATGCAGCGATCCAAACAATGGTAAATGACATGAGTAAACAAATGAATCATATAGCAAAGACTTTCATGAATAGTACTTTCAAGACAAGCATCAATAAGTCTTGCATAAGAGTTAGCTCATAAAGCAATAATTCAAAGTAAAGGTATTGAAGCAACACAAAGGAAGATTAAGTTTCAGCGGTTGCTTTCAACTTGTAACATGTATATCTCATGGATATTGTCAACATAAAGTAATATAACAAGTGCAATATGCAAGTATGTAGGAATCAATGCACAGTTCACACAAGTGTTTGCTTCTTGAGGTGGAGAGAGATAGGTGAACTGACTCAACATAAAAGTAAAAGAATGGCCCTTCGGAGGAAGCATTGATTGCTATATTTGTGCTAGAGCTTTGATTTTGAAAACAAGAAACAATTTTGTCAACGGTAGTAATAAAGCATATGTGTTATGTAAATTATATCCTACAAGTTTCAAGCCTCATGCATAGTATACTAATAGTGCCCGCACCTTGTCCTAATTAGCTCGGATTACCTGGATTATCATCGCAATACATATGTTTTAACCAAGTGTCACAAAGGGGTACCTCTATGCCGCCTGTACAAAGGTCTAAGGAGAAAGCTCGCATTGGATTTCTCGCTATTGATTATTCTTAACTTAGACATCCATACCGGGACAACATAGACAACAGATAATGGACTCCTCTTTTATGCATAAGCATTCAACAACATTAATTTTCTCATATGAGATTGAGGATATTTGTCCAAAACTGAAACTTCCACCATGGATCATGGCTTTAGTTAGCGGCCCAATGTTCTTCTCTAACATTATGCATGCTCTAACCATTTTAGCGGTAAATCTCCCTTACTTCAGACAAGACGAACATGCATAGCAACTCACATGATATTCAACAAAGAGTAGTTGATGGCGTCCCCGGGAACATGGTTATCGCTCAACAAGCAACTTAATAAGAGATAAAGTGCATAAGTACATATTCAATACCACAATAGTTTTAGGCTATTTGTCCCATGAGCTATATATTGCAAAGGTAGAGGATAGAAAATTTTAAAGGTAGCACTCAAGCAATTTACTTTGGAATGGCGGAGAAATACCATGTAGTAGGTAGGTATGGTGGACACAAATGGCATAGTGGTTGGCTCAAGGATTTGGATGCATGAGAAGTATTCCCTCTCGATACAAGGCTTAGGCTAGCAAGGTTATTTGAAACAAACACAAGGATGAACCGGTGCAGCAAAACTCACATAAAATACATATTGTAAACATTATAAGACTCTACACCGTCTTCCTTGTTGTTCAAACTCAATACTAGAAATTATCTAGACCTTAGAGAGACCAATTATGCAAACCAAATTTTAGCAAGCTCTATGTATTTCTTCATTAATAGGTGCAAAGTATATGATGCAAGAGCTTAAACATGAGCACAACAATTGCCAAGTATCAAATTATTCAAGACATTCTACCAATTACTACATGTAGCATTTCCCGTTTCCAACCATATAACAATTAACGAAGCAGTTTCAACCTTCGCCATGAAAATTAAAAGCTAAGAACACATGTGTTCATATGAACCAGCGGAGCGTGTCTCTCTCCCACACAAGCATTTATCAAACAAAAACAAAAACAAAAGCACACAGACGCTCCAAGCAAAGTACATAAGATGTGGCCGAATAAAAATATAGTTTCAAGAGAAGGAACCTGATAATTTGTCGATGAAGAAGGGGATGCCTTGGGCATCCCAAGCTTAGATGCTTGAGTCTTCTTGAAATATGCAGGGATGAACCACCGGGCATCCCCAAGCTTAGAGCTTTCACTCTTCTTGATCATATTGTATCATCCTCCTCTCTTGACCCTTGAAAACTTCCTCTACACCAAACTCAAAACAACTCATTAGAGGGTTAGTGCATAATCAAAATTCACATGTTCAGAGGTGACACAATCATTTTTAACACTTCTGGACATTGCCCAAAGCTACTGGAAGTTAATGGAACAAAAAAATCCATCCCACATAGCAAAGGAGGCAATGCGAAATAAAAGCAGAATCTGTCCAAACAGAACAGTCCGTAAAGACGAATTTTATTGAGGCACCAGACTTGCTCAAATGAAAATGCTCAAATTGAATGAAAGTTGCGTACATATCTGAGGATCACTCACGTAAATTGGCATAATTTTCTGAGTTACCTGCAGAATTAGGCCCAGATTCGTGACAGCAAGAAATCTGTTTCTGCGCAGTAATCCAAATCTAGTATGAACCTTACTATCAAAGACTTTACTTGGCACAACAATGCAATAAAATAAGATAAGGAGAGGTTGCTACAGTAGTAACAACTTCCAAGATACAAATATAAAACAAAATTACTGTAGCAAAATAAACACATGGGTTATCTCCCAAGAAGTTCTTTCTTTATAGCCATTAAGATGGGCTCAGTTTTAATGATGCACTCGCAAGAAATAGTATTTGAAGCAAAAAGAGAGCATCAAGAGGCAAATTCAAAACAAATTTAAGTCTAACCCACTTCCTATGCAAAGGAATCTTATACACAAATGAATTCATGAAGAACAAAGTGACAAGCATAAGAGGATAAAACACGAGTAACTTCAAGATTCTCAACATAAAGAGGGGAAACTTAATATTATTAAGATGCATATAACCATGTTTCCCTCTCTCATAATAACTTTCAGTAGCATCATTGATGAAATCCACAATATACCCATCACTTAAAACATTCTTATCATGGTTCATATGCATAGAAGTATCATTAATTTTGGCATAAGAAGAGTTCTTCTCATTAATAGTAATTGGAGCAAGATTATTATCAAGAATTTGAACATGGTAAACAAGTTGCATATTAAGGGAATTGTTTTTGGCAATCCAATCATAACTATGACAAGTTTCATAAGGATAGTTATAACTTATATCATAGCATTCTTTATAATAATCATCAAAGGTCGGAGGCACAGTGTCATCATAAGAAATAGAATAGTTATCTTTCACAGTCGGTTTATCTGTGACCATACCATCATTGTTATTAGAAGGAGATGTATCAAACACATAATGATCAGTAGCAAAAGGATTTTCAAACACCTCTTCCCCAAGCTTAGAGCTTTCTATATCATTATGGGAGGAAGCATGGATAGCACTGATACTATGGCAATTATTATCATCATTTTCAGAATTAGTTTCCCAGAGATTTGCAATATCAAAAGTAGTGTGCTCATTCAAATCATGATCACTAATGTATGTAAAGGGTATAGGAAGATCATTGTATTCAGATTCATTATCATAATAATCATTAGGAGCAACATACTTACGGTTACCTAGCGTTATCTCATTCACGCGGGGATATGCCGTTACCTCTTTCTCTTTATTCTCCTTCTTCTTCTTTTCTTCTTCTTCTTCTTCTTCTTCTTCTTCTTCTTCTTCTTCTTCTCTTCCTTCTCCTCGTTCCCTTCTTTAGGAGGAAGAGGCTTGAAGGGTGGCTTGTCCGCATAACCTGATTTACTTTTAGAAACAATAGAAGAAACTTGGGAGGATTCCTCCTTTTCATTAATTAGTTCAAAACACACAGCGGTCCTATCATATTTTGGCAAGGTGTCATCTTCTAAAATATTTTGTATGTAAGTATTTGTATGGCTATTATCAATGCAATAAGAAAAACACCCATGCAGGACATCATCAATATCAAGATCATTAATATCTAACAAAGAAATTTTCCTTGATAACTCTTCACACCACAAAAATAAAGTGAGTTCATCATGCTGATTAGGAGTAATTTCATCATCGCAATACAACTTTGTAGCACTCATGGGGTTCAGATTATCATTGGAGGAGCATTGAAAATTAAAATGACCCACTCTATGGCAAAGTTCACAAATAAAAGGATAGAGGGCACACACTTTTTTACCAAGATCATCTAGAGCCCTAAACCACTTTCTAGTTTTTTCATTAATATGATGGATACAATATTCATCTTTGATTTGATTAATTCCACAAGGTCTATGCATTCCACAAAAATTAACATGCTTATAGGAAATAGCATTCTTAGGAGTTTGAGCATGCTTATTGCAATCATTAACAACAATTTCATTCTTCATGCAAGCCTCTTTAAAAGGTTCATGATACTTATCAAAATTCTTTTTAGGCAATTCAAAATGAGAAGAAAAGGCTTTATAAATATTTGCAGCAACTTGAGAGTCAAGACCATAAGTAGCACTCATATCTCGAAATTTATCAGTATCCATAAAAGCTTCAATGCATTCATAATCATAATTTATACCTGACTCTTTACCTTTGTTGTTCTCCCATCCTTCAGCGTTCTCCTCAATCCGATCAAGAAGATCCCACCTAGCTTCAACCTCCTTGCTTGTGAAAGATCCCTCCAAACAGGCATCCAGATAGTCCTTGTGTTGTCCTGAAAGCCTCGCATAAAAATTGTTAACAATAACATTACGGGGGAGCTCATGGATGGGACATTTGAGCATTAGTGACTTCAATCTTCCCCACGCTTGAGAGATACTCTCTCCATCACGAGGATAAAAGTTATAAATATAATTCCTATCAATATGCACTTCATAAGGAGGATAAAATTTAGAGTAAAAGAGAGATACAATTTCCTCCCAACCAAGAGAATGACTATTCTTCAACAATTTATACCAATGCGCCGCTTTACCAGACAGCGAAACAGAGAATAGCTTCTTCCTCACTTCATCCATAGAGATACCTGCACACTTGAATAACCCGCATAATTCATGCAAAAACAGTAAATGATCGCCAGGATGGACAGTTCCATCCCCTTCATAGCGGTTATCAATAACACGTTCAATAATTTTCATGGGTATCTTGAAAGCAGTACTTGCAGTAGGTGGATTTAAAATATCACAAGCATCATTAGAGTTATCGCATATGGGAGATAAAGCATTATCAGAACAAATTTTCTCCCCTAAAGATGGGAAACTAAAAAGATCACAAAAACTAGCTTCCCCAAGCTTAGACTTATCCATAGCATTAGCAGTGATTGCGTTCATACTAATAACATTGCTACTAGCATGCAATTGAGGCTCCATAGGTTCTTTAATTTTCGCATCACACAATTCATGTCTTAACTTAGGAAATAAATTAAAAAGCTCATAGTTGTATTCCATTATGCCTAACTAGTGTAAAACAAAAAACAAAAAGATGCAATTGCAGGATCTAAAGGAAATAGCTTCGAGTACTTACAACGGCGGAGAATAGCTTGGTAGCCGAGATCCGGAGTGCGAGGTCCTTTTACCTTTCCTCCCCGGCAACGGTGCCAGAAAAGTGGTTGATGTCTACGGGAGCTTCTATTCTTGTAGACAGTGTTGGGCCTCCAAGAGCAGAGGTTTGTAGAACAGCAGCAAGTTTCCCTTAAGTGGATCACCCAAGGTTTATCGAACTCAGGGAGGAAGAGGTCAAAGATATCCCTCTCAAGCAACCCTGCAACCACAAAGCAAGAAGTCTCTTGTGTCCCCAACACACCTAATACACTTGTCAGATGTATATGTGCACTAGTTCGGCGAAGAGATAGTGAGATGCAAGTAATATGGATGAGTATGAGTGGTAATAGCAATCTGAATAAAATATGGCAGCGAGTAAACATGCAACAAAACAGTAAACAAACGGAGATTCGATGCTTGGAAGCAAGGCCTAGGGATCCTGCTTTCACTAGTGGACACTCTCAACAATGATCACATAATAGGACTACTCTACACCCTCTTGTTGGATGATGAACACCACTAATTGTGTAGGATTACACGAACCCTCAATGCCGGAGTTAACAAGCTCCACAATATTCGATATTCATATTTAAATAACCTTAGAGTGCAAGATAGATCAACACAATTACACCGAGAACTAACATAGCATGCACACTGTCACCATCACACTATGAAGGAGGCATAGATCACATCAATACTATCATAGCAATAGTTAACTTCATAATCTACAAGAGATTACAATCATAACCTACGCCAAGTACTACACGATGCACACACTGTCACCATTACACCGTGCAGGAGGAATAGAGTACTTTAATAACATCACTAGAGTAGCACATAGATGATATTCAACTAGATCACATAAAGAGAGAGATGAACCACATAGCTACAGCGGAGCCCTCAGCCCCGGGGTGAATTACTCCCTCCTCATCATGGAGACAGCGATGGCGGTGAAGATGGCGGTGGAGACGGCGGTGGAGATGACTCCGGGGGCAATTCCCCGTCCGCGGGTGCCGGAACAGAGACTTGTCCCCCGAATGGAGTTTTGCGATGGCGGCGGCTCGGATGGTTTTCTCGGTTTCGTCGAACGGTCGAGGATTTAGGTCAGGGGACGACTAAATAGGCGAAGAGGCCGAGTCGGAGGGCCACATGGGGCCCACACACTAGGGGCGCCCCCCTGGCCGCGCCGCCTGTGGGGTGGGGCCCCCTGGCTCCCTCGGCCCTTCTTCGGTGCTCTGGGAAGCTTTCGGGAATTCTAAGATCTTCGGTGTTGATTTCGTCCGATTCCGAGAATATTTCCTTACTAGGATTTCTGAAACCAAAAAACAGAAAAAGCAATGGCCCTTCGGCATCTCGTCAATAGGTTAGTTCCGGAAAACGCATAAAAACGATATAAAGTGTGCATAAAACATGTAGATATCATCAATAATGTGGCATGGAACATAAGAAATTATCGATACGTCGAGACGTATCAGAGCACAGGGCCCCCTCACCATAGGCGCGGCCAGGGGGCCACCCGCGCCGCCTTATGGTGTGGGCCCCTGCTGCCCGCCTCCGAATCTCCTTTGGTGTTCTGGAATCTTCCGGGAAAAATAAGATACTGATACGTCCCCGACGTATCCATAATTTCTGTCGTTCCATGCTTGTTTTATGACAATACTTATATGTTTTGCTTGCACTTTATGATGATTTCATGCGTTTTCCGGAACTAACCTATTAACAAGATGCCGGTGCAGTTCCGTTTTCTGCTGTTTTTGGTTCCAGAAAGGCTGTTCGGGCAATATTCTCGGAATTGGACGAAATCAACGCCAAACCTCCTATTTTTCCCGGAAGGCTCCAGAACACCGAAGAAGAGTCGGAGAGGGGCCAGAGGGCCACCAGACCATAAGGCGCGCGGCCTGGCCTGGGCCCGCGCCACCCTATGGTGTGGAGCCCCCAGTGCCCCCCTGCGCCGCCTCTTCGCCTATAAAATCCCTTTCGACCTAAAAACACCGTACCAATTGACGAAGCTCCAGAAAGACTCGGGGCGCCGCCGCCATCGCGAAACTCCCCGGGGGACAGCTGTTCCGGCACCGCCGAACGGGGAAGTGCCCCGGAAGCCATCTCCATCAACGCCACCGCCTCCATGCTCCGTGAGTAGTTCCCCCATGGACTACGGGTTCTAGCAGTAGCTATGTCGGTATACTCTCCCCCATGTACTTCAATACAATGGTCTCATGAGCTGCCTTACATGATTGAGATTCATCTGATGTAATCGGTGTTGTGTTTGTTGGGATCCGATGGATGATACATTATGATTAGTCTATCTATAAAGTTTGTGAAGTTATTGTTGCTGCAATCTTGTTATGCTTAATGCTTGTCACTAGGGCCCGAGTGGCATGATCTTAGATTTGAGCTCTATACTTGTTGCTTAGATTGTATCTACAAGTTGTATGCACATGTCACTGTCCGGAACCAATGGCCCCGAAGTGACAGAAATCGGGACAACCGGAGGGGATGGTAGTGATGTGAGGATCACATGTTTTCACGGAGTGTTAATGCTTTGCTCCGGTACTCTATTAAAAGGAGTACCTTAATATCCAGTAGTTTCCCTTGAGGCCCGGCTGCCACCGGCTGGTAGGACAAAAGATGTTGTGCAAGTTTCTCATTGCGAGCACGTACGACTATATACGGAAAACATGCCTACATAATTAATAAGCCTGATGTTCTATCTTAATGCTTTGATTCCTATCAATTGCCCAACTGTAATTTGTTCACCCAACACTTGTCACTTATTGGAGAGTTACCACTAGTGTAGATCGCTGGGAACCCCGGTCCATATATCATCATAATATACCTGTTCTACATGTCATTGGAAGTAGTATCAACTATCTTCTCGTGCCATCGCTCTCATATTGCTATTACTGCTGCTGTGTTACTGTTACTACTGCTCTCATATTACTGTTACTTTCACATCACCCCTGTTGCTAGTGCTTTTCCAGGTGCAGCTGAATTGACAACTCAGTTGTTAAGGCTTATAAGTATTCTTTACCTCCCCTTGTGTCGAATCAATAAATTTGGGTTATACTACCCTCGAAGACTATCGCGATCCCCTATACTTGTGGGTTATCAAGACTGTTTTCTGGCGCCGTTGCCGGGGAGGCATAGCTCTACTCATAAGTTCACCTGGGGAGTACACTCTACCTCTCTCTCTGTTTTATTTTATTTTGTTTTGCTTAGTTTACTTTTGTCTAGTTTATTTTTGCTTAGTTTATTTCTGTCTAGTATTAGTTTGCGTAGTTTACTTTTGCTTAGTTTATTTTTGTCTTGTTTTATTTGTCTCATATACCCAAAAATCCATAAAAATTTGAAAAACCAAAAAATTAAAAACTGCTGTTATGGGAGAACCAACAACCTACTTGGAGCTCATAGAATGTTATAATAATTATAGGAAATCAAGAGCTGGTGAAATAATGAGTGCTATGATAGAAAAAGTGGATACAATTGCTAAAATCTTGCTTAAACGCCATGATATAAACTGTTGCTCTCAACAGGATACTAAACATCTTAAATTTCAATGTGGCTTTAGTGAGGAATTTTTAATTAAGAACTATAATCGGAATTGCTATATTCATTATGGGTTCGAAGAGGTAGAACAATTTGTCGTGTTTATGGGAGCCTCTGAGATCGAATCCTTCATGGTTGAGAATTATGAAACTTGTGTTGTTTGTAAGGACCTTAAAGATTATGTCTCTTCTATCCTTAATTGTTGCATAGAATGCTTCGGTAATAATCCTTATATCATTGATTATAAAGAGAGACACATTAATGCACAAGAATGCACTCACAATTTGCAGGAACCGGTGGAAGAAGAAATTGATGAACCTGAAAGCTCATTGGATGAAAAAGAGGAGGAAATTGATGAACCTGAAAGCTCATTGGATGAAAAAGAAGAGGAGAGCGACGAACAAAAGGAGGAAGAATGGATTAGCTACCCATGCCAACCTTCTAATGAGAGTAACTCTTTATCCCTTACACTATTTGATTGTCCTCCATGCTTACCGGAAGAGGTTGAATGTTATGTTCCTGTGGATTCTCTTGAAATAGTACCTATGAGTAATACTTGTGAGAATAATTATGCTACTGTTATTTATGATAATCCATGCTACTTTGATAAATCTTATGATAATGCTTTGTTTGTGCCTGATGTCGAAATGCATGGTACTAAAGAATTTTGCTTGGCAAATGTTTATGATAAATCTCTAGATGATGGTCCTATGTTACTTGATAATATTAATTGTGCTACTAATGAAAATGGGATTGGAGAGTTCTTGACTTATTCTATGAGTCCCATATCTCTTGAGAATGATCAACTACCTTGTTATATTATTAATAAAAGTAAGTTTGAAAGCATTAAATCCACTATTCTTGAACTTGATAAAAATTATATGTTTGTGGATCATGAAAAGTATGCTGCATGTGATAGCTATATTGTTGAGTTTGTTCATGAAGCTACTGAAAATTATTATGAGAGAGGAAAACATGGTTGTAGAAATTTGCATAGTACTAATACGCCTCTCTATATGCTTAAAATTTTGAAGTTATACTTATTCTATCTTCCTATGCTTGTTACTTTGCTTTTCATGAACTTGTTTATTTACAAGATTCCTTTGCATAGGAAGCATGTTAGGCTTAAATGTGTTTTGAATTTGCCTCTTGATGCTCTCTTTTGCTTCAAATACTATTTCTTGCGAGTGCATCATCAAAACTGCTGAGCCCATCTTAATGGCTATAAAGAAAGCAACTTCTTGGGAGATAACCCATGTGTTATTTTGCTACAGTACTTTGTCTTATATTTGTGTCTTGGAAGTTGTTTACTACTGTAGCAACCTCTCCTTATCTTAGTTTTGTGTTTTGTTGTGCCAAGTGAAGCCTCTAATCGAAGGTTGATACTATATTTGGATTTCTGCGCAGAAACAGATTTCTATCTGTCACGAATCTTGGTCCAATTCTCTGTAGGAAACTCAGAAAATTATGCCAATTTACGTGCGTGTTCCTCAGATATGTGCGCAACTTTTATTAGTTTTGAGTTTTCTGATTTGAGCAACGGAAGTATTTTATTAAAATTCGTCTTTACTGGCTGTTCTGTTTTGGCAGATTCTGTCTCTGTTTTTTGCATTGTCTCTTGTGGACTTTAAGCGAGCTTTTCTAGACGTAGAGAGCTGTAGCTAATGTTTTATTGAGTTCTTGCAATGTGCCACTACAGGACCAAGGTGGATTCAAATTTTTTGAGTACTAACCCCTCTAATGAAGTTTATGAGAAGTTTGTTGTGAAGGAAGTTTTCAAGGGTCAAGAGAGGAGGATGATATATGATCAAGAAGAGTGAAAAGTCTAAGCTTGGGGATGCCCCGTGGTTCATCCCTGCATATTTCAAGAAGACTCAAGCGTCTAAGCTTGGGGATGCCCAAGGCATCCCCTTCTTCACCAACTTATCAGGTTCCTCCCCTGAAACTATATTTTTATTCAGTCACATCATATGTGTTTTACTTGGAGCGTCTGTATGTTTATTTTCATTTTGTTTTTGTTTGAATAAGATCGGATCCTAGCAATCCTTGTTTGGGAGAGAGACACGCTCCACTTTTTCATATGAACACTTGTTCTTCGTTTTACTTTTAATGTTCAATGATAAAAGTTGGAAGCTACAATACTTATCTTTATTTGGTTGGAAGAAGAAAATGCCTCATATGTATTGGATAATTTGACACTTGGCAATTGTTTTGAGCTCTCAAGTAGATCATAAGTTTTTGCATGTAGTTTAAACCTATTAGTGGAGAACTACCGTAAAGCTTGTTAAAATTGGTTTGCATAATTGATCTCTCTTAAGGTCTAGATATTTTCTGGTAAAAGTGTTTGAGCAACAAGGAAGACAGTGTAGAGTATTATAATGCTTGCGATATGTTCTTATGTAAGTTTTGCTGTACCAGTTCATACTTGTGTTTGCTTCAAACAACCTTGCTAGCCTAAGCCTTGTATCGAGAGGGAATACTTCTCATGCATCCAAAATCCTTGAGCCAACCACTATGCCAATTGTGTCCACCATACCTACCTACTATGTGGTATTTCCTGCCATTCCAAAGTAAATTGCTTGAGTGCTACCTTTAAACAATTCAAAATTTATTACCTCTGATTTGTGTTAATGTTTTATAGCTCATGAGGAAGTATGTGGTGTTTAGCTTTCAACCTTGTCATTTACTTTTGACGGACTCTCATATGGACTAGTGGCACATCCGCTTATCCAATAATTTTGCAAAAAGAGCTGGCAATGGGATTCCCAGTCCCAAATTAATTAACCAAAATAGACACTCCTCCATGGTATGTGATTGTTGGACGGCACCCGAAGGATTCGGTTAGCCATGGCTTGTGTAAGCAAAGGTTGGGAGGAGTGTCATCATAATAAAACTAAAATAAAAAGGCACTCCTTCATGGTATGAGATTGTTGGCAGGCACCCGAGGATTCGGTTAGCCATGGTTTGTGAAAGAAAGGTTGGAAGGAGTGCCAAATAAATATGCAATAATTCATGGGAGCCGCTCTTGAAAGTCCGGTTGGCGAGGTAGTTAGTGTACCCATTACCATTCGTTGACAACAACAAACACTTCTCAAAATTTTACTTTTATGCTCTCTATATGTTTTCAAAACCAAAGCTCTAGCACAAATATAGCAATCGATGCTTTCCTCTTTGAAGGACCATTCTTTTACTTTTATGTTGAGTCAGTTACCTACTTCCTCCACCTTAGAAGCAAACACTTGTGTTAACTGTGCATTGATTCTTACATACTTGCATATTTGCATTCATCATATTACTTTGTGTTGACAATATCCATGAGATATGCATGTTGAAAGTTGAAAGCATCCGCTGAAACTTATATCTTCCTTTGTGTTGCTTTGATGCCTTTACTTTGAATCTATTGCTTTATGAGTTAACTCTTGTGCAAGACTTTTGATGCTTGTCTTGAAAGTACTCTTTATGAAAAGTTTTGCTATATGTTATCTACTTGTTAGCAACTATAGATCATTGCCTTGAGTCACTTCATTCATTTCATATGCTTTGTAATAGTATGATCAAGGTTATGTAAGTAGCATGTCACTACAGAAATTATTCTTTTTATCGTTTACCTGCTCGGGACGAGCAGAACTAAGCTTGGGGATGCTGATACGTCCCCGACGTATCCATAATTTCTGTTCCATGCTTGTTTTATGACAATACTTACATGTTTTGCTTGCACTTTATGATGATTTCATGCGTTTTCCGAACTAACCTATTAACAAGATGCCACAGTGCCGGTTCTGTTTTCTGTTTTTGGTTCCAGAAAGGCTGTTCGGGCAATATTCTCGGAATTGGACGAAATCAACGCCAAACCTCCTATTTTTCCCGGAAGGCTCCGGAACACCGAAGAAGAGTCGGAGAGGGGGGGGCCACCACACACATGGCGGCGCGGCCTGGCCTGGGCCCGCGCCACCCTATGGTGTGGAGCCCCAGTGCCCCCTGCGCCGCCTCTTCGCCTATAAAATCCCTTTCGACCTAAAAACACCGTACCAATTGACGAAGCTCCGAAAGACTCCAGGGCGCCGCCATCGAAACTCCAATTCGGGGGCAGAACTCTGTTCCGACACCTGCCGAACGGGGAAGTGCCCCGGCCATCTCCATCAACGCCACCGCCTCCGCCATGCTCCGTGAGTAGTTCCCCCATGGACTACGGGTTCTAGCAGTAGCTATGTCGGTATCTCTCCCCCATGTACTTCAATACAATGGTCTCATGAGCTGCCTTACATGATTGAGATTCATCTGATGTAATCGGTGTTGTGTTTGTTGGGATCCGATGGATGATACATTATGATTAGTCTATCTATAAAGTTTGTGAAGTTATTGTTGCTGCAATCTTGTTATGCTTAATGCTTGTCACTAGGGCCCGAGTGGCATGATCTTAGATTTGAGCTCTATACTTGTTGCTTAGATTGTATCTACAAGTTGTATGCACATGTCACTGTCCGGAACCAATGGCCCCGAAGTGACAATCGGGACAACCGGAGGGGATGGTAGTGATGTGAGGATCACATGTTTTCACGGAGTGTTAATGCTTTGCTCCGGTACTCTATTAAAAGGAGTACCTTAATATCCAGTAGTTTCCCTTGAGGCCCGGCGGCCACCGGCTGGTAGGACAAAAGATGTTGTGCAAGTTTCTCATTGCGAGCACGTACGACTATATACGGAAAACATGCCTACATAATTAATAAGCCTGATGTTCTATCTTAATGCTTTGATTCCTATCAATTGCCCAACTGTAATTTGTTCACCCAACACTTGTCACTTATTGGAGAGTTACCACTAGTGTAGATCGCTGGGAACCCCGGTCCATATATCATCATAATATACCTGTTCTACATGTCATTGGAAGTAGTATCAACTATCTTCTCGTGCCATCCTTCTCATATTGCTATTGCTGCTGCTGTGTTACTACTACTGCTCTCATATTACTGTTACTTTCACATCACCCCTGTTGCTAGTGCTTTTCCAGGTGCAGCTGAATTGACAACTCGATTGTTAAGGCTTATAAGTATTCTTTACCTCCCCTTGTGTCGAATCAATAAATTTGGGTTATACTACCCTCGAAGACTATCGCGATCCCCTATACTTGTGGGTTATCAGATACTGGGTCTTTGTTTCATTGAATTCCGAGAATATTGCCGAACAGCCTTTCTGGAACCAAAAACAAGAAACGGAACGGCACTTCGGCATCTTGTTAATAGGTTAGTTCGGAAACGCATAAAAACATTATAAAGTGTGAGCAAAACATGTAGGTATTGTTATAAAACAAGCATGGAACATCAGAAATTATAGATACGTTGGAGACATATCAGCATCCCCAAGCTTAGTTCCTACTCGACCTCGAGTAGGTAAACGACAAAAAAGAATAATTTCTGTAGTGACATGCTACTTACATAATCTTGATCATACTATTGTAAAGCATATGAGATGAATGAAGTGACTCAAGGCAATGATCTATATTTGCTAACAAATAGATAACATATAGCAAAACTTTTCATGAATAGTACTTTCAAGACAAGCATCAAAAGTCTTGCATAAGAGTTAACTCATAAAGCAATAAATTCAAAGTAAAGGCATCGAAGCAACACAAAGGAAGATATAAGTTTCAGCTTGCTTTCAACTTTCAACATGCATATCTCATGGATAATTGTCAACACAAAGTAATATGATGAGTGCAAATAAGCAAGTATGTAAGAATCAATGCACAGTTGACACAAGTGTTTGCTTCTAAGATGGAAGGAAGTAGGTAAACTGACTCAACATAAAGTAAAAGAAAGGCCCTTCGCAGAGGGAAGCAGGGATGAAATCATGTGCTAGAGCTTTTCAAGTTTTGAAATCATATAGAGAGCATAAAAGTAAAGTTTTGAGAGGTGTTTGTTGTTGTCAACGAATGGTAGTGGGCACTCTAACCCCCTCATCAAACATACTTTCAAAGAGCGGCTCCCATGAAGGACGTTATCTCTACCAGCAAGGTAGATCATCCATCTTCTCTTTTGTTTACACATGTACTTTAGTTTATTTTATTTTTATTTTTGGGTGACACTCCTTCCAACCTTTTGCTTTCACAAGCCATGGCTAACCGAATCCTCGGGTGCCTTCCAATCATTCACATACCATGAAGGAGTGTCTATTTATTTTAGTTTTATTTAGAGATGACACTCCTCCCAACCTTTGCTTTCTCAAGCCATGGCTAACCGAATCCTCGGGTGCCTTCTGATGGGGTTCGTAGCATAGAAAACAAAAATTTTCCTACCGCAAGACGAATAAATCCAAGATCTAATCTATGGAACACCCAAGATCTAATCTACAAGATCTAAGCAACGAGATGGAGATGAGACTAACCCTCGAAGATTCCAAAGCCTACGAGATTAATCTCGTTGTTGGTGTAGACGATCGTCCCCGGTGCTGCAATCCGGCAGCACTTCCGTACTCGGTCGCGCGTACGGTGTCGATGAAGCTCCTTCCTCTCCCGTTCCAGCGGGCAGCGGAGGTGTGGTAGATCTCCTCCAAATTCCAGCAGCACGACGGCGTGGTGGTGGTAGTGGAGGAAGAAAAGCTGCAGGGCTTCGCCTAAGCCGGACAGCGTATGGTGGAGGGAGAGGCGGCCAGAGGAGGAGGCAATGGATGGGGGTGTGGCCGGCCACCCCTCCCCTCTTTATATAGGGGGCCAGCCGGCCAAGGTGGCCCCCTTCCCATCTAGGGTTGGGGGCGGCGGCCAAGAGGGGGAGAGGCTTTTCCCTCCCCCAAGTTGATCCCCTAGGGAAACCCTAGGGGGTTGGCCGGCCTGGGCCTTGGGGGCCATGTGCCCCTGGCCCATTAGGCCAGGGAGCATCCCCTCGGCCCATGCTAGGCCTCCTAGGTCGTGGGCCCCATGGTGGACCCCTCCGGAACCTTCTAGAACCTTCTAGTCAACCACCGGAAAAATCCCGAACATTTCCGAAACCCAGAAATCAACTTCCCTTATATGAATCTTATTCTCCGGACTATTCCGGACCTCCTCGTGACATCCTGGATCACATCCGAGACTCCGAACAAACTTCGTCTCCATACCATATTCAAATCTACTTATGCGACATCGAACCTTAAGCGCGTCATGATACGTCTCCAACGTATCGATAATTTCTTGTGTTCCATGCCACATTATTGATGTTATCTACATGTTTTATGCACACTTTATGTCATATTCGTGCATTTTCTGGAACTAACCTATTAACAAGATGCCGAAGTGCCAGTTCTGTTTTCTGCTGTTTTTGGTTTCAGAAATCCTAGTAAAGAAATATTCTCGGAATTGGACGAAATCAACGCCCGGGTTCCTATTTTGCCCGGAAGCATCCGGAACACCCGAGAGCCGCCAGGAGGGGGCCCCACAGGCGGGCCGGAGGGGGCCGCGCCGCCCTATAGTGTGGGCCCCCAAGCCCTCCGGGCTGCCCTTCCGCCTACTTAAAGCCTCCGTCGTGAAAACCCTATGGTGTTCGACGACCCACGAAACCTTCCAGAGCCGCCGCCATCGCGAAGCCAAGATCTGGGGGACAGGAGTCTCTGTTCCGGCACGCCGCCGGAACGGGGAAGTGCCCCCGGAAGGCTTCTCCATCATCACCACCACCATCTTCATCACCGCTGCTGCTCCCATGAGGAGGGAGTAGTTCTCCATCGAGGCTCGGGGCTGTACCGGTAGCTATGTGGTTCATCTCTCTCCTATGTACTTCAATACAATAATCTCATGAGCTGCCTTACATGATTGAGATTCATATGATGATGCTTGTAATCTAGATGTCGTTATGCTAGTCAAGTGAATTTTACTCATGTGATCTCCGGAGACTCCTTGTCCCACGTGTAAAGGTGACAGTGTGTGCACCGTGTGGGTCTCTTAGGCTATATTTCACAGAATACTTATTCACTGTTGAATGGCATAGTGAAGTGCTTATTTATATCTCTTTATGATTGCAATGTGTTTGTATCACAATTTATCTATGTGCTACTCTAGCAATGTTATTAAAGTAGTTTTATTCCTCCTGCACGATGTAATGGTGACAGTGTGTGCATCCGTGTTAGTACTTGGTTTATGCTATGATCATGATCTCTTGTAGATTGCGAAGTTAACTATTGCTATGATAGTATTGATGTGATCTATTCCTCCTACATATGCATGAAGGTGACAGTGTGCATGCTATGTTAGTACTTGGTTTAGTCGAATTGATCTATCTTACACTCTAAGGTTACTTAAATATGAACATTGAATTGTGGAGCTTGTTAACTCCGGCATTGAGGGTTCGTGTAATCCTACGCAATGTGTTCATCATCCAACAAGAGTGTAGAGTATGCATTTATATATTCTGTTATGTGATCAATGTTGAGAGTGTCCACTAGTGAAAGTCTAATCCCTAGGCCTTGTTCCTAAATACTGCTGCGTTACTACGCTTTACTTGTTTCTGTGTTACTACTGCTGCAATACTACCACCATCAACTACACGCCAGCAAGCTATTTTCTGGCACCGTTACTACTGCTCATACTTATTTATACCACCTGTATTTCACTATCTCTTCGCCGAACTAGTGCACCTATTAGGTGTGTTGGGGACACAAGAGACTTCTTGCTTTGTGGTTGCAGGGTTGCATGAGAGGGATATCTTTGACCTCTTCCTCCCCGAGTTCGATAAACCTTGGGTGATCCACTTAAGGGAAAACTTGCTACTGTTCTACAAACCTCTGCTCTTGGAGGCCCAACACTGTCTAGGAAAAGGAGGGAAGTAGACATCATGCTATTTTGGCGCCGTTGCGGGGACAGAAAGCTACACAACAGGGATTTCCTCCCTCGTCAACCACGCGCCTCCTGGACAACATCAAGTATTTTACGGCGCCGTTGCGGGAGGAAAGGTAAAGGTACTCACACTCGGATCTCGGCTACTAAGCTATTTCTGGCGCCGTAAGTACTCGAAGCTATTTCCTTTAGATCCTGCAATTGCATCTTTTTGTTTCTTGTTTACACTAGTTTGGCATAATGGACAAGAATGATCTCTTATTCTATTTCCTGATTTAAAACATGGATTGTTTGATGCGAAAATTAAAAAACCTATGGAATCTTATTTGCATGCTGGTAGTAATATTAGTATGAACGCTTTGAACACCATTGTTGATAATAATATAGAAAGTTCTAAGCTTGGGGAAGCTGGTTTTCATGATCTTTTTAGTCCCCCAAGCATTGAGGAGAAAATTTTCTTTGATGATACTTTGCCTCCTATTTATGATGATTATAATGATATTGGTCTTTTAGTGCCGCCTACTATGGAGAGTAATTTTTATGATGATAATACTATGCCTCCTACACTTGATGAGAATAATAATGATAGCTACTTTGTTGAATTTCCTACTACAATTAATAAGAATAACTATGCTTATGTTGGGAGTAGTAATAATTTTATGCATGAGACTCATGATAAGAATGCTTTATGTGATAGTTATATTGTTGAGTTTGCTCATGATACTACTGAAAGCTATTATGAGAGAGGAAAATATGGTTGTAGAAATTTTCATGTTACTAAAACACCTCTCTATATGCTGAAATTTTTGAAGCTACACTTGTTTTATCTTCCTATGCTTGTTACTTTGCTCTTCATGAACTTGTTTATTTACAAGATTCCTATGCATAGGAAGCATGTTAGACTTAAATGTGTTTTGAATTTGCCTCTTGATGCTCTCTTTTGCTTCAAATACTATTTCTTGTGAGTGCATCATTAAAACTGCTAAGCCCATCTTAATGGCTATAAAGAAAAGAACTTCTTGGAAGATAATCCATGTGTTATTTTGCTACAGTACTTTGTTTTATATTTGTGTCTTGGAAGTTGTTTACTACTGTAGTAACCTCTCCTTATCTTAGTTTTGTGTTTTGTTGTGCCAAGTAAAGTCTTTGATAGTAAAGTCAATACTAGATTTGGATTACTGCGCAGAAACTGTTTTCTTGCTGTCACGAATCTGGGCCTAATTCTCTATAGGTAACTCAGAAAATTATGCCAATTTACGTGAGTGATCCTCAGATATGTACGCAACTTTCATTCAATTTGAGCATTTTCATCTGAGCAAGTCTGGTGCCATTTTAAAATTCGTCTTTACGGACTGTTCTGTTTTGACAGATTCTGCCTTTTATTTCGCATTGCTTCTTTCGCTGTGTTGGGTGGATTTCTTTGTTCCATTACCTTCCAGTAGCTTTGAGCAATGTCCAGAAGTGTTAAGAATGATTGTGTCACCTCTGAACATGTGAGTTTTTTATTATGCACTAACCCTCTAATGAGTTTGTTTCGAGTTTGGTGTGAAGGAAGTTTTCAAGGGTCAAGAGAGGAGGATGATATACTATGATCAAGAAGAGTGAAAGCTCTAAGCTTGGGGATGCCCCGGTGGTTCACCCCTGCATATATCAAGAAGACTCAAGCGTCTAAGCTTGGGGATGCCCAAGGCATCCCCTTCTTCATCGACAACATTATCAGGTTCCTCCCCTGAAACTATATTTTTATTCCATCACATCTTATGTACTTTACTTGGAGCGTCTGTTTGTTTTTGTTCTTGTTTGTGTTTGAATAAATTGGATTACATCATGCTTGTGTGGGAGAGAGACACGCTCCGCTGGTTCGTATGAACACATGTGTTCTTAGCTCATAATATTCATGGCGAAGTTTCCTCTTCGTTAAATTGTTATATGGTTGGAATTGGAAAATGATACATGTAGTAATTGCTATAAATGTCTTGGGTAATGTGATACTTGGCAATTGTTGTGCTCATGTTTAAGCTCTTGCATCATATGCTTTGCACCCATTAATGAAGAAATACATAGAGCATGCTAAATTTGGTTTGCATAATTGGTCTCTCTAAGGTCTAGATAATTTCTAGTATTGAGTTTGAACAACAAGGAAGACGGTGTAGAGTCTTATAATGTTTACAATATGTCTTTTATGTGAGTTTTGCTGCACCGTTCATCCTTGTGTTTGTTTCAAATAACCTTGCTAGCCTAAACCTTGTATCGAGAGGGATACTTCTCATGCATCCAAAATACTTGAGCCAACCACTATGCCATTTGTGTCCACCATACCTACCTACTACATGGTATTTCTCCGCCATTCCAAAGTAAATTTCTTGAGTGCTACCTTTAAAATTCCATCATTCACCTTTGCAATATATAGCTCATGGGACAAATAGCTTAAAAACTATTGTGGTATTGAATATGTAATTATGCACTTTATCTCTTATTAAGTTGCTTGTTGTGCGATAACCATGTTCACTGGGGACGCCATCAACTATTCATTGTTGAATTTCATGTGAGTTGCTATGCATGTCCGTCTTGTCTGAAGTAAGAGAGATCTACCACCTTATGGTTAAGCATGCATATTGTTAGAGAAGAGCATTGGGCCGCTAACTAAAGCCATGATCCATGGTGGAAGTTTCAGTTTTGGACATATATCCTCAATCTCAAATGAGAAAATTATTAATTGTTGTTACATGCTTATGCATAAAAGAGGAGTCCATTATCTGTTGTCTATGTTGTCCCGGTATGGATGTCTAAGTTGAGAATAATCAATAGCGAGAAATCCAAATGCGAGCTTTCTCCTTAGACCTTTGTACAGGCGGCATAGAGGTACCCCTTTGTGACACTTGGTAAAAACATGTGCATTGTGATGATCCGGTAGTCCAAGCTAATTAGGACAAGGTGCGGGCACTATTAGTATACTATGCATGAGGCTTGCAACTTGTAAGATATAATTTACATGATACATATGCTTTATTACTACCGTTGACAAAATTGTTTCATGTTTTCAAAATCAAAGCTCTAGCACAAATATAGCAATCGATGCTTTTCCTCTATGGAGGACCATTCTTTTACTTTCATTGTTGAGTCAGTTCACCTATTTCTCTCCACCTCAAGAAGCAAACACTTGTGTGAACTTGCATTGATTCCTACATACTTGCATATTGCACTTATTATATTACTCTATGTTGACAAAATCCATGAGATATACATGTTATAAGTTGAAAGCAACCGCTGAAACTTAATCTTCCTTTGTGTTGCTTCAATACCTTTACTATGAATTATTGCTTTATGAGTTAACTCTTATGCAAGACTTATTGATGCTTGTCTTGAAGTGCTATTCATGAAAAGTCTTTGCTTTATGATTCACTTGTTTACTCATGTCATATACATTGTTTTGATCGCTGCATTCACTACATATGCTTTACAAATAGTATGATCAAGGTTATGATGGCATGTCACTCCAGAAATTATCTTTGTTTATCGTTTTACCTGCTCGGGACGAGCAGAACTAAGCTTGGGGATGCTGATACGTCTCCAACGTATCGATAATTTCTTGTGTTCCATGCCACATTATTGATGTTATCTACATGTTTTATGCACACTTTATGTCATATTCGTGCATTTTATGGAACTAACCTATTAACAAGATGCCGAAGTGCCAGTTCCTGTTTTCTGCTGTTTTTGGTTTCAGAAATCCTAGTAAAGAAATATTCTCGGAATTGGACGAAATCAACGCCCAGGTTCCTATTTTGCCCGGAAGCATCCAGAACACCCGAGAGCCGGGGCCAGGGGCCCCACACCACACTGGCGCGGCAGGGGGCCGCGCCGCCCTATAGTGTGGGCCCCCCAGGCCCGAGCTGCTTCCGCCTACTTAAAGCCTCCGTCGCGAAAACCCTATGGCGTTCGACGAAACCCACGAAACCTTCCGAGCCGCCGCCATCGCAAGCCAAGATCGGGGGACAGAGTCTCTGTTCCGGCACGCCGCCGGAACGGGGAAGTGCCCCGGAAGGCTTCTCCATCATCACCACCGCCATCTTCATCACCGCTGCTGCTCCCATGAGGAGGGAGTAGTTCTCCATCGAGGCTCGGGGCTGTACCGGTAGCTATGTGGTTCATCTCTCTCCTATGTACTTCAATACAATAATCTCATGAGCTGCCTTACATGATTGAGATTCATATGATGATGCTTGTAATCTAGATGTCGTTATGCTAGTCAAGTGAATTTTACTCATGTGATCTCCGGAGACTCCTTGTCCCACGTGTGTAAAGGTGACAGTGTGTGCACCGTGTGGGTCTCTTAGGCTATATTTCACAGAATACTTATTCACTGTTGAATGGCATAGTGAAGTGCTTATTTATATCTCTTTATGATTGCAATGTGTTTGTATCACAATTTATCTATGTGCTACTCTAGCAATGTTATTAAAGTAGTTTTATTCCTCCTGCACGATGTAATGGTGACAGTGTGTGCACCGTGTTAGTACTTGGTTTATGCTATGATCATGATCTCTTGTAGATTGCGAAGTTAACTATTGCTATGATAGTATTGATGTGATCTATTCCTCCTACATATGCATGAAGGTGACAGTGTGCATGCTATGTTAGTACTTGGTTTAGTCGAATTGATCTATCTTACACTCTAAGGTTACTTAAATATGAACATTGAATTGTGGAGCTTGTTAACTCCGGCATTGAGGGTTCGTGTAATCCTACGCAATGTGTTCATCATCCAACAAGAGTGTAGAGTATGCATTTATCTATTGTTATGTGATCAATGTTGAGAGTGTCCACTAGTGAAAGTCTAATCCCTAGGCCTTGTTCCTAAATACTGTTGTGTTACTACTTTGTTTCTTGTTTCACTGTGTTACTACTGCTGCAATACTACCACCATCAACTACACGCCAGCAAGCTATTTTCTGGCACCGTTGCTACTGCTCATACTTATTTATACCACCTGTATTTCACTATCTCTTCGCCGAACTAGTGCACCTATTAGGTGTGTTGGGGACACAAGAGACTTCTTGCTTTGTGGTTGCAGGGTTGCATGAGAGGGATATCTTTGACCTCTTCCTCCCCGAGTTCGATAAACCTTGGGTGATCCACTTAAGGGAAAACTTGCTGCTGTTCTACAAACCTCTGCTCTTGGAGGCCCAACACTGTCTACAGGAAAAGGAGGGGGAAGTAGACATCACGTCACCCTACGGTTCGCGAACTATGCAGACATGGTCGAGACTCCTCTCCGAGCAATAACCAATAGCGGGATCTGGAGATCCATAATGGCTCCCACATATTCAACGATGACTTAGTGATCGATTGAACCATTTACATACGATGTCAATTCCCTTTGTCACACGATACTTTACTTATCCGAGGTTTGATCATCGGTATCTCCATACCTTGTTCAACCTCGTTACTGACAAGTACTCTTTACTCGTACCGCGGTATGTCATCTCTTATGATCAAATCATATGCTTGCAAGCTAATCAGACGACATTCCACCGAGAGGGCCCAGAGTATATCTATCCGTCATCAGGATGGACAAATCCCACTATCGATCCATATGCCTCAACTCACACTTTCCAAATACTTAATCCCATCTTTATAACCACCCATTTACGCAATGGCGTTTGATGTAATCAAAGTACCCTTCCGGTGTAAGTGATTTACATGATCTCATGGTCGAAGGACTAAGACAACTATGTATCGAAAGCTTATAGCAAATTGAACTTAATGACTTGATCTTATGCTACGCTCATTTGGGTGTGTGTCCATTATATCATTCAACTAATGACATAACCTTGTTATTAATAACATCCAATGTTCATGATCACGAAACCATGATCATCCATTAATCAACAAGCTAGTTATACAAGAGGCTTACTAGGGACTCCTTGTTGTTTACATAACACACATGTATCAATGTTTCGGTTAATACAATTATAGCATGGTATGCAAACATTTATCATAAACACAAAGATATTATAATAACCACTTTATTATTGCCTCTTGGGCATATCTCCAACAGTCTCCCACTTGCACTAGAGTCAATAATCTAGATTACATTGTAAGGTACCTAACACCCATAGCATTCTGGTGTTGGTCATGCTTTGCCCTAGGGAGAGCTTTAGTCAACGGATCTGCAACATTCAGATCTGTGTGTACTTTGCAAATCTCTACTTCACCATCTTCGATGTACTCGCGAATCGAATGAAAACGCAGCTTGATATGCTTCAGCTTCTTGTGTGACCTTGGTTCCTTTGCATTGGCGATGGCACCCGTGTTGTCACAATAAATGACTAACGGGTCCAATGCACTAGGAACCACACCAAGCTCAACAATGAACCTCTTCATCCATACCGCTTCCGATGAAGCCTCTGAAGCCGCTATATATTCAGATTCTGTTGAAGATTTCGCCACCGTGCACTGCTTGGAACTGCTCCAGCTTACTGCCGCACCATTCAATATAAACACGTACCCAGACTGAGACTTAGAGTCATCAGGATCGGTGTTCCAACTTGCATCGGTGTAACTAGTTACAACGAGCTCTTGGTCACCGCCATAACAAAGAAACATATCCTTAGTCCTTTTCAAGTACTTCAGGATATTCTTGACCGTTGTCCAGTGTTCCATTCCTGGATCACTTTGATATCTGCTGGTCAAACTAACAGCATGTGCGATATCCGGTCTAGTACACAGCATGGCATACATGAGAGAGCCTACTGCCGAAGCATAGGGGATCTTGCTCATCCTCTCTCTTTCTTCTGCCGTAGCCGGACCTTGAGTCTTACTCAAGACCTTACCTGGCAACATAGGCAAGAACCCTTTCTTGCTTTCATCCATTCTAAACTTCTTTAGAATCTTGTCCAAGTATGTACTCTGTGAAAGGCCTATTAGGCGTCTTGATCTATCTCTATAAATCTTGATGCCTAAAATGTATGCTGCTTCACCAAGGTCTTTCATTGAAAAACATTTATTCAAATAACCTTTAACACTGCTTAATAGTTCTATATCATTCCCAATCAATAATATGTCATCTACATATAATATCAGGAACGCTACAGAGCTCCCACTCACTTTCTTGTAAATACAGGCCTCACCATGAGTCCGTATAAAACCGAAGTCTTTGATCACTCTATCAAAGCGTAGATTCCAACTCCGGGATGCTTGCTTCAGTCCATAAATGGAACGCTGAAGTTTGCATACCTTGTCAGCATTTTTAGGATCGACAAAACCTTTGGGTTGTACCATATACAACTCTTCCTCAATATCACCATTAAGGAACACCGTTTTGACATCCATCTGCCAGATTTCATAATCAAAAAATGCAGCTATTGCTAACAAAATCCTCACAGATTTTAGCTTCGCTACAGGTGAGAAAGTCTCATCGTATTCAACTCCTTGAATTTGTCGGAAACCCTTTGCGACAAGTCGAGCTTTATAGACAGTAATATTACCATCAGCATCTGTTTTTCTCTTAAAGATCCATTTATTCTCGACAGCCTTGCGGCTATCAGGTAAGTCTACCAAAGTCCATACTTTGTTATCATACATGGATCCCATTTCGGATTTCATGGCTTCTTGCCATTTGTTGGAATCTGGGCTCATCATTGCTTCTTCATACGTCGCAGGGTCCTCATCATTGTTGTCCACAATCATGACATTTAGACAGGGATCATACCAATCGGGAGTGGTACGTTCCCTCGTCGATCTGCGAGGTTCAGTAGCTTCCTCGTTCGAAGTTTCATGATCATCATCATTCGCTTCCTCTCCTATCGGTGCAGGCTGTGCAGGAATTTCTTCCGGCACTGCGCTACTCTGATCTATGAGAGAAGGTTCATTAACCTCGTCGAGTTCTACTTTCCTTCCAGTCACTTCTTTAGTGAGTCCTTCTCAAGAAAGGATCCGTTCTTGGCAACAAAGATTTTGCCTTCGGATCTGTGATAGAAAGTGTACCCAATTGTTTCTTTAGGGTATCCTATGAAGACGCATTTCTCCGCTTTGGGTTCTAGCTTGTCAGGTTGTAACTTCTTTACATAAGCTTCGCAACCCCAAACTTTAAGGAACGACAGCTTAGGTTTCTTTCCAAACCATAGTTCATACGGTGTCGTTTCAACGGATTTAGATGGTGCCCTATTTAAAGTGAATGCGGCTGTCTCTAATGCATAACCCCAAAACGATAACGGCAAATCGGTAAGAGACATCATAGACCGAACCATATCTAAGAGAGTTTGATTACGACGTTCGGACACACCATTGCGCTGTGGTGTTCCCGGCGGTGTCAACTGTGAAAGTATTCCGCATTTCTTTAAATGCATGCCAAACTCATAACTCAGATATTCGCCTCCGCGATCAGAACGCAGAAACTTAATCTTCTTGTTACGTTGATTTTCTACTTCACTTTGGAATTCCTTGAACTTCTCAAAAGTCTCGGACTTATGTTTCATAAAGTAAATATATCCATATCTACTCAGATCATCCGTGAAGGTTAGAACATAACGATAACCACCGCGCGATGCTACACTCATTGGTCCGCACACATCGGTATGTATGATTTCCAATAAGTCTGTAGCTCGCTCCATTGTACCAGAAAATGGAGTCTTAGTCATTTTTCCCATTAGACATGCTTCGCATCTGTCAAGTGACTCAAGAAGTCCATCGGAATGGAGTTTCTTCATGCGCTTCACTCCAATATGACCAAGACGACAGTGCCACATATAAGTAGAATTATCATTCAATTTCATTCGCTTAGCATTAATGTTATGAACATGTGTATCACTACTATCGAGATTTAACAAGAATAAACCATTCATCTCAGGTGCATGGCCATAAAAGACATTACTCATATAAATCGAACAACCATTATTCTCAGACTTAAACGAATAACCGTCTTGCATTAAACAAGATCCAGATATAATGTTCATGCTCAACGCAGGTACCAAATAACAATTATTAAGGTTTAAAACTAATCCCGAAGGTAGATGTAGAGGGAGCGTGCCGACGGCGATCACATCGACTTTGGATCCATTTCCAACGCGCATCGTCACCTCGTCTCTTGCCAGGCTTCGTCTATTCCGCAGTTCCTGTTTCGAGTTACAAATGTGAGCAACCGAACCAGTATCAAATACCCAGGCACTACTACGAGAACCAGTAAGATAGACATCAATAACATGTATATCAAATATACCTTTCTTTTTGACGTGGCCGCTCTTCAGATCGGCCAAGTATTTGGGGCAATTGCGCTTCCAGTGCCCCTTCCCCTGGCAGTAATAGCACACAGTCTCAGGTTTAGGACCAGCCTTAGGCTTCTCAGGATGCGCTGCACAACTTTCTTGCCGCCCTTCTTGAAGTTACCCTTGTTAGGCTTGCCTTGCTTTTTGAAACTGGTGGTCTTGTTGACCATCAACACTTGGTTCTCCTTCTTAATCTCTACTTCAGCAGATTTCAGCATGGAAAAGATTTCAGGTAAATCTTTATTCATGTTCTGCATGTTGTAGTTCATCACGAAGTTCTTGTAACTTGGTGGCAGTGATTGAAGGACACGATGAATACCCAGCTGGTTAGGGATCATCATCCCCAAGTCATTGAGCTTCTTCGCATGCCCGGACATGACGAGCATGTGCTCACTAACGGAGCTGCCTTCTTCCATCATGCAGGTAAAGAACTGCTTCGAGGCCTCATAGCTCTCCACGGCCGCATGAGTCTCAAAGATAAGTTTGAGCTCACGCATCATCTCACAGGGGTCGTGGTGCTCAAAACGCTTTTGGAGCTCTGCCTCTAAGCTGCACAAGATGGCACACTGAACTTCGGAGTACCGAGTTGCCCGAGTCTCATAAACATTCTTTATGTCCTCGGACACTGCAGGAGGTGGTGGGGGACCTAGCGGTGCTTCGAGCACAAATTGCAGGTTTCCACCAGTGAGGAAAATCCTCACATGACGGAACCAGTCGGTGAAGTTGCTACCATTGCCCTTAAGCTTTTCTTTCTCTAGGAACTGGTTAAAATTGATGGAGGGGGCGCCATGATCTACAACATATTTGCAAAGAGTTTAGACTAAGTTTATGATAAATTGAGTTCAATTTAATTCTGAAATTAACTAGGTGAACTCCCACTTAAAACAACATCCCTCGCATTGTTTTAGTGATTACACGAACCAAATCCACTACACCAAGTCCGATCTTCACGAGAAAAGATGTAGCTTCAAAGGCGAACACTCAAAGTGTTCATCATATCATTCATATGACTCATGCTCTACCTTTCGGTATCCCGTGTTCCGAGACCATGTCTGTACATGCTAGGCTCGTCAAGGCAACCTTAGTATCCGCGTGTGCAAATCTGGCTTGCACCCGTTGTATGCACATGTAGAGTCTATCACACCCGATCATCACGAGATGCTTTGAAACGACAAGTCTTAGCAACGGTGCATACTAAGGATGAACACTTTATTATCTTGATATTTAGTGAGAGGGATCATCTTATAATGCTACCGTCGCGATTTAAGCAAAATAAGATGCATAAAAGGATTAACATCACATGCAATTCATAATGTGTGATATGATATGGCCTTTCTTCTTTGTGCTTTTGATCTCCATCTCCAAAGCACGGACATGATCTCCATCATCACCAGCATGGCGTCAAGGTCAGTGGCGCCGCTTCATGGTTGTCCATCACTTATAGCTACTATAACAACTACTTGAAATAAAGCTATTACATGATGAATAGACACGCAGGTCTTTAACAAAATTAAAGACAACCATTAGGCTCCTGCCGGTTGCCATAATACAATAATGAACATCTCATACATCAAATATAATCATCATCACATCATGGCCATATCACATCACCAAACCCTGCAAAAACAAGTTAGACGCTTCTAATTTGGTTTGCATATTTTACGTGGTTTAGGGTTTTCGAGTAAGATCCAATCTACCTACGAACATGAACCACAACGGTGATACTAGTGTTGACAATAGAAGTGTAAATTACAATCTTCACTATGGTGGGAGAGACAGACACCCGCAAAGCCACTTATGCAATACAAGTTGCATGTCAAGCGTGGAGCAAGTCTCATGAGACGCGGTCATGTAAAGTTAGCCCGGGCCGCTTCATCCCACCATCCCGCAAGAAGCAAAGTACACAAACTAAAGCAACAAGAGCATCACCACCCACAAAACCATTGTGTTCTACTCGTGCAACAGATCTATGCATAGACATGGCTCTGATACCACTGATGGGGTTCGTAGCATAGAAAACAAAAATTTTCCTACCGCAAGACGAATAAATCCAAGATCTAATCTATGGAACACCCAAGATCTAATCTACAAGATCTAAGCAACGAGATGGAGATGAGACTAACCCTCGAAGATTCCAAAGCCTACGAGATTAATCTAGTTGTTGGTGTAGACGATCGTCCCCGGTGCTGCAATCCGGCAGCACTTCCGTACTCGGTCGCGCGTACAGTGTTGATGAAGCTCCTTCCTCTCCCGTTCCAGCGGGCAGCGGAGGTGTGGTAGATATCCTCCAAATTCCAGCAGCACGACGGCGTGGTGGTGGTAGTGGAGGAAGAAAAGCTGCAGGGCTTCGCCTAAGCCGGAGCAGCGTATGGTGGAGGAGAGGCGGCCAGAGGAGGAGGCAATGGATGGGGGTGTGGCCGGCCACCCTCCCCTCTTTATAGGGGCCGGCCAAGGTGGCCCCCTTCCCATCTAGGGTTGGGGGCGGCGGCCAAGAGGGGGAGAGGGCTTTCCCCTCCCCCAAGTTGATCCCCCTAGGAAACCCTAGGGGTTGGCCGGCCTGGGCCTTGGGGGCCATGTGCCCCTGGCCCATTAGGCCAGGGAGCATCCCCTCGGCCCATGCTAGGCCTCCTAGGTCGTGGGCCCCATGGTGGACCCCTCCGGAACCTTCTAGAACCTTCCAGTCAACCACCGGAAAAATCCCGAACATTTCCGAAACCCAGAAATCAACTTCCCTTATATGAATCTTATTCTCCGGACTATTCCGGACCTCCTCGTGACATCCTGGATCACATCCGAGACTCCGAACAAACTTCGTCTCCATACCATATTCAAATCTACTTATGCGACATCGAACCTTAAGCGCGTCACCCTACGGTTCGCGAACTATGCAGACATGGTCGAGACTCCTCTCCGAGCAATAACCAATAGCGGGATCTGGAGATCCATAATGGCTCCCACATATTCAACGATGACTTAGTGATCGATTGAACCATTTACATACGATGTCAATTCCCTTTGTCACACGATACTTTACTTATCCGAGGTTTGATCATCGGTATCTCCATACCTTGTTCAACCTCGTTACTGACAAGTACTCTTTACTCGTACCGCGGCATGTCATCTCTTATGATCAAATCATATGCTTGCAAGCTAATCAGACGACACTCCACCGAGAGGGCCCAGAGTATATCTATCCGTCATCAGGATGGACAAATCCCACTATTGATCCATATGCCTCAACTCACACTTTCCAAATACTTAATCCCATCTTTATAACCACCCATTTACGCAATGGCGTTTGATGTAATCAAAGTACCCTTCCGGTGTAAGTGATTTACATGATCTCATGGTCGAAGGACTAAGACAACTATGTATCCAAAGCTTATAGCAAATTGAACTTAATGACTTGATCTTATGCTACGCTCATTTGGGTGTGTGTCCATTATATCATTCAACTAATGACATAATCTTGTTATTAATAACATCCAATGTTCATGATCACGAAACCATGATCATCCATTAATCAACAAGCTAGTTATACAAGAGGCTTACTAGGGACTCCTTGTTGTTTACATAACACACATGTATCAATGTTTCGGTTAATACAATTATAGCATGGTATGCAAACATTTATCATAAACACAAAGATATTATAATAACCACTTTATTATTGCCTCTTGGGCATATCTCCAACACCTTCCAACATTTCACATACCATGGAGGAGTGTCTATTTGCAAAATTAAGTTGCTTACTGATGAATCAGAGCAAAACATGTGAAGAGAATTACTAAGGAAAGTTAATTAATTGGGGCTGGGAACCCCCCTGCCAGCTCTTTTTGCAAAATTATTGGATAAGCGGATAAAGCCACTAGTCCATTGGTGAAAGTCTGCCCAACAAGATTGAAAGATAAAACACCACATACTTCCTCATGAGCTATAAAACATTGACACAAATAAGAGATGAGAAATTTGGAATTGTTTAAAGGTAGCACATGAAGTATTTACTTGGAATGGCAGGAAATACCACATAGTAGGTAGGTATGGTGGACACACATGGCATAGGTTTTGGCTCAAGGTTTTGGATGCACGAGAAGCATTCCCTCTCAGTACAAGGCTTTGGCTAGCAAGGTTATTTGAAGCAAACACAAGTATGAACCGGTACAACAAAACTTACATAAAAACATATTGCAAGCATTATAAGACTCTACATTGTCTTCCTTGTTGCTCAAACACTTTTACCAGAAAATATCTAGACCTTAGAGAGACCAATCATGCAAACCAATTTCAACAAGCTCAAAACAATTGCCAAGTGTCAAATTATTCAAGACAATATGAGGCATTTTCTGTTTCCAACCAAATAACAATAAGTGCAATAGCTTCTAACTTTTGTCATGAACATTAAAAGTAAAACGAAGAACACCAGTGTTCATATGAAAAAGCGGAGCGTGTCTCTCTCCCACACAAGGATTGCTAAGATCCGATCTTATTAAACAAAAACAAAAATAAAAACACACACTCCAAGTAAAACACATATGATGTGACTGAATAAAAATATAGTTTCAGTAGAAGAAACCTGATAAATTGTTGATGAAGAAGGGGATGCCTTGGGCATCCCCAAGCTTAGACGCTTGAGTCTTGTTGAAATATGCAGGGATGAACCACGGGGGCATCCCCAAGCTTAGATTTTTCACTCTTCTTGATCATATATCATCCTCCTCTCTTGACCCTTGAAAACTTCCTTCACACCAAACTTCTCATAAACTTCATTAGATGGGTTAGTACTCAAAAACTTTAATCCACTTTAGTCCTGTATTGACACATTGCAAGAACTCAATAAAACATTAGCTACAGCTCTCCACGTCTAGAAAGCCTTGCTTAAAGTCCACAAGAGACAATGCAAAAAACAGAGACAGAATCTGTCAAAACAGAACAAACAGTAAAGACGAATTTTTAAGAGGTACTTCCGTTGCTCAAATCAGAAAACTCAAAACTGGTGAAAGTTGCGTACATATCTGAGGAACACGCACGTAAATTGGCAGATTTTTCTTAGTTACCAACAGAGAGCCCTGCCCAAATTCGTGACAGATAGAAATCTGTTTCTGCGCAGAAATCCAAATCTAGTATCAACCTTCTATTAGAGACTTTACTTGGCACAACATTGCAATAAAATAAAGATAAGGAGAGGTTGCTACAGTAGTAACAACTTCCAAGACACAACAAAACAGTAGCAAAATAAAAACATGGGTTATCTCCCAAGAAGTGCTTTCTTTATAGCCATTAAGATGGGCTCGGCAATTTTAATGATGCACTCGCAAGAAATAAGAGTTGAAGCAGAAAAGAGCATCAAAAAGCAAGTTCAAAACACATTTAAATCTAACCCACTTCCTATGCATAGGAATCTTGTACACAAATAAATTCATGAAGAACAAAGTGACAAGCATAGGAAGATAAAACAAGAGTAACTTCAAAAGTTTCAGCATATAGAGAGGTGTTTTAGTACCATGAAAATTTCTACAACCATATTTTCCTCTCTCATAATAATTTTCAGTAGATTTTCATGAACAAACTCAACAATATAACTATCACATGCAGCATACTTTTCATAATCCACAAACACATAATTTTTATCAAGCTCAAAAATAATGGGATTAAAACTTTCAACCCCACTTTTATCAATAATATAACGAGATGATTGATCAATCTCAAGAGATATGGGACACATAGATAAATTTTAAGACCTCTCCAATCCCATTTTCATTAGTAGTACAATTAATATTATCAAGTAACATAGGACCAACATCTAGAGCTTTATCATAAACATTTGCTACGCAAAACTCTTTAGTACCATGCATTTCGACATCAGGATCATAAGATTTATCAAAGTAGCATGGATCATCATAGATAACAGTAGCATAATTATTCTCACAAGTTTTACTCATAGGTACTATTTTAAGAGAATCCACAGGAACATAACATTCATCCTCCTTTGGTAAGCATGGAGGACAATCAAATAGTGTAAGAGATAAAGAGTTACTCTCATTTGAAGGTTGGAATGGGTAGCTAATCCATTCTTACTCCTTTTGTTCATCACTCTCCTCTTCTTTTTCATCCAATGAGCTTTCAGGTTCATCAATTTCCTCCTCTTTTTCATCCAATGAGCTTTCAGGTTCATCAATTTCTTCTTTCACAGGTTCCTGCAAATTGTGAGTGCATTCTTGTGCATTAATGAGTCTCTCTTTATAATCAATGATATACGGATTATCACTGTAACTTTCTATGCAAAAATTAAGGATAGAAGAGACATAATCTTTAAGGTCCTTACAAACAACACAAGTTTCATAATTTCAACCATGAAGGATTCTATCTCAGAGGCTCCCATAAATAAAACAAATTGTTCTACTTCTTCGAACCCAAGATGAATATAGTTATTCCAATTGTAGTTCGTAATTAAAACTTCTTCACTAAAGCCACATTGGAATTTAAGATGTTTAGTATTCTGTTGAGAGCAACAGTTTATATCATGGCGTTTAAGCAAGATTTTAGCAATTGTATTCAATTTTTCTATCACAGCACTCATGACTTTACCCGTTCTTGATTCTCTATAATTATTATATATTTCAATAAGCTCCAAATAGGTTGTGGGTTCTCCCATAACAACAATTTTAATTTTTAGGTTTTTCAAATTTTTATGGATTTTTGGGTATATGAGAAAAATAAAACAAGACAAAAAGAAACTAGACAAAAGTAAACTAAGGAAAATAATACTAGACAGAAATAAACTAAGAACAAATAAACTAGACAAAAGTAAACTAAGCAAAACAAAATAAAATAAAATAAAAACAGAGAGAGAGGTAGAGTGTACTCCCCAGGTGAACTTATGAGTAGAGCTATGCCTCCCCGGCAACGGCGCTAGAAAATAGTCTTGATGACCCACAAGTATAGGGGATCGCAACAGTTTTCGAGGGAAGTAAAACCCAAATTTATTGATTCGACACAAGGGGAGGTAAAGAATATTTGTAAGCCTTAACAACTGAGTTGTCAATTCAGCTGCACCTGGAAAAGCACTAGTAACAGGGGTGATGTGAAAGCAGCAGTAATATGAGAGCAATAGTAATGTAACACATCAGCAGTAGCAATAACACAGAGGCGATGGCACCAGAAAATAGTTGATACTACTTCAAATGACATATAGAACGAGTATATGATGATGAGAGATGGACCGGGGTTCCCAGCCATCTACACTAGTGGTAACTCTCCAATAAGAAGTGACAAGTGTTAGGTGAACAAATTACAGTTGGGCAATTGATAGGATTGAAAGCATTAAGACAGAACATCAAGATTATTAATCATGTAGGCATGTTTTCCATATATAGTCATACGTGCTCGCAATGAGAAACTTGCATGACATCTTTTGTCCACCAGCCGGTGGCAGCCGAGACTCAAGGGAATCTACTGGCTATTAAGGTACTTCTTTTAATAGAGCACCAGAGGAAAGCATTAACACTTGGGGAACACATGTGATCCTCATATCACAGCCTTCCCCTCCGGTTGTCCCAATTTCTGTCACTTTGGGGCCTCGGGTTCCGGACAGCAATATGTGCAAACAACTTGTAGATACAATCTAAGCAATAATTATAGAGCTTAAATCTAAGATCATGCCACTCGGGCCCTAGTGACAAGCATTAAGCATAACAAGATTGCAGCAACAATAACTTCACAAACTTTATAGATAGACTAATCATAATGTATCATCCATCGGATCCCAACAAACACAACACCGATTACATCAGATGGATCTCAATCATGTAAGGCAGCTCATTAGATCATTGTATTGAAGTACATGGGAGAGGGAGTACCAACTAGCTACTGCTAGAACCTGTAGTCCATGGGGGAACTACTCATGGAGCATGATGGAGGCGGTGGCGTCGATGGAGATGGCTTCCGGGGCACTTCCCGTCCCGGCGCATGCCGGAACAGAGATTCCCCCCAAATTGGAGTTTCGCGATGGCGCGCCGGAGTCTTTCTGGAGTTTCGTCAATTGGTATCGCGTTTTTAGGTCGAAAGGGCTTATATAGGCGAAGAGGAGACGCAGGAGGGCGCCTGGGGCCCCCTCACCATTGGCTAGCGCGGCCAGGGGGCCACCCGCGCCGCCTTATCGTGTGGGCCCCCTGCTGCCCGCCTCCGACTCTCCTTTGGTGTTCTAGAATCTTCTGGGAAAAATAAGATACTAGGTCTTTGTTTCATCGAATTCCGAGAATATTGCTCGAACAACCTTTCTGGAACAAAAAACAACAGAAAACAGGAACTGGCACTTCGGCATCTTGTTAATAGGTTAGTTAAAACATAAAAAAACATTATAAAGTGTGAGCAAAACATGTAGGTATTATCATAAAACAAGCATGGAACATCAGAAATTATAGATACATTGGAGACGTATCAATGAGCTCGAAAAGGGGGGATGGGGTATTTGGATTTGGCGGTGAGAGCGCCACCCTTATATACGGTTGCGAAATTTCAAGTGCGGTGACCGAATTCATCCCGCCGAGATTTCGTTGTCCCGCGTGAGCTCGCGCCATCTCCTGCGGTGGCTCCGCGGGAACGTGGTGTTCTCGAGTTCTGCCGGAGGGAGGGGTGGCTCGCTAAAAACGGCTGAATCAGGCGTTCCTCCAGGACCTGGCCCGATGGCGTTTTGAGAAGCGGTTCGTGCAAGAATGAGCGTTCGGTCAGGTAACCAAACGGACCGAAAAATGTTGGATCGATGCGAGCCAATGGACGCCTAGGCTGCCAAACGTGCCCTTGCTGACCATGGGTCTTCCTCCCGGCTGCGAGGCTGCCTACCTGGAACGCGTGAAAGCCCTGTTGCCTGCCTCGTTGCCGGACCCACGCAGGTCAATCCTTGCGCCTCTGCCTTTCCGAGGTGCTACGTCAATTTGCTAGAGATTGCACCAAATCACTCGGAAATCCATTTTTGAAAGTTCAGAGCGTAGGCTTTCAAATTTAAAAGTGGATTTCGAGGTGTTTCTGCACCTGGAAGCATACACTTCTAGTTTTTGAAATGACTCCAGAACACAATTTAAAATGTTAAAAACTTCTGAACAAAAGATTGACGTGTACATCGATGGATGTTCTATGTACCCAAAAAATCGTTTTGTGGAAAATCGATATTTTGTGTATCATGTGCGAAATAGATTGGTGCTTAAAAAAGCTTTTCACAAGACATTTTTTTGTCTTTTTAAATAGGACAAAAATTGTCAGTTTTCCGTGAAACTTGCCGTGCACACATATAATGCCAACATATACGTGTTAAATTTTTCTTCAGATTTTTTAACATTTTAAAATGTTTTTCTTGGGTGGCATATACATGCCAAATATACATCCCAAATCACTATGTTTTTTTTGTTTGTGCCAATTTGTTTGAGATTCTTGAAACTCAATGAAACCGAATTAAAAATCAAGCAAGGATCTCAAAATTTAAAACTAGGTGATTCCAATGGCACTAGCATGCACGAGATGTCCTGTGCACAGACACAAAAGCATTTCCCCAACTTCTCACGAGTGAGGTGAACAATAAAAAAAAAACTCCCTCCGATCCATATTCATTGTCTCTAATATAGGCAGTAGCGGAACTAGACAGAAAATTATGGGCGGGCCAGTCTGAAGGATAGACCAATAGAACCTAGTGGATCGGACATTTAGTGGGCTGAACCTTAGTATTTTGCTCAAAACTGGGCGGGCCATGGCCCAGTTTTGCCTGTACATAGGTCCGCCACTGAATATAGGTATATCTACAAGTAAAATGCATTCAGATACATTTATTAGCGACAATTAATATGGATCGGAGGGACGATACGGATCCTTGCTAATTTACCTTGGACTTACTGGGGAAGGGATCTTCATAGATGGGATATGTTTTTTTGAGAGATAGATGGGATATGTTTAAACTCTAAAATTAGATAGAAAGTACACTCTATTCTGGATGCTATGCAACAAAAGTCCACAAAAGACGTAAAAAATACTGACATAGTCTGGGAACGGAATGATGGAACCGGAACTACTAGAGGAACTAATTTTCAATAGCATCTAAAGAATTGGTGTAATACCTGGCAATCCGAAACTCTCCGTATTTGGTGGAGTCCGGAACAGACTCATGAAGGAAATGATCTTTACATGGAAATGTAAGGAATCCTAAAGCGTACACCCTTGATTAGGACTAGCAATTAGGAGATCATCCTCGAACAAAGAGCTCAACAGCTTTTGATTTCATACCTACTTTGGATCAAAGCACGTCAATATTAACGGTGCCGTACGTACTGCCTGTTATAGTTACACGCCAGTATGAATCACTAGGAGTAACCCTCACGTGGTTTCGGACGCAACCTGGTCATCCCTTTCTTCCCTAGTAGGTACTCTACCTTGGTTTCTTGGGCATCAATGCGAAGTGTCTGTACACACTAGGGGCACAAGTCTCTTGGTTTCATCCACGCATCAAATGCAGAGTGCATGTACAGAGAGCACAATGGCCCTTCGATAATGTACAGAGAGCACAAATTCGTTGCATTTATCATGAGTTGATCGGGACCAAATTCAAACAAGCACGACAGGCAGGAGGCATATCTTACTACCTCCATTCGCAATTATTTCGTGTTTTGTGATTAGTTAAAGTTAAAATTCGTAAAATTTGGTCAAGAATAGAAGTAACAATTTGTAAAATCAAATGCATATAATTTAAAATATATTACATCCATTTTAAATATAGGGCTTTTAGGAAGCTAGTTTAGTGCCTTATAAAGATTCTGATACGATAAATTTTGTCTTGCAGATGGTGAACTTTTTTCCTAGATATTCGATCGAAGTTTATAAAAGTTGACCCTGACTTAACCTAGAAAACGAGGTAATTGTGAGCGGAAGGAGTAGGTGCTAAAACATGTACTAAGGCCCGAGCGAGAATTCACGAGAAAATTAAGCAAGATGGGTGAACCCAGAGTGCCAGTGGCGCAGGCCGTGAATTCATCATGAAACATCCCTCCAATAATTAGCTACTAGCGACGACGTCTCTCTCCTCTAGAGCAAGCGGATGATCGATCGACAAGGTAGCTTAACAGCACACCTAGAAACAGCTAGCTAGCTACAGATCGGCGTGAGCAGACAGAGAAGCAAATAGACAGACACATCTAATACCACTCGCTAACAAATGAATGCATAGTAACTTAGTAGTGACGAGTACAATAGCACCGGTGTATATAACCATGCATTTCGATCCCAATAGCTGGTCCGGCCCTGCCTCGCCACCCATGGATGGATAGTAGCTCGACCGGTGCCAGAATGCCTAGCGGCCACCCGCCCCAGCCCAAGTTAGGAAGGAGAGCGCAAGTACAAGTGAGGGCTGGAGGTATGCTGATGCACGGCCGAAAGGTAGGGTCGACAGCTCCGCGAAACTGCGCTCCTTTCCCCCTTGGTGTCCATGCTGAGAGCATCTCCAGTCGCGTCCCCCAAAGCGTCCCTCAAAGAGATTTGGGCGCGCCAGACAGAAAAACCGTTCCAGCCGCGTTCCCCAAAGCCCTTTTTTGTCCGGCGCGCCTCCATACGGTGTCCGGCGCTCCGAGCCCGTCCCCGTCCCACAGGGGACGCACCGGGACGCCGGACACAACGAAAGCGAGACGGGAGTGGCGGGGCCGACTCGTCAGCGGCACAATAAATTTTTAACCTAACCGTCGCCTACCTCGCGATGAAGTTATGTGCAGTCGCAGCGACGCGTCCCGTCGCGCCTAGCTCTGCGTGCCGGCGTTAATGCGCACCACCGCTCCCCGCCTCCTCCGGCCTATAAAAGGGCCGCCTCTCATCGTCCCTCTCACACACAAACCCTAGCGCCTCTCTCCCAAACCCTAGCCGCCACCATCTCAACAAGACTCGACGCTATGTCCGGTAGAGGCGGAGGCCGACCTCGCGGCCGTGGTCGTGGTCGTGGCCGCGGCAGAGCTGAACGCTCGCCGTCGCCATCCACGCCGCCGGCTTCATCATCGTCGGAGATGGACGTGGAGCCGGACGTGCGGTTCGAGTTCGTCCTCGTCCTCAGGGGCGACCCGCGCGGCATCCAGAGGCTGCCGGACTCCTTCGCCGACTACGTGTTGTTTCTTCGCAGCGAACACGTGCACGGAGGTTTCTGGATGTTCGCCTCATCGGTACAACCAACAAGGGCACCATCCTCCCGCTGGATTTTCCAGTTTAGGTGACTGGGTGTGCCCTGAGTGTTGTTTCTTAGCAGCGAACACAGAAACCTCCGATGCACGGCCTAGTTAGGTTTAGTTTCTTTGCAAAATTTTATATTTGTGTCCACGACGGTTCAAACTATGTATTAGTTTGTGGAAAACCACGTTCCAAACTGTGTGTAAACCACGTTCCAAACTATGTATTAGTTTGTGGAAATTGAAATAAAAAAACCAAAAAAAGTATTTTAAATGTTTGGGGGCGGGACGTTGGGGCGACGTCCCCAAAGGCGGTACGAATAAAATACATCTCCCAAACGCTCAATCCGGCACGGTTTGGGAGACACTTTGAGAAACGCGACTGGAGATGATCTGAGCTTTCGTCGCCAGCAGCCGGCATTGATCACGGCACCACGTACGCGACGGCGAGGACTGTTCAGCGAATCGGGATCGATCGGAATGGGCATCGGTCTTGCAGATTGCCGCGGCTTTCCACGCGAAGCAAAGCACCAACCTTGTAGCCTTTCAGTTCCGCACGGCGCCTCTGGGTTTCCCCGCCCCCGGTTCCGTCCATTCCTGACGATCCAGCGGCACCACCAGTGGCGTTTCAGTGGGCACCGCGGATGCACGGAGCGGCCACTTGCAACTACGGGGCTAGCTAGACAAGTCTCCAGGTTCTCCCCTGCAGCCATCCATGGATGCAAATACCGTCATCGATCGGCTTCGTGCACAGTCCGTGTAGGAGAAGGGAATTTTCCCGGAACCGTCTCCTGTGAGGTTCCTGCAGAATTAAGGGCATCTCCAACCAGGCTACCCAAATGGACAAACGGACATTAGATTGGTCCGTTTGGGTAAAATCTGCTCCCAACGGGCCGACCCAAATTAAAAACGGACAGACGTAGCGTCCGGCACGACCCAAAGCTGGACCAAATTTAGGAGTCTTTTGGGGCGAGCCGGACGAACGCGGGCGTCCGTTGTATCCGCCTGTGTCCGCGTCCTGGCCCATGTGACAGAGACACAAAATGCAACCGCATGGTCCTAGCCTTCTCTCTCTCCTCTATCTTCCTCTGTTGCTTTTCCTCCATGAAAAACTTCAACGCTACTCGCCGGATTGGAGCTCACCTAGCCGAGCTCCGGCGCCACCCTCGCCTGGAGACCCCTGCCGCCGCCGTCTCCTTTTTTTTCAGTCATGCTGGAAGTCGCCGGAGCAGAAACGAGCGCCGCCGAGCAAGACGCGCCGCCGGGCAGAGCACGTCGGCCGCGACGCCGCCCTGTGCCGCGCCACGACGCCGCCCTCCGCCGCGCCACGACGCCGCCCACGACGCCGCTGTGGGAGGAGGTCTCCGTCGAGCCGCATCGCGGGTGCGGCCTCCGACGAGGCAGGCACAGGCGCGGCACGGCGTCCCCGGCCTCGGCCTCCGGCGTGGCGCATCACGAGCGCGGCCTCCGGCGAGGCAGGCACAGGCGCGGCCTCCGTTGGAGCCGGCCGCCCCGCGCTACAACTCTGCCCACGCCGCGCCTTCGCCATGACGCCGGCCACCGGCCGCCTACCGCGAGCACGTCCGCTGCGAGCCCGCGCCTCGCCTCGATGCCGCCCCGTGCCGCGCCCACCACACGACGCCACGCGCTCCAACCGCTCCCGAGTCCCGCCGCATCGCGCCGCATCGCGCGCGCACGCCTGCAGGGCCGACGTGCAGCAGCTGTTCTCCTCCAAAGGCAGTACGGATGCCAGGCTTGCTGCTGGTGCTGGTGACCGAGTGCCCACGCAGCAGGCCGGTGATGTCGAGGCGAAGCCATGCGCTGCTCGCTTCTGCGCGTCAGCGCTTATTTGCAGTGTTTGGCAGCGCCGGAACGGGGCAGCGTGCGGCGATGGCCGGCGCGCGCGGTAAGATCTTGTGCACGCGGGAGCAGCGCGAAACGAGCGGCAGAGGCTGGCCACAGGCGGGGCCGGAGCTGGCCGTGCGCGCCAGGGCGGGGGCGGAGGCCGAGCTCCTGCACACCGACCGCGTCGCAACCCACGCCGCCGCGCGCGTTCACGCCCCGCGGGCGCCGGCGGGCCGCCCGCACCTCGGGCCGCCGAGGGCGCCCGCTGAGGAGAACGGGGCAGCGGGAGGGAGCGGATGGCGGAGGTCCTGGCCGCGCGGGGCTCGCCTCGCCACGGCCGCGCCTCTCTGGCCGCGCAGGACTCGCGCGCCTCGCCATGGCCGCGCCGTCGAGGGGCTCGCCACGCACGCCCTGCCCTCGCCGGCCTCGCCTAGCCGCGCCATGGCCGCGCCGTCGCCTAGCCGCGCCACGCCGCGCCGTCGAGGGCTCGCGCCGAGCTCGCCGCCACGGCTGCGCCGTCGCCGCCTCGCCATGCCCGCGTCGCCGCCTCGCCGCCACGCGGAGCGCCGCCGCCCGGCCCCAGCCTCACGGAGCGCCGCCAGCCCCGGCCCGTCCTCGTCGACGGCACAAGCTCTTCAGCGAAAGAGGGCTTCGGTTTGGGTCGTCTGTGGCGTTGGGGAATAAAAGTGAAGGCGGACGTGTGTGCGCGTCCGCGCGATATCCGTGTGTCCGTCGCACGACCCAAACGGATGAAAAACGCTGTCCGTTTAGGTCTCTGCATTGGAGATGCCCTAACCCCCCGTCTTCCCAAAACGAGTTTCAGACCAGCTCTCAGCGTCCCCTGCATCATATTCAGTGCCCCTCCAACCTGCCTGTACCGGATAGAGAAACAAACCTCAGGCGCCACTCGCGGCATTACAGCCTTGCCACCAACTCCACCTTCAATATGGACAGGTATATATACGCAATACCGGCCGGGGTGGAGTATTTCGGTTCAAATTTGTGTACAGCGACCTGCTGCTGGCCGCAGTTATGGAGATGCAGGCCCAACATGCTCCAGCTGACTATCGCTGCACAGAATTGAACGTGTCTTCCTTGCCAAAAGCGCGCATTCAACGCCAACCAATCGGTGGAGTGCTATTTAGAAAAAATGGCCAAGGGAGGTGGCCATATGGCCTGCCAAAGCAACAACTGATAAGCCTGAAAACAACCCATGCTTCTTATCAATATCAAACTCAGAAGGAAAACAATATGTGGTGCCAAAAAATTCTAGGTACAGTTGTGTTCTCCTAGGGTAATATGACATCGAAAAAAACAAAGGTGCAGCCTTGTAGAGCTAGTGCTACAGCAAGTACTTTATTTTTTAAAATTTTATTTAAAAGTTTCAAATAAAATCTCGATGTACTTAGAGCATCTCCAGTCGCGTCCCAAAGCGTCCCCAAACCGATTTGGGGCGCGCCGGACAAAAAAAGCGTTCCAGCCGCGTCCTCCAAAACCGAATTTTGTCCGACGCGCCCGATACGGTGTCCGGCGCCCGAGCCGTCCCCGTCCCACAGGGGACGCACCGAGCACGCCGAACACAACGAAAAGCGAGGCGAAGCGACGCGGGCCCGACGCGTCAGCGGCTTGGAAGGCTAAAACCCCGTCGCTTACATTTGGTCAAGTGACGTTAATGGCGTCCCTGGTTTCCGAGGCGACGCAGGGACGCATCTCATCGTGCATGGCCGCATGGCCGTCCGCACCGGCCTTATTGCGTGCAACCACCCGCTGCCGCCGCTGTACATTAAGACGCCCCGCGGTTCGTCCCAATCTCTCACCGCTCCCAAACCTTCTCTTCGTCGCCGCCTCCCCCCTCCCAGATCTTCTACTCGCCGCTCCAAACAATGTCGACCTCGTCCTCCCGCAAGATCGCCGCGGCGAACGGCTCGGCCGCGGCACCAACCGTGGCGGAGCGTGGGCGCCGTACCACGCGATATCCGCCCCGGGACATGCGGCTGCCAAGCAGCGGCGGCTGGAAGGCATTGGCCTCCCGCCGCCACCGAAGCCGGGCACGGACCAATGGAGGGACGACATCAAGGACCGGCGGGCTCAACTCACCACCGAGGAGCGGGCGGATTCGACATGGGCGGCCAACGACAACGACGACTGGTGGGCGACGTACTATAAGGCCAAGTACGACATCGAGATGTACAGCACCACCGGCCTCGTCGGTGAGCCCAACAGCTGGAACAAGGACGGCCACGCCCTGTTCTGGGGCGTTCCAGGGCGCACCCTCGACATCATCATCCGCGGCATCCACAACGGAGCTTCAAGGTTGGAGAGGCCGCCGTCACCGCCACCGTCTCCTCGAGGAGGAGGACCGCAATGGCAGCCGAGGAGGACGGCGTACTCGTCCTCCTCGAACTCTTCTTCCTCAGGACCGGCCCGATCGACGCCGTCCACGTCGTACCGCTCGGCGCCCTACAGCGTCCCCAAACGCGTGGTGAAGGAGGAGCCGGCGACGCCCGTCAACACGAGGCGTGGCGGCAGCGCCCGGCAGCCGGCGGCAGCAAGAGAGGCGTGGCGGTGCCCTACTCATCCCGAAGCCGGAGGTGAAGGAGGAGCCAGAGGAAGCGGCGAAGGCGGCGCTGCTGGCGGAGTACGAGCGGCGGCAACGGCTCATCGCCAGCAGCGACGACCCCAAGGACTGCCCAGGGCTGCGGGCGGCGTGCTTGACGTCGATGAATGACAAGGGCACCTGGAGGGGCGACCTCGACATGGCGATCGCCATGTCCATCCGCGACTCCGGCAAGCCGCTCATCGACCTCACCGACGACGGCGAGGCAGGACCAAGCGGCTTGGTGAAGGACGAGCCCGTCGACGAGCCCATCGACGAGCGCGTCAAGCAGGAGGTCGTCACCGACGACATGTACAACTTCCACCAGTACTATGACGCCTCCGGCCGCCACAAGTACTTCTAGATTAGGTTTAGTTTAAATTTAGTCAAATTTCGTTCGAATCTATGTAATATGCCAAGTTTGGACGAATCTAATCGAATCTCGCTTAAGTTTAAAATTTCCGAAATTTTGTTTGGGGGACGCGACTGGGGAGCGACGTCCCCCAAACGCGGCACGAACGAAACACGTCCCCCAAACGCTAATCCGACGCGGTTTGGGGACGCTTTGGGGGCCGCGACTGGAGATGCTCTTAATGATTGCTATCCTACAGCCATACCAAAAAAAAAATCAATACAAAGTATTCCCTCTGTTTTTTATTAGATTGCGTTTTTGCTTTTTTAAAAGTGAAGCACAATCAACTTTGACCAAAATTATGGTGAACAATATTAAAAACTATAATATCAAATGCACATAGTATAAAAATATAGTATGGTGATTCAAATACTAGAACTTTTACATTATAGATGTTGATATTTTTTGCTAAATATTTAGTGAAACTTTACAAAGTTAAATTTGACTAAAGACAGAACGCGAACTAATTGTGAAGGAGGTCTGCAACAACTCATGCTTATCAAACGGAGATGAATAAAGTGTACTACCAAAAACAATATAGCTTATGTAATAGAAAAATGTTTTTGTAGGGTGATAAATGAAAAAATCAACTTATTCAAGAACATTCATGACATATATCTATTGTATTGTATTTGTCTCAACTAGCGAACGTATACATACAATGCAAGTTGTGTCAATTATACAAACTATGTCTCCAAAAATAATAAAATAAACACCAATTTTGCAACTTTCTATCACCTCTTTCGGTGAATAATATAAAACTAGCACAATTTTGAAAATATTACAAAACAGAATGACATCCTGAATTTCATATCAATTTCAACTTAGCGCAAAACCTAACCGTGGTTTTCTTGAAATTAATGACCATGATTACAATGTAGCAGATCACCTCTTTTTATTTTAATTTTGTAACAAAATCAATTAGTACCTTTTTTCAAATTTATATAGATTTTTCATACAACTTAGGGACATCAAAGAGTCGATGGTTCTCATGAAATTCAGATCTTTATACGTAATATGATTTTATTACTAGAGTAAATGTGAAATTAACACATACTTGAAAATGACATGACATAAAGAGAAAATAATATGGTTTCTTAGAGATTAAAGATTGATTTAATATATAGTTTTATAAGATGCTTGGATAAGGAGTTTAATCCAAGATTAGGAAACATATTTTTATAGTGCTATCAGTGTCAAATTATGTACAGGGAAGTCTGAATCTTACTAACAAAACATCTGTGCAACTCTTCCATAACTGAAAAGATATAGAGGAAACAAAATTCATATTCCAACATCCACTTCTGAATCAAAGAGCTGCAACTAATAATGTAAAGGTTTTATGTAGAAGGTGATTTTATGTTTTACCATTGGCACCTACATACTCCAGCTCTTGTTTTACCATGCGAAAAATAACTTATTCGAAACATTAATGAGATATATATTGTCTTGCCTTTGTATCAACAAGTGAATGATAATTGAAAATTGCATAGTGTTTTCTTTTAGCTTTTACATAAATAGTAATAGGATTTTGGCATTTTACCACACTAGCCGCGTACCTTTTCTGCTTTTTTCAGCGGGATCCCAGAAATCAAGAGGTTAATGAAGAAATCAATTAAATTGGTTACCTTTGGCAGAAATAATTATTTGAAGAAATAAATGTCTTCTAAACATTACCAACGCACCTGAGGGTCGAGCCAAAGGAGAAATCACGAAGAGACAATCTCAGAGATTTTAACCACCAGTGGTACGGTCATCCCCGCCCGTACCGGACGACCGTACCATGTCTCGTTGGATTCATCTCGTCAAACCATTTCACCTAGTGCAATCATATCGGAGATCAGAGTTACAGAGCCGCCACGAAACACAAAGACCTTACCTTTTGAAGGAGTCTGAAGAGGGAACTCGTAGAGGAAATCCACCATCATCACTACTTGGTTCTTGGAGGCACCGCATCATCACTATCACCATCGGCATCCCCTTTCATCTGGTTTTTTCCAAACTTGATCTATTGAGGATTTTCACGTGTACTTGTTCGATCCCTTGTACTCCATTCATACACTCATGGGGATGTTTGCCTCCATATGTGAGTAGTTTCATTTTTTCTTGAGGAGATGGACAAACCCTAGCCATATTATGAACTAAAATAAAGACTGTAATGTCTACATTTGTATTATGCATGTAGTGGATTTGTTCAACGATGATGTTGTGTGAAGTCGAGCACACAATAGTTTGCCCCCTCGGGGGACATTGGAGGAAATCATCGTCGTAAGTAGTTTGTGGTTTGGAGGTGAAAGTGAGAGAGTTCCATCACACACTATCGATTACGATCAACGAGGGAATAACGGAGATCCTAGAACTTTATCTGTAACTATGGGGAGAACATTAATCACTGGTGAATATCGGTGACATGCTAATACAGGAGGACCGGTGGTGGTTCCGTTGGGTGTGTAGCACAGCGTGCCTTGCATGCACCTTTACAACGATCCTAATCATGTTTTATATATGCTACGGTAGTGGTGAGTCCACAACTCCCCAAAAACTCTTTACCCTTATTGCAAACCATTGCTCACTCTATTCACTTTCTTTTATTTTTATTTTCTTCGCACCAACAACTAATCACTGTACACACTTTTGCTTTGGACCGAAGATAACTTGCATGTACAAACAAGGAAAGGTAATAAAAAATACATTAAAACTATATTCATTTAGCTCTCCGTGGATTTGATACCCTTCTATCTGAAACTAGCTACTTCCATCTGTATACTTGCATACATCAAGCTATTTTTCGGCGCCGTTGTCAGAGAGCTAAGTGCTATTTTTTTATGTTTTGACTTATTTTATTTTTCTATTTGCACTAAGTTGTTTGCAGATTCTGGGCAAACACCATGGACTCGTACGCACACTATTACAAACGCAACGCCCTTAAGTGCTCTGAAGGACTACCTTTTGATGCTTTCAAGAAGGTACCTATGAGAGTGAATGCACATGGATATGTGATTAGTGCGCTATTACTTGATATGCTGCAAAATAAAAGGTTAGCATGAGATGACAGTACGGAATATCCATGCAAATATTGCTTTATTTGACGATATTTGTGGGACTTTTAAATTAAATGTTTCTACACAGGAAGAGATGATTTTAGCTAAACTCTTGTAATAAAGCTTTGCCTGCAGGAACAACAAGCGTTTCGGGTTGATTATCTGCTACGTTCTCGACTCATTTTTATCCTTAAAGCAAGTCTTTTGGTGCAAGATGTATGATTTAAAATTTCAAGAACCGATCAGGTGAAAGTCTTATTAAGTTATTAATGGTTATACAAAATTCAGTGGTTTGATTGATCATTGCTATCATCATGGAATACGGCCTTGGTTAGTTTTACCTACTTTATATAGAGGACTAAGTGATGAGAATAGAAATGCAGTACATATGGTATCAGAGGGAGCCTTTATGGAAAGGTCTCTCGATGAAGCTTGGCAGCCTTTAGATTTGATAGTGTTGAATTCTAAAACTTGGTCAGTCGAGTACTCGAGTCGGATATATAGTAAAGGTAGAATAAAGTTGGACCCCAAATATGTAAAGACCTTCTTGGAAACGGGTAGTGTTGAAGATTTGATATTGGAATTTCAAGTTGGATCCTGATGTTATTGCACTGGCGGTGTCACCTATTCTCTAGGGCAAGCGGACGGCCTATCGACAAGGTAGCTTAACAGCTCTTCAGAGCCCAGCTAGCTTGTTAGCTACTGATCGGAATGAACAGACAGAGAAACAAACACAACTAATGCCACATTGCCATAAGCATAAACTTCAATGCACGAGTACCAATATATGCGAAGTATACTATCAGTGTATATGGCCATGCATTTCGATCCGGCTGGCCCTGTCTCACCTCCCATGGATAGATAGATCAATGCGCGTGCTGGAATGTCTATCGGCTACCTGCCGAGGCCCCAAGTTGGGAGGAGAGCGCAAGAACACGTGAAGTGCCTGCATGAACGTACAGAAAGGTAAAGCACGGACCTCCTCTAGATTAGCCCAGCTCACGCAAGGCAACCGCCGGTTGGGCGGCTGGACAGCTCCGCGAAACTTCGACCCCCTTTCTGGTGCATGCTGAGCTTTCGTCCACAACGGCCGGCCGGCATTGATCGCGGCACCACCCGAAGGCGAGGACGGTTCAGGCGATCGGGATCGATCCGAATGGGCATCGCCGCATCGGTCTGGCAGATTGGAATGCTCCGGAAATGTGCGGCCAACCGCACGGCGTCTCCGGGTTTGCCCACCCCCGCTTCCGTTCATTCCCTGACGATCCAGTCGACATAACCGGTGGCTTTTCAGTGGGCACCGCGGATTCACGGAGAAGGCTGGACCGATCGGCCGGCCGACCACTAGAAACTGCATGTTGGGCTAGCTAGAAAGTCTCCGGGTTCTGCCCGGGCAAGAATCGCACCTCTGCAATTGCAAGGACCCCCTGCAGCCAAACTCCACTGTAGACGTATCCATATGGATGCACATACCGCGATGCATCGGCTTCGTTCGTGTATTGATGAAGACGGAACGGAAACCGACAGAATTGAGAGGTGCCGCATTTTCATAAGCGGAAATGAATATAGAAACCCTAGAAACAATATGAAGATAGGAATTATCAGAAGCAGATGCGGACTGAATACGGTACATATATACACGAAAGCTTGCTGTTTGTCGGAACCAAGAGATATCTTAAATCCAGGAAAAATCAAGCAACATAAGAAACCCACAGACTTAATCCATAACCCTAGCGCGGCTGCTCAATATTTTGGGGAATAGGAGAAGGTTTGAGCCCTGAAAGCTTCTTCAAACTAAACTTGGTGTCACGTGTTTGTCCGTTTTGGGATAGGCCGCTTTGATGGTTCGGCTTGACAATATCACATAATGGAGTTATTGGATTGGGTGGGTCATACACGTCAAACTATTAACCGGAAATTCCGAATTCGGCGAAAACAGAACGTTGTTCTTCCGAAAAACATTGTTCAGTTTCCGTTCCGCTAGAATAATTCCGTTTCCGTTTTCATATTTTTGTTCAGTTTCTGTGTTTTTTGATTCTTTTCGTGCGCCGCCCGTGTGTGGGAAGGGGAATTTTCCCGAACCGTATCGTGCGCTCCGCGTTTCCAAACCGAGCTTCCCGCCAGCTTCATCCACGGGCACACCCTCCAACCTGTATGCTCTACTCGAAACAGAAAGAAACCTCACGCGCCACTCGCAGCATTACGGAAGAAAATCCTATACGACCGGGTCGTATAGGCCAAAGTGCTGGACCAATTTTCACGGGCGACACGTAGCTACTAACCAAATCTCAAAGCAACTAGTCAATGCTTCCCCTAATTCACGTTTACCAAATCCCCAAATTCACTTCTCTCCCACGCGACATCTCCTACCAGCTGTGCCGCCCGCCACGACCTCCGGCGAGCGCGAGCCGTTCCCGCTGCTCTCCGGCGCCATATGCTCCTCGGCGCTGTAGAAGACGACGCTCCACCGCGCCCTCGTAGCTCGCCCCGGCGACCCAACCATGGACTGATATCCCGCTGGATGAATTTCTTCTCCTTCTTTGGGTGGCACTACCTAAGAACTTGTTTTAATTCTCCTGCTAGTTTTTCTTCTTCTGGATTTTGTTCTGCCAGAGAATGTGGCAATTCCTTTCATCTGAAGGTTTTCTAGCAGGACAAATCAACAAATTAACGCCGATGGTTCCGTCGCCGAGGCGAACTGTCGGGTCGCTGAGGAGTGTTGTCTTCTACGACGGGGGAGCATCGGGGATGGCTTGCCGGTGGTCACGGGGACACGGAAGGCAAGGGAATCGCCGGGGAGAGCAGCGGGGAAAGCTCGTCGTTCATCGCAGCGGCGCAGCAAGGGGAGACGCCAGGAGAGCTGTGGATTTTGTGATGTGATTTGGTAAACGTGAGTTAGCGGAGATTTGGTTAGCTACGTGTCACCCGCGGAAGTTGGTCCAGCGCTCTGGCCTATACGACCCTATACGACCGGGTCGTATAGGCCAAAGTGCTGGACCAATTTTCACGGGCGACACGTAGCTACTAACCAAATCTCAAAGCAACTAGTCAATGCTTCCCCTAATTCACGTTTACCAAATCCCCAAATCCACTTCTCTCCCACGCGAGGAGTGTTGTCTTCTACGACGGGGGAGCATCGGGGATGGCTTGCCGGTGGTCACGGGGACACGGAAGGCAAGGGAATCGCCGGGGAGAGCAGCGGGGAAAGCTCGTCGTTCATCGCAGCGGCGCAGCAAGGGGAGACCCCAGGAGAGCTGTGGATTTTGTGATGTGATTTGGTAAACGTGAGTTAGCGAAGATTTGGTTAGCTACGTGTCACCCGCGGAAGTTGGTCCAGCGCTCTGGCCTATACGACCCGGTCGTATAGGATTTTCTTCCCAGCAGTACGGCCTTGCCACCTGCCCCGCCTTCAATTCCGACGCGTATACGCAATACCAGAGTGGTGTACTGCCGCTTGCAGCCATATTTCGGTTCAAATTTTTGTACGTGCAGCCCTCTGCTGCTGCGGCTACATTGTGCTGTTGGGTGCAGTTATGGGGACGCAGGCCCAACATGCTCCAGCTGACTATCGCTGTCAGGCTGCAGAGAATTGAACGTGTTTAGCAAAAAGGGCGCATTCAACGCCAACCAATCGGTGGAGTGCAATTTAGCAAAGGGCAATGGAGTTGGAGGTGTGGCCTGCCAAAAACATTTGACAACTCAAAGCCTGTAAACAAACCATGCTTCTTATCAAACTGACAAGGAAAAGAAAATGTAGCGCCAACTAATTATAGGTATTGTTTTTTGTCGAAAATTTAATTTGTTTCCCAGGTGCATATGCTTCCTCTACCAAAAAAATTATTTTTCAAAGTCTAGAAAAAATTTGATACAAAATTCTACATGTACATCTCCACAATATACGTGCGCTCGTCAATTTTCGTGAAACTCAAAAAAAATTGTCGTCGACGTAAAAAAGAGAAAATTTATATTCCGAAAAGCCTTATTTTTAGCAAAAAAGTTATATTGTTTTACGAACGCCACAAGACAAGTCAATTTTTTCTTAAACGGCGTTGTGGGTGCGTAGCCCATTAAGGTGTACATACATGTCTTTTGTTTCAAAAAAAATTACGTTTCAAAAGATGTACAACACTCCTGTGTTTTTTTAGGGTAACAAGACATCAAGAAAGAACAAAGGTGCAACCTTTTAGGTTTCCTTAGGATAGGAAAAACAATAGGAATAGGAAAGACATAGGATTGAGATGTCATATCTACTAGAATCCTATGGTAAGAAAAAGTGATTTTGATTGTACCAAAAGAATTTTCCATGAAGTTTGCGCTAATGTTTTTTCATATAGAAATTGCACTACAATTTTCTATAGATTTAGTTCCTATGGGATCTGTTCCTATGAATCAAACAGCTCATGTAGGAATTTTCTTCATAGGATCCAAATCCCACATAATTTCTACACAAATTCTATGGAATCAAAGTAGTTAGAGCTCGCGCTACAGGAAATACTTTTTTTAAAAAAAAACTTTATATTAAAGTTTCAAAAGAATCTAGATATAGTTAAAAGTCCTCTAATAGTATATCCTACAACCATGCCAAAAAATCATTACAAAGTAGTACCTAACAACTGAAAGGGATCTAGCTGCAACAACACATGATTATCAAACGGAGACGAAAAATTGTAGTACAAAAAAAAATCTAGCTAATATTTAATAGATAGAAAATGTTTTTGTAGGGTAATAAATGACAAAAGAAAATCATCTTCTGCGAGAACATTCGTGACATATATCTATATTGTCTTGCATTTGTCTCAACTAGCGAACATAAACGTACAATTGTTGTGTCAATTATATAAACTATGTGTCTCAAAATTAAAAAAAACCACCACTTTCGTAACTTTCTATCTAGCCTCTTTGGTTGAATAATGTAAACCTAGCACATTTTCAGAAATATTATGAAACAACACGACATCCAAAATTTCATATCAAGTTCAAGTTAGTGCAAAACCTAACTTTGGTTTCTTGGAATCAATGAATGAGCTTTACAATGGGCCATATCACCTTTTAGCATTTGGATTTTGTAATAATAACAATAAAACATGCCTCGAATTTATATAGCCCTTTCATACAATTTATGGATATCAAAGAGTTGATGCTTCTCATGAAATTTACATTTTTTATAAGTAATAAAATTTTATTACTGGACTAAATGTGAAATTGGCACATAATTGAAAAAGAGAGGGTTAGAGTAAATAATATCGTTTGTTAGAGATTAAGAATGCACTTAATATATAGTTTTATAATTTGCTTGGATCAGTAGTTTAACTGCTAAATCTTGTGTTTCATCCAACTAGCAAGAAACCTAGTTTCGTAGTGCTTGCAATGTCAAAGTCTGTATGTTGACAACTGAAAAGATATGGAGCAAACAAAATTAGTTTTCCCACAAAAGATTGCGACTCAATGTGGCGCAACTAATAATGTAAGGATGTATGTGGGATACGATTACTCATGTTGCACCACCGAAAATGTTATCAGACTATTGTCAACTACATGTAAGCTAATGCAGAAATTGCAGAAAGTATAAACATAGCTGATTTCTTATTAAATTTGTGTGAGATTGCAGCACCTATAAAATTTGTGTCAGGTATCAATTACTTGGTCAAGATTTTACGGCATGTATAGAATCCTTGTTTGCTTCAACCATTTTGTTTGTTGGATCTTTACTTTTTTACAAAATATCGAGCGATCTTGTGATACCTTTGTTCTGTTGTGATCCAAATTCATACAAAAGGGATACTAACTTCTAACGAGCGGAGCGAGACTCGTCGCTTGTAGGTTTGGGTCGACTGGAGAACTTGAGGATTTTGAGCTTGAGAAGTTACATGTGAAGACTGTTTTTCTACATGAAAGACGCCGGGACGAGATATACATGGACCAACATGAAGGTTTCGTTGTGCATGGTAAGAAGGATCTTGTTTGCAAGTTAAAGAGGCCCCTTATGATCTAAAAGAATCTCCAAGAAAATGGTGAAAAGGTTCGATTCATTTATGCTTGCACATGATTTTAAGAGATCTAAATACGATAGTTCTGTTTACATTAATTTTGTTAACAAATCACCTATATACTTGCTGTTATATCTTGATGATATGTTGATTGATGCCAAGAGAAAGAAAGAGATTATTAATTTAAAGGAACAATTAAGTAGTGTGTTGAGATGAAGGATTTTGGTGTTGCTAAGAAAATACTAGGTATGAAAATTACAAGGGATATAAATTCTAGTGTTTTATTTCTTAGTCATAAAAATTACATTAAGAAACGTCTTCCCTTTAATATGCATTATGCGAAGTCTGTTTGTACTCCTATTGCTACTCACTTCACGAACTGTTAGCATTGCAATGTTCTATTACTCATGAAAATATTAAGTACATGTCACGCGTTCCATATTCTAATGATGTTGGTTGCTTGGTGTATGCCATGGCTCTATATTCTAATGTTGTTGTTGGTTTATCTTGAAGAACTTTATTTGTTGTTTGGGAGATTGTTGTTGTTCATGCTATAAGATGGAATTTATCTCATCTTAGAGTTTGTTATATTGTGATTCAAATTCATATAAAAGAAAAGTTAGCTTCTAACGAGCGAAGCGTGTTGTCGCCGATAGGCTTGAGCCGAGTGAACAGGTAGTTCGGGCTCCGAGTAGCTTGAAACTTTGAAAACTCAATTTCATAGCTTCAATAAATTCAATAAAAAAACTACCTGTAACCGACTGTGAAAAGTACAAGTGTGAATATTTTCAATGTGAAATACTATGTGGTCTGTGCTCGGGAAAAAAATGAAAAATCTGACAAAGTCTGGAAGCTCCAAAAATTTGCATGCATACCCAAATGTGAATATTTGTCAGTTTTGGTGAGCCTAGAATTAAGATATTTCACATTGTTTTTGGCATACTTCTAGAATACATCGTCAACTTTGATTTTTCTCCGGATCTTTCTGAAGCTTTGAAATTGAGTTTTCAAAATTTTCAAAATAGAAAGCTATGTGTAGCCTTATCTCCAAAAGGCTGCACTCCTACTATCAGGCTGAAGCACAGTACTGAAGTAGGGATTAACTTGTATAGGATCACTCCATTAGGTGAGATCGTAGGATTAACTTACAACATTCATTCATAGAAATTGCAAAATATCTAAAACTTGTATACAATATACCTACCAGTTGTATCTACAACTCCAAAAAAAAATCAGCTCAAAAGTTCCTCTATAGGCAGAGAAACAAAAAAATATAACCTACTGTGAATAGTGTTAGCTTTCGGTGAACAGGATTTCACGTTGTTCACACTAAGATTTGTCTTTTTTGGTTCTCTAAGTGTAGATTGAATTTGAAGCTGAGATTTTTGGAGGTTGCATATATATGATAGATGTTTGTTATCAATTTTTTCTGGAATATTTCAACATGTTTGGTCTGTTCAAACAAATTGATCTCACAGATCCTATGTAAAGTGAGATCTCATCCAAGTTGCCCCGATTATTAGTTACTTCATCTATTTTAAATTAGTTGTTCCAACTTTGATCTAGATATGAATGTATAAATCTATACACGTTTCAGTGTTTCAGTGTATAGATACTCTCAATATGGAAAAAAAATGTGACAAGTAATTTGGAATGAAGGGAATATTATACTGTATCTAACTTTTCTATTTACTATGACCTTTCTAGTTTGGAATACCATTAATTGGTCCTTGCTCCCTGTCCTGCCGGTACATGCACCGTAACAAATTAACCACGCTCTGAAAATCTCAACAGTGCAGGCACCAGTGTACATATACGCGTTACAGTAAGTAGCTAGTACACAGTCGTGGACAGTAGTATCAGGAAAGTACGTACGTAAGACCTGCTATCAAGTCCACAAGAGAAGTCGTATCGGATCGGATGGGATCGGATCAGACGATCAGTGCAGCGGCGCTCACGGAGAGTACGTGTGCAGGCCAGCGGTGGCGTACCATGGGAGGAACCGGGCAAGTAGTCGCCAAATTCACCACACAACTCGTAGTAGCTAGCCAGTCCTTGTCACTTTACTCCAATCGATCGAACATTATCTTTTACGATAAATCGCTGGAACATTAAAAGTGGTAATTTGGCTAACGTCCAGCTAACAGTTTCTGTTCCTGGTATCTCATCTTGTGAAAGGTCACTTGATTGATTGGACATGCAGGCACTAGTAGAAACAAGGCCTTTGGTTTTTTGCCCCAAATGTCATTTGCACCGGATTTGGCACGAACCGGTGCTAAAAGGGGTCATTAGCACCGGTTCGTGGGGAGCAGCCGGCCGAGGGACCTTTTGCACCGGTTCGTGTTACGAACCGGTGCAAATGCACGTGTCACCGCAAACGTGTCGCCCGAGAATGAGTTGCGTGTTACGAACCGGTGCAAAAGATAGATTTGCACCGGTTCAACACGAACCGGTGAAAGGTCCCGCCTATTTCAGCTCAGCTACCCGGCCAAACAGCCCACTCACTTCATTTTTGCTAGGAGAAGGTGTGTGTGTTGAGTGCTAAGTTGCTTCTCTTTGGCATGCACATAAGGTGCTCGATGAAATGTGTGAGAGAGTGATGCCGCTTGATTTTACACCCAACAAAAATGAGATGAGGTGCCGGAGCGACACTTAAGCTTTCTCCTCTTTCTTTCCTCCTCGATCAAGGTTTAAGCAACAACTTAACCCTTTCATTTGTACGGTGCTAATTTCCACTATTTATAAATATTATGATGTTTTGTAATTGTTTATTGATAAACTTAATTAATTATTTGATGTAGATGAACCGGCGGCAATGGATGTACGTTGACCGACGTCTACCCGAGTTCAGATCGGGCCTGGAAGAATTTATCCGTGTGGCTCAGGAAAACCCACAGGCGGATGGTTTTATGTGTTGTCCATGTGTTGATTGCCATAACTTGAAGCAATACCCTGAATGGCAAGTCATTCACTCACACCTGCTTTGGAAAGGTTTCATGCCCAGCTATAATTGTTGGACCAAGCATGGAGAAAGAGGGGTTATGATGGAAGACGACGAAGAAGAAGAAGAGGATGATGATATGTACCCTAACTACGGTGATACTGCAACAGGGCATGATGAAGATGAAGATGCAGGAGGTGATCAAGATGAAGAGGCATCAGATGAGCCCGTTGATGATGATTTTCGTCGGGCCATCGCCGATGCACACAGAGATGCAGAAACAGAAAACGAGAAGCGAAAGTTAAAGGGCATGTTAGATGATCACAAAAAGAAGTTATACCCAAATTGCGAAGATGGCAACACAAAGCTCGGTGCCACTGGAGTTGCTGCAATGGAAGGCAGAGGCTGGTATATGTGACAAGCCATTTGAGAAGTTACTGAAAATAATGAAGAGGAGGTTTCCAAAGAATAACGAATTGCCCGACGTACGTACGAAGCAAAGAAGGTTCTCTGCCTCTAGGATTAGAGGTGCTGAAGATACATGCATGCATTAATGACCGCATCCTCTACCGCTGAGTATGAAAATTTGGAAAAATGTCCGGTATGACTGCACTTGGTATAAGATCGGGCGAGATGACCCTGTGATGTTGAGGGCGAGCCCCTAGGAAGAGGGTTCCTGCCAAGGTTATGTGGTATGCTCCTATAATACCACGGTTGAAACGTCTGTTCAGAAATAAAGAGCATGCCAGGTTGTTGCGATGGCACAAAGAAGACCGTAAGAAAGACGAGATGCTGAGACACACCCCGATGGGTCGGTGGAGGACAATCGATAGAGAGTTCCCGGATTTTGCAGATGACGCGAGGAACTTAAGGTTTGGCCTAAGTACAGATGGAATGAATCCTTTTGGGGAGCAGAGCTGCAGTCATAGCACTTGGCCTGTAACTCTATGTATCTATAACCTTCCGCCTTGGTTGTGCATGAAGCGGAAGTTCATTATGATGCCAGTGCTCATCCAAGGCCCAAAGCAACCCGGCAACGACATTGATGTGTACCTACAGCCATTATTTGAAGAACTCTTACAGTTGTGGAGCAAACCAGGTGTACATGCATGGGATGAGTACAAACAGGAGTCATTTAACCTACGAGCGTTGCTTTTCGTGACCATCAATGATTGGCCTGCTCTTAGTAACCTTTCAGGACAGACAAACAAGGGATACAATGCATGCACGCACTGTTTAGATGAGACCGAAGGTGCCTATTTGCATAAATGTAAGAAGGTTGTGTACCTGGGGCATCGTCGATTTCTTCCAAAGAGGCACCCCGTCAGAAAGAAAGGCAATCATTTCGGAGGTGAGGCAGATCGCCGGGTGAAGCCTGAACTCCGTACCGGTGATGCTTTACTTGATATGGTCAAGGACCTAAAAGTAATCTTTGGAAAGGGTCCTGGCGGCAATCTGTTCCGAATGACGACGTTACCGGACACGCACCCATGTGGAAGAAAAAATCTATATTTTGGGATCTACCCTATTGGAAAGTCCTAGAGGTCCGCTCTTCAATCGACGTGATGCACGTGACGAAGAATCTTTGCGTGAACCTGCTAGGTTTCTTAGGCGTGTATGGGAAGACAAAAGATACACCAGAAGCACGGAGGACCAGTATCGTATGAAAGTCCCAAAAGACAAGCAAGAACAGGATTACAAGGATACAGAGTCGCTTAAGTCCTGCCAGCTACGCTCTTACCAAAGCAGAGAAGGATATCTTTTTTGAAGTCCTTTACAGTATCAAGGTCCCGTCCGGCTTCTCCTCCAATATAAAGGGAATTATAAATATGGAGAAGAAAACATTCCGAAGTGAATGACTGCCACATTATTATGACGCAGAGCTTCCGGTTGCAGAGGGCTTAAAAATGTTCGAATACCCATTGTGAAGCTATGTGCATTCCTTAATGCGATATCTCAGAAGGTAATCGATCTAGCTAGTCTTCCAAGGTTACAGAAGGATGTGGTGCAATATCTTGTTAGCTTTGAGTTGGTGTTTCCACCATCTTTCTTCAATATTATGACACATCTCCTGGTTCACCTTGTCGAAGAGATTGCCATCTTCGGTCCTGTCTTTCTACACAATATGTTCCCTTCGAGAGGTTCATGGGGTCTTAAAGAAATATGTTCATAACCGTGCTAGGCCAGAAGGAAGCATCTCCAAGGGCTATGGAACAGAGGAGGTCATCGAGTTCTGTGTTGACTTTATTCCCGACCTTAAGTCGATTGGTGTTCCTGAATCGCGACATGAGGGGCGACTAAGTGGAAAAGGCACGCTAGGAAGGAAATCAATGATATGTAGGGACGGCATTTCTTTCACTCAAGCACACTACACAGTTCTACAAAGTTCCACCTTGGTGGCCCCGTATATCACTGATCACAAGAATATTGTGCGCTCAGAACATCTGGGGCAGTCTGAAGACTGGATTACGCATAAACATATGCAGACATTCGGCGGTTGGCTCCGAGAACATCTCATTAATAACAACAATATTGTAGATCAGTTGTACATGTTGGCTGGGTCACCATCTTCGACTATTGTGACTTTCCAGGGGTACGAGATAAATGGAAATACCTTCTACACGTTCGCCCAAGATAAAAAGAGCACCAACCAAAACAGTGGTGTCCGCATTGATGCAACAAACACTAGCAGTGGCAAAAAGGACACATATTATGGTTACATAGAGGAGATATGGGAACTTGACTATGGACCTTCTTTTAAGGTCCCTTTATTTCGGTGCAAATGGTTCAAGCTGGATGGAAAAGGGGTAAAGGTAGACCAGCTGTACGGAATGACAACAGTGGATACCAACAATCTTGGTTACAGAGACGAACCATTCGTCCTAGCCAATGATGTGGCTCAGGTTTTCTATGTGAAGGACATGTCCTCTAGACCGAAGAAAAGAAAACATAAGGAAACGAGCTCATCCGATGAGCCAAAGCGTCACATAGTTCTTTCAGGGAAAAGAACCATCGTGGGAGTCGAGGACAAGATGGACAGAAGATTATAATAAGTTTGCTGAAATTCCGCCCTTCACAGTGAACATTGATCCAACCATCGCGTTAAATGCTGAAGATACTCCATGGTTACGGTCGAAGCGATCTCATAATGTACCTTGAGCTCATACTGTGAAGCGTTTGTTGTGATATGTATCAGTAACATTGGTCGTTTGAACTAAATGCAATTATCCAAGTTTATTATTTTTCTAGATACACATGTTTGCAAATTTATCCTCACCTACTGGTTGTTGGGTGTATAGTAGCAGCTTCCGAGCGGGACTTGCGGGAAGAGTTACTCGGGCGGAGCTTCCGAAGATGTCTAAGACGGCCGTCCATCTAAGACATCTTCGAGAAACTCCGCGCTGTGTGCCTCCAGATATATAGCGGTGTGTGCCTCCAGATAATCCCCTCCCCCCAGATGAAACCACCCCAGATAAGGCAAATAACAAATAAAAGGGGTATATAAACTAATCAACCATCTTTAGCACCGGTTCCAGCCATTAACCGGGATAAAACGACAACGACTTTATTGAAATTTAACAAGATACGGTAACTAAACTTAAACTAAAATAACAACTTCTACTAGTTCTTCCGCGCATCCGCTGCTGCCCTCCTGGATGCCGCCTCCTGCCGCAGCTCCTCCTCACGACGACGCTTATGCATCTCCTCACTATCCACATCCATCACACGCGGCCGCTTATGCAGTTCCTGGAGACTCTGCCTCTCAAATGCTTCTATGGTAGCCGCTAGCGCTGCCTCCTCCCACTCCTCTATCTCTGCGAGCTGCGGGTCCACCTCATCCGCTGCTGCCCTCCTGGTTGCCGCCTCTTGCCGCAGCAGCTCCTCCCACTCCTCTATCTCCGCGAGCTGCGGGTCCACTTCCACCGGCGGCGGGTGCGGCTTTGGGGGCATTGTGCAATGGGCTAGGGTTTGGTGATGAGTGAAATGGGAGACACGGGGGCGTACTATTTATAGAGGGCGTTTAGGCGGGAAATCTCCGCGCTGCGCGTCGTCGTGGCGGGAAAATATCCCGCGGCGTCGTGGCGCAGAAAATGTCCCGCGCGGTGTCGCGGGAACATATCCCGCGCGGCATCATGGCGGAAACCCGCGCAGCGTCGTGGCGGGAACTCGATCCCGCGCGAATCGAGAAAAAAGGCGGGAAGAAAGCAAAAATTTCAGCCGAAATTTGACCCTTTTGCACCGGTTCGTGGCTGGAACCGGTGCAAAAGGGTCTTTTGCACCGGTTCCGCCCACGAACCGGTGCAAAAGGGTCGCAGTATAACTGCCCGCGCGCCCTTCTTCTCCATTTCGCGCGAGGACACAAATCAAGGTGAAACTCGCCCAAATTTTCCGTCCCGGCCCGCCGCCGCCGCCGCGCACCCACGCGCCGCCGCTGTCGACCGTGCCGCCCGCCTCTTCCTCTCGCGCCGCGCCGCCGCCCGCCGCTTTCTCCTCCGTCGCGTGCCGCGCCCGCCGCCTTCCTCGGCGCCAGTCGCCAATGTGCCGTCGCCGGCCGCGCCGATGCGCCGCCGGCCCGCCTCTGCTGCTCTTCCTCCCGGCCCCACCACTCGCGCGCCGCCCGCGCCTCTCCGCGCCGCCGCCGCCGCGGCCGCCGCTTCCTCTGCGCGCCCGCGGCGCCAAGGTGAGGCCGCACCCGGCCCTCCTTTTTTTCTTTTTTTAGTTAGATTTCAGTAGATTTTAATTACATTTTTGTTAGAATTAGTTAGATTTTGTTAGATTTTTGTTAGGTTTTGTTAGAATTATTTAGATTTTAGTTTTGTTAGAATTAGTTAGATTTTGTTAGATTTTAGTAGATTTTGTTAGATTTTAGTACATTTTAGTTAGAATTAGTTAGATTTTAGTTACATTTTTGTTAGGTTTTATTAGAATATTTGTTAGGTTTTGTTAGATTTTAATTAGTTAGGTTTAAATTTGTTAGTTTTAGTTAGAAAATTTAGTTCGAGATTTTAGTTAGGTTATTTAGTTAGAAAATTTAGTTATTTAGTTAGAAAAAAGTAGTAAGTACTTTATTAGTATGTGTTAGAAAAAAGTAGTAAGTACTTTATTAGTATGTGTTAGACAAAATTTAGTTAGTTTCATTCATATTCATAAGTACTTTATTATTATATTTGTTAGTTTGCATACGATGCCGCGCCTCCGCGTCCTGGAGCTAGGACAGTTTAGAGGAGATGCAGAGATGGGGAAGTCCGGACCGGGCTCCGCCGGGGTGGCAGGAGGTGTTATCTTCCGGGGCGCGCACCTTGGTGCGGAATCCGGTCCCGTCGTCGACCCGGATATTCTCTGGTGGAGGTCTTATGGGCCACGTTCGTTTCAGAGGGAGCCCCGCCGGAGGAGGTAGCTCAGCGCATTGAAGCGGAGGACGAGCACGTTCGCCGTTACATGTATGCGTTAGACAACATGTATCGGACCGGATGGAGCGTTATGCAGGGATCTCATGTTAGCTATGCTCCCGTTGTTGTTCCGTGGCTTTGGGGGCACACCAGCGCGGCTCAGGACCCGGTCGGCGCCCTCTAGGACCCGGTCTGCGCGGTTGAGTGTTTGTAGTAGTGATTGATGTATTATCGATCTATGTATGCATGTAACTGCACTATCTGCTTTCAGCACTATTATTGATCATGTATTGAGCATTATTCTTAATTACTTGTAAGTCTTTGCAGAAACTTGTAAGTCTTTGCAGAATCTAGCTTCGTTGTGTTTATAGCATTAGAATAACTTTTAAGTCTTTGCAGAAACTATGGAAAGAGACCTAGAACAAGAATACCTCGTCGAGGAGATTATCCGTGATGATGACGATATCACCTCTCTTTACCTAAACCAATCCGGCGAGGGAGACGAGCGAACCCGAGGAGACGGCTCCGATGAGGAAGATGATCAAGACCACCGTGGAGACGGCTCCGGTGAGGGAGAAGGTGACGACTGCGAGGGAGAAGCTCACCACGTCGAGGTGTATATATATTAATTAACCAAGCCTACAGATATGTGCATATACATATATTAACGTTGTTTCTTCTTTTAGACCTCCCAATCAACACACTCTACTGGCAGAACTAAACGAGGCGCGGCCAGAAAGATGGAAGACCATGAAAGGTGCATCATCACGGAAATCGCTATAGACGGCGAACCGATTTCTCCCAAGGATCACGCAAAAAAGTTTGTAAGTCAATGCGGAGTTATTGTTAGGGACACCATCCCGATCACCACTCAAGAATGGAAGAAACCTGCAAAGGAGGACGAAGGAGTTACTTACGTCGATACGAGATCCAAAAATCTGATGTTTAGGAAACTCATGGTAAATTTCACATTTCCGGAGCCAGCTGACTCTGATAGTGATAATAAAAGGCCAGACCCTGAGGATCCCGAGCTGAATAGCATACAACGAAGAGTCAAGAAGTGGGCTCTTAAGAAGATGGCAACGCAGTTCAACGACTACAAGAAGAAATTGGACAACTCCTTTGTCAAGAAAAAGAAGACTCCAGATTTCAAGGGCCCCTATGAGAAGATAAAAGACCACTGGGAGGCATTTGTGAAGTACAAGACATCGGAGAGGGCAAAGACAAGGTCAGACACCAACAAGAAAAATGCTGCTAATAAGATGTACTTCCATACCATGGGGCGAGGAGGCTACAAGGCGGCGACCTAAGTGGGAGAAATGGGAGAATGACCTAATTAAGAACGGGATCCAGCCAGAGGTACGGAAATGGAACCAGCGGTCAAGGGATTGGTTTTACGCGCATGGGGGCACGTTGGACGCACAAGGGTTCTGCATATATACACAAAGACATCGGGAAAACCCACTTCCCATCGAAGCCTTTAGAAATGCTGCAAAGGAAGTTGAAGAGGGGAAGTTCCGTCCCGAAAGAGAGAAGGACCAGCTCACACGCGCCCTTGGGAATCCTGAACACCCAGGACGAACACGAACCATACCAGGTGGCAAGCCGTGGTGTATTGGGTTTCCTGCAGAAACGAAGAAATATCCCGATAGAAGCCGTCAGAGGCAAAAGGATGTGGTTCAAGAACGCGTTGCTAAGCTAGAGGAGCAAGTGAGGATGATAATGTCAGGCTCAGTCACCCAACCTCAACCTAATCCGCGGATAGAAGAAGTTGCATTCGATGCTACCGGCCAGGGATCTCAGCGGAAGAGCAGCGTCCACGGAGCTGCCTGGTGATGATGCAGATGTGGATCCGCAGATGGCTCCTCCCTCCCCGTGGATCCGCAGATGCCTTCTGATCTCTACCCTGTGGACTTTATCACAGAGTCGACACCTTGTGAGCTACATTTCCAAACGATGGGCTACTTAACGCTCAAGGCGGCGATCGGCTATGTCTTACCGCCGTACCTGATCAAAGATATCACTTCAAGCCGGTTCCACCTGGATACGCTGTTGCCGGGGTGGATCAAGTTATGGATGGGTATGGGCCGCTGAGGCTTGACCACCCTGCCGGTGAAGGGGATTTGCTAGAGCTGGGAGAGGCCAAGAACACTATAGTTCTATGGCGAAAGGAATTCATTGTGATTCCGGGTTGGAAGGCGCCAACAAGGTCTCCACCGAGCCAGCATTCTCCACCGATGCCGTCTCCGGTGCGTGAGCCTTCCCCGCCGGCGCGTGAACCTTCCCCGCCGGCGCGTGAGCCATCTCCGCCGCCGCGAGCCTTCCGCCGCCGCGTGAGCCATCTCCGCCGCCGCGTGAGCCTTCTCCGCCGCCCAAGTATAAGAGGAAAATTAGGCGGGCCGCTACGACACAGCTGAGTCGTAACAAATCACCGAGACGCAAACAAGAGCCCCTCCCAAGAGTGCCTAAGGTTCCTCCCAAGAGACCTTATGACTATACAGTTGAGGAAAATGCCAAGATCGTAGCTGAACAGCACAAGCAACAAATGTTGAAACTTAAAAAGCCCCAGCTTGAGCCGGAGCCAGCTATATCTCTGGAAAAGAAGTTGAAACTTTCATCAACCTGAGCCAAGCCTTTCATCGAACTATGACCGGTCTATTCGCAAGTCAAATGTGTTAGCAAAAGAGCGGTGGGAAAAAAGTAAGGTAGATGGGAAACCAGTTCCCCAGCTTGGAGCCCAGAAAAACTCGTGCCCCCGCTCCAAGTGTATCCCGATGTCCTAGCGTGCCTTGATCCAACGATGGTAAAACTATACAAAGATGAGGCAGATGCGGCCGGTATGAGTATTCCTGAGTACTTAAGCCGCATCGAATTCATGGCCACGGACGATATCCAATTAGCATACCATTACACATACGGGGAACCTCTTGTCAGAGCTGCGGAGTTGCCTAATCTATCAACACAGCTGCGAAGACTACATAATTGGTACTTGGATGCATGTAAGGACGGCCAGAACTGGATCATGGTGGCAATAAGAGATGAGCACTACGGGCGAACTGACGTGATGAACATCGAATTTTGTGAATTATTTCAGTTATTCAACCAAGACGCCCTCGACAAATCTCTGCTGAGTGCATACTGTCTGTAAGTATTATTTATGTAATTAAGTCTCTACCGCGACTCGTCCATTATTGCTAGCATATAACCATACTCTCACTGTATTATGCAGAATGAAGATTCGCGAATGCCGCAAGGGGCAAATCTATGATCTTGGGTTCGTTGACCCATATACCATGAATGGGTATACTGTCGACAACTCTCCCAAGGACACGGAGAATAACTTGGTACATGTCTTAAGGAAAAACTCATACAAAAGGGCAATACTATTTCCTTACAACTTCGCGTGAGTGTTACTCTCTTCACACATTAAATCTTTTTCGCTTACTCCATGTGTTAAGTGTAATTGATGAGTTATGCATATATATATATGTGTGTGTCCGCAGGTTTCACTATATCCTGCTAGTCATTGAACCCGACACCGGGATAGTAGAAGTCATGGACTCGAAGAGTAAACCCCTTGAGGCGTGGGGGGGCTGATATCCTCCACAAGGCTTGGAAACGGTTCACCAACAAAGCTCCGGGTTTAAAGAATAAAGATCTTCGAATAAAACATGTACCGGTAAGTACTAATGGCTAGGCCGCGCATCTCTTTGATTCTAGTTTCAATACAATTATTATCATCCTTGATTATATATATATTATTTTGATTGAACTTTGTTCTCGTAAAGTGCTTGAGGCAAGAGGACGGGAATAATTTATGCGGGTTCTACGTTTGCGAGTTCATCCGCCAGAATACCCATCATGTGAGGGACATTTTGGAACAACTTGATGTAAGTAATTAAACAACATTCATGGCTTTATTTTATCGATCACCTTGTGTTTCATTCACATACACACATATATATGTACTGACCATCGTACCTTCTTCAAATTATTAGATCGAACGGTTGCGGGACGGTCTTCTAGCAACAGAGCATGTACGAGCAATTCAAGAAGAACTGGCGGGGTTCTTACTTGAGCAAGTCATAGCTCCAGATGGAGAACACTATGTGGACAACCGCCAATATCAATGTTGATGTAGACATATATATATATGCATGAACGTGTGTCACTTTGATCGATATATGTAATACAATGGTTTCCTATATATATATATGTGAATTGTCTGCATTAATATTATACCGTATTTCGAATGGGGCAGAGTCTCTGCCGCGGCAGCGTTTTAGTGCAATTCCCTGCCGCGGCAGAGTCGCGCGGCAGAAGGGCACGCTGCCGCGGCAACCCTTTGCACCGGTTCGTATTACGAACCGGTGCAAAAGCTCCCCCAGCGCCCACAGCCGGCCACGTGGAGACCCCTTTAGCACCGGTTCGTAAGAGAACCGGTGCAAAAGGGGGGGCCTTTTGCACCGGATGGTTTGCACCGGTTGGCCATCCGGTGCATATGGGCCTTTTGAACCGGTGCAAAAGAGCAGTTTTCCACTAGTGAGGTATTGCTATGCTGACAAATTTATTTTAGAGCATATGTAGTAGCAGATCTTGCAAATTTGGTTACCTATAGCTAGGTTTGATTAGAGCACCTCCGGACCAAATTCGGCTCCCAGCGGGCGGCCCCCAAACATGTCCGCCATGCGCAGATAGCCCATTGGCCCCTGTTTTGATCCTATATTCGGGATCAGTTTAGGCGTCGGCGGACCATGCCCGCTGTCATCCCCCTATCCTCCCCGGCTCTCTGGTAGCCACTACACCGTTCACCAACTCCAAACCTAGCACCCATCACGAGCTAGCATTTGGTGTCCTCCAAACTTGTTTTTCTTTGAGCAGGAAAGTTGTAAAAAACATGTCGAACGGGCTTTTCCAAACCTGTTTTGCTATTGTCACGTATTCTGCTTTTATTGGTCTATATCTCAAATGTGGGAGGTGATGAATGCTTGCTTAACCATGCACAATACCATCATCGAGAATGAGCGTGATGCTCCAGTGTTTGATGATCATCCATATGAGCAGGAGTGGCCTCTTGCCCAAGTTGATCATGAGGTGTAAGTTAAATCTGGAGCTTTCCTTGCCATGCATCAAGAAATTCGGAGGAAATTGCAACTTCCACCATTTTCCACTCATTGTGTTGCACAAATCACCACTTGCTCAGAATTTTTATGGTTTCCACCAGTTGGTGGTCTAATCTGTTGCATTTTCCATCGCTTGCTCATCTAATCAACTATTCAACTATGTTTAAAGTAAAACTGGTAGTTAGATCCCGCAAGTCAATGCTTCATTCGATGTAAAATAAAATTATACAACATTAAAAATCATAAAGATGATTATTCATAAAACAAATATATGATTTTTGTGGATGCACAGTAGGATGTTATGGACGAATTTTATATGTGTATTAATGGTTATTCTAAATCATTGGTCTAGATATTTTGCAAATCAAAAACTCGAGCCCCGCTAAATCAATGATAGGAAAATATTTGTCGATCTAAAATTCACGAATTGTTGTGTCGATTCCTTATAGTACTAGTGTTAATAAACCTAGCTTGTGTTTAAAAATTGTTACGTCAAGCTTATAAAGCATCCACATGATATCATAACTTTTTTCGAACAACTATTTTAGTATGATGTTTTTATGGGTTATAGGTATTTGTCTTGATATATAAGCACAAAATCATTTTTAAGTAGAAAAGTGATAATATATACGTAGTGAAGTCTATTGCATCCTAGAGTTTATGAAAAAATCATAATTTCTGAACGAGTGATTAAGCTATTTTGGAATTTTTGTTTTTAAATTTTTGTACGTTACTGGAGCATTGCCATACGTGACCAAATTGCCGGTTTTGCTATGAACGTAGCTAAATAGTTGATTAAATGACCAATTGGTGGCAATTGCAACAGATTAGACCAACACCTTGTGAAAATTGCGCAACATATGGAGTAGGGCATGGTGGAAGCCGCAATTTCCTCAGAAATTCATGACGAACGGGTTCATCAGAACTGCAAGATGCCATGGTGGAGTATCTGTGGGTTAAGAAAGGAAACACCCCAATTTTTCTTGTCTATTTGAATTCTTCCATGAACTACTTATTTGTAATGTTTAAATTATTGTAATAAAACTATTTGAATTGGCATGGGAACTATTTAATTTATTTGTTTGAAATATTGCAATGAAACTATTTATTTGCATGAACTATGCAATTTGTTTATATTCTTCTCTCTATTTATGTTTTTCAGTTGTGCAAAACATGGGGGAGATTGGGAGGCCAAATTTGGTGGCACCCGTATGGGTAGGAGTCCACAAACCTGCGACAGTTTCTGTTGGTGCCCATGTCCCACACTGTTATTGAATGGCGCTGGTGGAGATGCCCTAATATTGCTCTCTTGGCATCTACTACCTCCATTTTAATGAATAAGGTTTATATTTTTTTAAGTCGAACTACATAAAGTTTGACCATGTTTAAAGGAATTTTTTTAATATGTACAATCCAAACTCAACACCGTTAGGTTCATCATAATATATTTTCATATGATATCTACATAATATTGTGGTTCTTGATAGTTATATAAAAGTTTGATAAAAATCATAGGAAAATGCTTGTCCATATAAAATTCACGAAGTGTTGTGTCGATTCCGTATAGAAGTGTGCATAAACCTAGCTTATGTTTAAAAATTGTTAGGTATCATAACTTGTTTACGTACAACTATTTTATTATAATATTTTTATGGGTTATAGGTATTTGTCTTGATATATAAGCAAAAAATCATTTTAAAGTGAAAAGGTGATAATATATATAGAGTGAATTCTATTGCATTCTAAAGTGTATAAAAAATCATAATTTCTAAATGAGTGATTAAGATATTTTGAACTTTTAGTTTTTTTAATTTGTGTACGTTACAGGAGCATTGTCATACGAGACAAAACTGCCGGTTTTGCTAGCAACATAGCTAAATATTTGATTAAATGACCAACTGGTGGCAATTGCAACGGATTAGACCAACACGTAGTGAAAACTATGCAACATATGGAGCAGGGCACGGTGGAAACCGCAATTTCCTAAGAAATTCGTGAACAATAGGTTCATCATAAACTGCAAGATGACGTGGTAGAGCATCTGTGGGCTAGGAAAGGAAACGCCCCGATGTGTCTTGTCTATTTGAACTATTCCGTGAACTACTTTTTTGTAGTGTTTCAATTATTGTAATCGAACTATTTGATTTGGCGTGGGAACTATTTAATTTATTTGTTTGAATTATTGCAATGAAACTATTTATTTGCATGAACTATGCAATGTGTTTATATTCTTCCCTCTATTTATGATTTTTAATTGTGCAAAACATGGGGGGATTGGGAGGCGAATTTGGGTGGCATCCGTATGGGTAGGAGTCCACAAACCTGCGACAGTTTCTGTTGGTGCCCTTGTCCCACACTGTTATTGGAAGGCGCTGGTGGAGATGCCCTAATATTGCTCTCTTGGCATCTACTACCTCCATTTTTATGAATAAGGTTTATATATTTTTAAAGTCGAACTACATAAAGTTTGACCACGTTTAAAGGAAAATTTGTAATATGTACAATCCAAACTCAACACCGTTAGGTTCATCATAATATATTTTCATATGATATCTACATAATATTGTGGTTCTTGATAGTTTTTATAAAAGTTTGATCAAATTTTACTTAGCTTGACTTTTCTTTACAAAAAATAGACCTTACTCTATGAAACAACAGTTTACTAATGAGTAAACAAAGAAAATGGCACGTGGCTCTTAGATAGGTTTTTTTTTATATATAGTAGTCACCAATTGGCTGGCTGGCTGGGCTGATGGCGTGAAATGTCAGGCCTATGTAGCTTTGCCTCGATGGGAGTCTTTTTTTTGAGAACTGAATACTTGTATTCAAACAGTAGTAAGGATTACAGATACACGTACAAGTACTGAAATACGAGAAGGATACAAGCGGATAAGCTGCCACCCTCCAATTACACAGAAGCCCCTCACAAACCAGGAAAACACAAACAAGTCCTTGAGAGGCCTCATCTTCTCCACTGCCACCAAACGCACAAATCCACGGCCATCACCGGAGAGAAGAGCGTCGGCCAGCAACGTACGCTTTGGAGCTGAAGAGATCCCTTGCCTAGAGGCGTTTTCGAGCCGCAGTAGCCACCAGAACCCGAAGGCTGGATAAAGATCGAAAAGGAACATCGGCCGGGGAAGCACCCCAATCTTCTTCAGCGCCGGATCCGGGGACAAAGCCATCCCGCCCGACCGGCGGCCGGATCCACCAGCCGCTTCCGCAAACCCGTGGCCGCCATCACCGCCATCCTCCACAAGCACTCCGCCGGCACCACAACAGATCGCTGCAGCGCCGAAACAGAGCTTCTCCAAAAGCTGGAGCTCCACCAACCTCTCGCCAGCGCCAGCCAAGCCACCGACGAGCAGGAGCACGGGTGGGGAGACCTTATTTCCTACTAACTCCATCGACCTCCGCTCCACCAAGAAGACGACGGCGAGGAAACCTAACCTGCAAGAACAGGACCTACTATCTACACGCCAGAGAAGAACCGGGTTCCCCCCACCTCCCGACGCCAACCGGCGCCCGGAGGCCGAGGAGAACGCCGGCCTTCCCGGCGGAGACAACGCGAGCTCGCTTTTCGCCTCCCTTTCGCCTGTCCAGAGGAGAGGAGAAAAGTCGAGAGAGCAGGTGGAGGAGAAGTTAGGCTTTCGCCTCGATGGGAGTCTTGAGCGGTTGGTTGGGCGTTGGAGTCCCAATGGGAGGCGCGGCAGGTCGAGCTGACCGCCCGGACGGATCGCATTAAACCTCATTCAGCTCGCCATGTTCACCAGCATCAGTGGTTGAGCCGCATCGCTTACGTGCGCATACGTACGTACGTATACCGTTGCACCACCAACCGCGTGCAACGCCGCACGCTCCATCTATCTCATCTATCTATATATCGCCTGCGCTCGCCCGCCCCGTCACGCCAACCCACCACCCTCGCCACCCCAACCTCAACCTCAACCATGGAGCTGCTGCCCCTTCTCACGGCGCTCCTCCTCGCGCACGCCATGGCCTACCTGGCCTGGCACGCTCTCGCCCGTCGCCGCCGCGAGCGCTGCTACCTGCTCGACTACGCCTGCCACAAGCCCTCCGACGACCGCAAGGTCACCACCGAGATGGCCGGCGCCGTCATCGAGCGCAACAAGCGCCTCGGCCTCCCCGACTACCGCTTCCTCCTCAAGGTCATCGTCAACTCCGGCATCGGCGAGCACACCTACTCCCCGCGCAACGTCCTCGACGGCCGCGAGGAGTGCGCCACCCACTACGACGCGCTCGACGAGATGGACGCCTTCTTCGACGACGCCGTCCGGGCCGTCCTCGCCAAGACCGGCGTCTCCCCTCGCGACGTCGACCTGGTGGTCCTCAACGTCGGCTCATTCTCCCCGGCCCCCTCGCTCGCCGCCAGGCTGGTCAGCCGCTTCGGGATGCGGGAGGACGTCATGGCCTACAACCTCTCCGGCATGGGATGCAGCGCGGGGCTCGTCTCCGTCGACCTCGCCCGCCGCGTCATGCTCACCCGCCCGCGCACCATGGCCCTCGTCGTCACCTCCGAGTCCTGCGCCCCCAACTGGTACAACGGCACCGACAAGTCCATGATGCTCGGCAACTGCCTCTTCCGCTGCGGCGGCGCCGCAGCGCTGCTCACCAACGACCCGGCCTTCAGATCCCGGGCTAAGATGGAGCTGCGCTGCCTCGTGCGCGCGCACATCGGCGCCTACGACGACGCGCACGCCGCCGCCGTCCACCGCGAGGACGCAGACGGCCGCCTCGGGGTCAGCCTCAGCAAGGACCTCCCCAAGGCCGCCGTGCGCGCCTTCAGCCAGAACCTCCAGCGCCTGGCCCCGCGCATCCTGCCCGCCGCCGAGCTCGCGCGATTCACCCTCCGCCTCCTCGCCGGCAAGCTCATGCGCCGGAAGCTCAAGTTCGAGGGCCCCAAGATCAACTTCAAGACTGGGGTCGACCACTTCTGCCTCCACCCCGGCGGGACGGCCGTCATCGACGCCGTCAGGAAGAACCTCGGCCTCACCACCTACGACGTCGAGCCGGCCAGCATGACGCTGCACCGCTGGGGGAACACCTCCGCCAGCAGCCTCTGGTACGTGCTCTCCTACATGGAGGCCAAGCGCCGCCTCAAGGCAGGGGACAGGGTGCTCATGGTCACCTTCGGCTCCGGCTTCAAGTGCAACAGCTGCTACTGGGAGGTCAGCAAGGACCTCCACGACGCCGGCGCCTGGGAGGACTGCATCGACGACTACCCGCCGGAGACCATGGTCAATCCATACACCGAGAAGTTCGGATGGGTCAACGACCTGCAGGGCGGGGGTGGCATCCTCCCGTTCTAACCTTCTCCACATGCATTTTTTTACCTTCAGAAAACAAAATTGATTTATTCAGAATTAGATGCTCATAAAAATATTTTTTATTCAGCGATTGTGTGTATGTACGGTGGGTTTTTTTTTCTTCCTTTTCGTTTACAATTTTCTGCTCGTCCTGCTGATACGAATCTGTATACTTGTAAAAATAGTTAGCTCGTACATCATGTGGTGTTGTTCCAGTATTAGGAAGAACAAAAAACTAGAGTGTAAAACTGGATGTGTACATGAAGATCAACAAAGGTCATTACTTTACGCGCGCATATATGTGCGGCGTCCCACTTTGTGTACATTGTTGATGGCAGTTGCTTCACATGGATATGTTCACCGCGCGAACTTGGAAAACAATAAAGGTTCATGGGATTCACTCTTTCTAAATTCTCACGCAGGTAAAAGGTGTCCTTTTTGCTATTTCCGGTTGCCACAAATATTTGGACATATAGGTTGGAGCTATTTTTTCAAACCATGCATTTTCACTTTTCAAACCTCACAATGTGTGTCTTGTTGGTCCCAGTTTTAGTCCATATAGGCTACATATGAACTGTCTTCCATCCAGAGGCGGATCCAGGGGGGGGCGAGCGGTGGCCAGGCCCCCCCTATGGTTCGGCCACCCCCAGTAAGTTGCAGCGGGGGCTAGTACTATTCGCGTGTAAGTTTGTTAATTGTAATTAGCATGCGGCCATTAGCACACCGTGTTTCTCTAAGAGGCCAACATCTGAATGGGCTAACTAGCGAGCCCAGCACTATGTACTATCTAACCCACGATCGGTTCAGTTCCATGAATATAGCGACGTCCCGGGCACCGTTTCGACTGGATTGTCGCCGTCCATTTAGCCGCCTAGGGCAGCCGCCGCCGGGAGCACTTGACATATCGTCGACCATTGCCATAATCTCATGGACCACGGTGTGTGGATGCCGCTAGCCCGTCGTCTACAAGCGCCTCAGACCCTCAGTTATCCGAGTCTTGAACCCGGCGGCACAACCATGAGCCACAACCCTAGGACCTAAGGTATGTTAGCGTACAAATTATTGGTCAGTATCTTTTGGTAGATCGATTGCAAGTGCATTCTAGTCAATTAGTATTTTGCTTCCATTAAAATAATACTCCAAAGTTACAAGCTATTAGTAGTATTTTGCTTCATTGATCCAAAGTAACAAGCTACTAGGAAGGAACTTTCGACTTAGTTGTGTATACTAATTAACGTAGAATTGCACAATACAAAGTGAATATATTAATTAATGATGGTGGTTTGTTTTTGAAGTTTGCTATGCCTCAAGAACGAAGAGAAAATAATTTAGTATCATAATAGTATTGTAAGTGTAACTCTAATGAAGAGAAGAGCTAGCTCCCATTCTATCTCAGTTGATATGCATATATTGTTGATTAAATTATTGTTGGTACTAAATTTATAATAAGGTAAAACCAAAAACACAAAATATGTTGTATTGTTGTGTTATCCTACATGTCTTTTATATTGCCAGCCTCGCCCCCCCTATGATCAAATCCTGGATCCGCCCCTGCTTCCATCTTTCTAATGTCAACGCACAAATAAACAATGTAAGATATTTATGGTAGACACTCACACAAATATTGTTGCCTTGCATTTTTCTCGACTTACAAATGTAGAAAATTCTAGATGAATATATATTTTTCCTTGTGTTTTCCGGAAGTAACCTATACCTGCAATAAGCCGACCCGGACGTTTGGAACCTGGGTGCGCGCGCACCCATTTACTAAAAGTTCAAAAAAATGCTATTTAAAAGTTTCAAAAAAATTTGAAGTAAAACTTTGCATGTACATATTATGTTGATACTTACTCGTGTGAGTTTTCACGAAAAAATACCATTGTGTGTAGCCTGCATAAAAATAAGCTATGCTTATATTCCTTCATTTGTGAAACAAAAGTAATAGCCAGCTCTAGCACGTGCTCCTAGGTATTATGTGAGACTAAAAGGTGGGACATGTATTGTAAAAGTACTATACTTTTATAGCTTACTATTGTACATGCTAGCTATAAGTTGACTATAGATGATGTGGCAAATTGTTATAGCCAGCTGTTTGCTACACTATTGTTCTTGCTCTAACTGTGGCCCAGGCCCAGCCGATCGATGGGCAACTGGCCAGCAATGCAGCAGCGTGTAATGCAACAAGTTGGTGGAACCTACTGTGCACGGTGGCCGTAGCGGATTCATTCACTTTGATCCCACGGCGGCCACCAACCTGTCCTACATGCCATGGCGACTCAAAGCAGGTGACAAGGTGCTCATGCATCACTACGGGGGAAAACGGCATTACCATGCATGGTCACGATTCAAGTGCAACAGCTGCTACCGGGAGGTGAGCAACGACCTAGACGAGAGGAGTCAGACGACGACGCCGTAAACTGCATAGACCAACGGCTGCCGGCCGGAGACATTGAGAAGTTTTGATGGGTCACTGGTTAACGACATGCAGGGTCAGGGAGGAACCTTCTCGTTCTAACCTCAGCACCATTTGATTTCAAATTGATTTATCGAGAGCAAAAGCTGACAAAATAATTTTTAATTAAGAATTATGTGTATGGTGTTTTTTCCTTTAAGTGTCTGGTGATTTTTCCATTCTGCTTATAGTTTCCCCCTTCTTCTTGGTGGTAGGATATATTAAATAATCATTATGTACATGTACATGGAGATGTACTCTTCTTTTAGATGCACTTGTCTTTTCTTCATAAAAAAACATTCACTTGTTTTTGCAGCAGTTCTACAACATTGTTGTGGTTTTCCTTGGTTTCCTTACACATTTTTTCTGTTCGTCTAATTGATATGAAATGACTTTTTGTGATTTTCCTTCTTTATCTTCACAGTTTTTCCTGTTCGTCTATTTGATACGAAATTATACTTGTAGATAGTTAGTTCACATATGTATATGTATTTTGATCGATCTTCTTCTAATGAAAATTTTCTTATACAAGCCTTTTGTAGAAAAAAAAGATAGATGGAGTACAGGGACCGTACACGAAAAATCAAGGCCTTAGTATCGCTATATGTGTGACTTCGACTTTGGGTGAATTATTCCACTAAAAATTATTGCTATTTCTCAGTTGTCTGAAAAATTGTTTGGATCTCGATTGCCTTAAATTGTAATATTTTTCTTAAAGTTAGACTCATCAAAGTGTGTATTTTTATTTAAAGTTAGTGCATCTTTAGTTTATAATGTATAATTAATAACAAGAGAATAGGTGATTTTTTATCAGAAGCTTAGTAAAACATTACAGACAACGTAGCCAATCTAATTTGTTACCAACAACTAACCTCTAATTAACCATATGAAAGTACTTGTGTATTAAATGTACATGCTCAATCACAAATGAAGGAATATAAGCATAGCTTATTTTAGGATTGTGTGGCGTCAACAGATACATAGGTTAGGGGTGTAACTTCTCATTTTTATTAAACAAGTATGACTTACTTCATTCTAGGAAAATAAGACAATATCTATTTTTATATTATTTTCTCAAATATCTAGCATACTCATAAAATAGTCTTGTGACAACTATATAAATTTAATCCATGCAACATAATATCACAAGATTGGAACTTGATTTTTGATTTCTTTGAAATATAAGCATATCACATTCTTAATAAAAATATTATAACAACAAATTGATCTAACAAATTTCCACATTTTAACCCATAAAATTGGTGCACATGGTTGATAAAATATTATATATTACTATTTTTGTTGATTATTTTGGAAAACAATATTGGATTCTTTTAAATATTAATAATTTGTAAATACTATCAGAGGATTATATTTTAAATTAACATATGAGTTTTAAAATGTATGTCAAGAGACATATTTATAAATTAAATATGCCGTAAGTCTAAGAGACCCTAAAATCCCATTGTGAAACTGAGACATAATTTCTTCTACGTGTTAGCTCTTAAGATTGGTATATGTGGTTGATAAAAGTATTAGACCTTACTATTTTTATTTGTGACGAACTAAGCGGCATGATTTTACAAATAAAATCCAAGCTATTCATCTATTATTAAGGAAAAGAATAGTTACATTTTTTGAAAAAAAATGCTTTATAAATACTAGCGTAGGATTAAATATGTAATTAGCATATAGCTATAGAAGATGTATGTCAAGAACTAATTTTTGATTTAAATATGTTGAAAGACAAAGAGATGCTAAATTCCGGTTGTAAAATGGAGATGTAACGAATTTATACTTTTTATCCCTTAAAATTGGTGCAAGTGGTTAAGAAATTATTTATTTTACTATTTTTAGTTTTCCTGAATTAGGCCTATTTTAGAAATAAACTCTACTATTTTATTTGATTATTATGGAACACAAAGTTGGATTGTTTTGTTAATATGCATTCTTTATAAATACTACCATAAGATTAAATATGCAATTATTATAATCCCTCTGATCTATAATAAGTGTCAGAGATTTAATATAATTAAACTTGTAACGATTTTGTACTAAACCTGACAATTATTATGAAGTAGAGGAAGTATGGTTCTACAATATGTATGTCTAGAGACAAACTTTATCAATTATTATGCCAACAGATTAAGGGATCTTAAAACCCAATTATAAAGTTGAGAAATAACTAGCATGTGTGCCAAGTGGAGGTAGGCCTAGCATTTTCGATCGAGGCATGTTGCCACATCATTGATTAGCATGGCAACTTTGTCAAAACCAGGACCCCACCTACCAATGTTTGTAAACACCTGGGGTGTTGCTTCAGAATTGTAGAGCATGAAAGACACAACAAAGGAGTGCGGCATTGTGTAGCGCCGGCTACATGTAAGCCATTCTTTGAAAATTTTAAAATAGTATTTTGAAGTTTCAGAAAACCCTGAAAAATATTCTTGTCATAGGTAATGATGGATTATATAAAAATGCAAATTTTCAACTCAAAACACCTTATATCTTAGGCGGTGCAAACATAACAAACGTGGAAATTTGAAGTAGTGAATGGTATAAACTTTGAAACCTACAAAAAAATTACATTTTGTTATTTTTGTGTGGCCCAAAGTATTAGGTGTTTTGACTTAACATTTTGTTAATAGAATAAATCATTATCGACATGTAGATTTTTTGATTCGTGATCTTTTGAAACTTTTAAATTTTATTTCATTTTTTCTTTAAAAAATAGTCTACATGTTGCCCAAGCTACATTTGTAGTTTCCGCAAACAAAGTGAATAGAAAGAATGTGTAGTCTAGATAGATGAAGCCGTGCCGAGATTTCGAATAATAAGGAAAGCAATTTACAAAACTTAGTCATTGTATTGAAATTAATCATTGCTTAAACGATTAATTTGTCGTTTAACCTTGGATTCTTAGGTACGTATGGTTGATTGGTTGATAAAAATCTTGTTATGGTTTACGTGGAAAGGTAACAAGAACATTAGTGTTGTTTTTCTTCAGTTGACTATAATGTTGTTGGAACATGCCTATTAGAATACTGAACTCACCACTTGTGACTTGGTATCGACGAAAACATCGGATCATGTAGATACACACTATAAGATTGAATACCTTAATGAACACAACATCTACTAAAAACAAAAGTTACGGAGTTTCAACATTTACAAAGTCACCAGAATCACCTCATTATTGACAAGAACATCGTTTTCTACTAGCAAAACTTCTAATCAAATTCAATTTTTCGGAGATTTGAGACTTAAAAAGTCACCACAATCACCTCTTTATTGGCAGGAATGTTCGCACCTACTATAAGAATAATTCTCACTAGCTAGATACACGTGAAGTAAATTGGGCTTGTAGTAAAGATTGTAATTGGCAACCTTTGAGACTACGGCGCATTGACGGGGACATTATTTTCTAATGAAAAAGCACACATGCCGACAAACCTAGTATTTTATGTTTAGCGGGCTAGCCGGCTAGGAATACAACAAGCAACTATAGTTAGTACACCAGTAGTTGGTTCTCACGAAAATGAGAGGTGAGTGGCCAGTTCAACCTATCACGGTGTCACTTTCTTGGTTTTCATTCAGTTACCAAATGTGTCATCTTTAAATCTGCTTTAAGTTACGTCTTCTAGAAGAAAATATTTGATTCTAATTTTTCGACTGCCTAAAACCTACTTCTTTAAAAAATAGCTTGTTTATTTTTGTTTTTCAACCTTTATTTGGTCTATTGTACTTTATATAAGTTGCACATATTGAAATTTGTACTTGTAATATGCAACCTTTTTTATACTTCTAATGGTGTTTGGTTGACTGAGCGTTATTGCTTCCGAGTCGATTAATTAACAGTCATAGGCAAAAGAATGGACTGAGATATGGTGCCTTGCTGTAGGCGAGGCACGCAGCGCCTTGAGGCATCCCATCTGCCACTCAATACACATCCAACGGGCAGCAGCCGAAATAGCTGGTCAGAACGTAGTCAATGGCCTGTGTCCCTGCCTCCCGTCATCTCCTCGCGCGGAAAACGAACGAGCCTCCAGGGCAGAGCACTGGCGCCGCCCGCCGCCGCCGCCGCCGCGCCGCCGCCGCCCGCCGCCGACCTCCTCCCGCCGCCGCTGCCGCACGCTGCTCTTATCGGCCAGCCTCCCTTCATCCTCTGCCTGGTCCGCCTCTCCCATCCGGCGCCGACGGCCGCCACCTCCGGCTTCCTCCTCTGCGTCCCTCCGGCCGCGACGGTCCCCTCCTCCTTCCTCGTCTGCATCCCTCCGTCGGTCCGCTCCGACCATCACGGCCTTCCTACAGCTCACAGGGACAAGGCAAGGAGGAGGAGCAACTTTTACAAAGGAATAGCAGTTTAGTTAGCTACAGGCAAATGAACTACAGACAACTATACATAATGCTGGAAAATGAACTGAAAAAGGCAGAGCTCGACCTCATGCTTTAGCAGAAACCTGATTTCATACATATATAAAGTGAGCAATAGACAAACTTTGTAGCATTTCACATTGAAGTCCCACAACAATCTCCTCTTACATAATCCCTGAAGTGCATAAACTTTGCCAATCTACTTGTACACTTAGGCCACAAAAGACTATAGTTAGCCCCAAAATCCAAAATACTCACTACAAGAAAAGTTGCCATGGCCGACGAAGTTGAAGTCGCGCCGTGGTTGCTGGTGTACCATGGCCGACGATTTTTGGTCTCTCCGTTGTGCATGTCAAAACGTTTTTTCTCGTTTTTGAGGCCACCTAGCCCGACGAAACGGCCAAAACGTCGCGTATGGTGTCCCGGACGTGGTGCATCTCGAAATCTCGGGTTCGCCGGCCGAGTCAACGCAAATCCGCACCGCCCAGGGATGTAGGGCCCAGATGGCTCTCTGGCATTGTTTTTTTCTCGATCGCGCCATCTCGTTCAACGCTCCGATCGAGCCGTTTATGCAGATCATGGGTCCCGCATGTCATCCTCTATGAACCAAAATTCTTTCTATTCTTGGATTTTTTGACCCCGATTTCTCTACTTCCTTTTTCTTTTGATCCCTGCCGCCTTGGAAACATTGAGACCGCTGCTGCTAATTGGGACCCGCATGTCATCCTCTATGAGCAATCAACTTTCTTTTCTTGGAGTTTTTTTGGCACCTCATATTTGGTCACTTGCCTTTTCTTTCGGTCCCGTCCCGCCTCTCATACCGCTGCTGCTAAATGGGACCCACATGTCATCCTCTATGTACTATAAAACTTTCTTTTCTTGGATTTTTTTTGGCACCTCATATTTGGTCACTTAGCTTTTTCTTTTGATCCCTTGCCGCCTTGGAAACGTTGAGACCGCTGCTGCTAGTTGGCTTGCGCTTCCCCTTGAGTAACTTGTCAAGCCAATTTTTCTTTCTCCTCAAATTCTTTGACGGAACCTCTTTTTTCTTGAGCTTTGCGGCACTAAAAAACTCATTTGTTTGTTGCACATTTGGATCATTATTTTCTTGATCATTGAATGGCTTATCCATAGCACCGGTAGTTCCATTAAGTTTATCTTCTATTTGTGGACCAACACAATCAAGTGCATTTTCTAACATCAAACAACACTCCTCGGAGTTGGCTACTTTACGTGCCAAACTATGAAATTTGTGAGATAAATTCTTGTATCGAAGTTGAGCTTCCAACTTTGGATTTTCTACCACATTCCTTCCATGTCTATCTTGTATGCTTCCATTGCGCGCTTCTCTAGTCCATCTCTTTAAGATATAGTGTGTTGGCAATGTCTTAATATTCATCAAATCAAGAACCTTGATACCATGTCCACACAATATTCCCGTCCTATTGAACATTCCACAACTACATGAAGCAGTTTTGGTCAAAGGATCACCAATCACTATGCGCTCCTCCTCAAATTTTAAATCACCATGGAAACTTGCAATAGAAACCACAAACTTGTTATCTTCATCCAAAACTCTAGTACACACAGCCATGGATCTTTCATATTCACCTTGGAAAGCTTCAAAAATAATTGGAGTGTACTCTTTGCTTGCTTGCACCAACATAGGTGTGTGCATCTTGATTCTTGGTATGTTCTTCCTTGCCTCAAATTCAGATTGTAATTCTTGTGTTCTTTTTACCTCCACTTTCCTCTCAAAATGCATCAAGAACCGAACAATATGAAAATCTGATTTCAAATGGTTTTTCAATGAATTGTTGAAGCTCTCACTAAGTTGTGTACTTCGGACTCCCAAACTGAACACTTCTCTCATATAACATTCAGCCCACTTTTCTTTCAACTTGTAGATACTATCTAACCAAGTTTGCTTGTGCACTTTATGTCTCATATTATCAAATGCTTCTTGAAATTCTGCTTTATCCTCATATCCATACATGCATTCACTAAAATCTGTCAGATCCTGCTCTGATACGCTTTGGCACATGATCCATTGTTATCCCTTTTTCCGTATGCCTTCATTGGCGCAAACAAATGTGCATGAGGTCACTTGACCATTCATCTTGCTTGTATGCTTGTTTCTCTTCCTTACATCAAATCCTGCACGACCTCCATATGCAACCCAAAACGCCCAAGCTTCATCTGGATTTCTAAATCTCATACCAACTTGAGGCATCCCCTTGTTAATTTCTCCCATTGCACAACACTTGCAAATACAAAACACTCACAGCTGCATACCACAGCACTTCAATCAGCAAGAGTTCAGTCAAATAGTACATACTAAACAATGCAGTCAGCTGCAACCAAACTGAAACTAGCAAATACTAACAGGAACAATCCTTAAGTATACATGTAAGGATACGGAAATACACCTGCTGCAATCGGACGATTTTGATGGCGCCCAGCGATGAACCCACCAGCGACGCGGAGTCTGAGGACGGCGGAGGAGCAAAGCAAGCCATCGATGGGCCGGCGGCCGGCGGCCGGCGGCCGGCGGAAGGGCAGACCGAGCCGGATGGGGTGGAAGGCCAGCTGAGCCGGAGCGAGCAGAGGGAGGTGAGGGCTGGGCAGTCGCGGCGGGCGGTGGCGGCCGGCAGCGACGGGCGGCGGCGGCACTCAGCCCGGGAAGAGCCGCCCACGCTCGTCTTTTTTCCCGCGGCGCTACTTTCCCTTGCGCGCGCGTGAGGAGATGAAGGGGACACAGACCTTTCAGCTGTTGACTACGTTCTGACCAGCTCTTTCGGCTGCTGCCCGTTGGATGTGTATTGAGTGGCAGATGGGATGCCTCAAGGCGCTGCGTGCCTCGCCTACAGCAAGGCACCAGATCTCAGTCCCAAAAGAATATGCATGGCATGGAATCTACTCGTACCTTCTAGTTGTGTTCTTTAAAAATACACCTTTTCTGTTTGACAACAGAATATTTTTCATTTCGTCAATACTTGGGTTTTTTTTCCACTGCATGCATGGTAGATCAATTGTACCACTATTTTTTTGTGTGTCAATATCTTATTTGGAAAAAATTACAGCCCATTTACACTTCCATTTACATGTAAATTGGTAAATCCTTAGCCCACTAACAATGTAAATTATTTATATACATTGTACATATGTATACCAACATATAAATTATAATTACATCTAGATGTATATACATTATAAATGACATGTAAATCGCACCGTAGGGAATTCCCCAACGGTATAGCTGTCGAAAGAAGACATGTAAAATTCTGAATTTGATGAAATAGGAAACAATTGACAAGCCATCTTGTGATCGGAAAACTGGAATTGAAAAGAGCACCAAATAGACTCTCACTAAATATATAGAAATGCTGCCAGCATCTTGGCTCGCTAGCTTGCTATGTATCAAACCTTACAAAAAGAAGATCTTAGAGCATCCCCACTCGTTGGCGCTCCCCACGCCCAAATCCGGCGAAATTTTTGTCCGGATTGGAAGATTTGGCGTGGGGGGCAGTATTTCCAGTCGTATGCTCCCCAAGCGACGTTTCTCGGGGAAAAAGAGGATGCTCGGGGAATCCGGACGAAAGAGGAGACACGTGGGCGTGCGGTTGGTTTAGCTTCATCCGAGTCCCGAGCTCCCAGGCCGGGGATGGCATGGGGAGTCCGGACGAAAATAGGCTCAAATCCGGATCAAAACGAGGAACCGGGCCCGATCCCGCGCCGTCCGGATGAAAAAAAGTGGCCGTGGGGGCTCTGTGGGGAGACGAGTGGAGATGCTCTTATCTCTTGGCCCACTAGTAGAAACAAGGGCTTTTATCCTGTCCTCGAAAATGCTTTTGCACCGGATTTGGCACGAACCGGTGCTAAAGGGGTCATTAGCACCGGTTCGTGCGGTCGCACGTCCAGGGGCAGCACTGGTCGTGGATTTTGCAGGTCGATACGAACCGGCAAAAGGGTTGGCGTCACCATTCTTTTGCACCGGTTCGTGTTACGAACCGGTGCACCTTTGCACGGTTAACACGAACCGCAAAAGGTTTTTCTACTCCCCACGCACCTCCACACCCCCGTGGATCGCCTTTTTTAACACTGTAAAATAGAAAAGAAAATGATAGATTATTCAAAAAATAAAATCTTTTGAGATTCATGTATGTTATGCAACCTACTATTAGGGAAAATTAACAAATTTGAATTTTCACATTAATTGCAAAAATGTTTGAAATGGTAAAACCGCATTAATTTTTGCATCCGACGTCGAAAAAAATAATATATCAAAATCATCGTGGAAAAATTACATCCGAATTCACCTGGTTTACGGTTAGCTAATTTTTAGATTTTGAAAATTCCAAATGAAAATATGAAAGCAGGAAGATTTTAGTTTTTTCCAGAAATTTAGGATTTTTTTATTTTTTAAAATTAAAATTAATAATTGCATCCTGCATAAAGATTGCTATTACTTTTAGCAAATTATAAGATTTTCAAATTTTTAGGTTTTAGGTTTGGCAAAAAAAATTAAAAATTAAAAAATTTAAAATAATTAAAAATAATACAAATTATAAAGTTAATGTTTATTTATTTATTCAAGATTATTATTACAACATTACTTTGGTTTATTAAAATAATTATTTGAAATTCAACAATAAAGAAATATGACATCGATCGACATGTTAAAAGGATTGATATGATACTACTATCAAATACATGCGCCAACCTGGATGCGGGATGGAAAGGAATTGGAAGTTAAGCGTGGTAGAGTAGTGGGAGGATGGGTGACCGAAGGAAGTTTGAGACGAGTAAGTAATTGGACTAGAGATAAGGGTAGTTAGAGACTAAACTTGTGAAATAACTAAAATATTAGAAATTCTGAAAAAGAAAAAAGGAGTAGAAAATAATTCGAAAAAAGTGTTTTTCTGCCGCGGCAGCGTTTTGGGACGTTTTTCTGCCGCGGCAGACCCTTTAGCACCGGTTCGTATTACGAACCGGTGCTAAAGGTCCTCCCGCTCGGGCGCCCGGCAGCCGCCACGTGGTGCACCTTTAGCACCGGTTCGTAACTGAACCGGTGCAAAAGGGGGGCCTTTTGCACCGGATTGTTTGCACCGGTTGGGCATCCGGTGCATATAGCCCTTACCAACCGGTGCAAAAGGCCCGTTTTCCACTAGTGGCCCCCGAGAGTCAACATGCACATCGAAGGTCACACACATTAGTACGATGCAAATAGCGTCCCTCCATGGTTCGGTGTCACGGCGCTGAGGCATTAATTCTGCCTGCAGCCTTGAGTTATCTGCCTTGCATGGTTTTGGTTTCGTGCAATATAGTTCACCTGCCTCGACAAGGCCAGCACCGAGATATCTTTGTCCACGGATCGATCTTCTTTCAGTCGTCAATGGCGACGTTTTTCCTGTTCAGGGATTTATTCTCGCCTACCACACCTCGATCGCACGGTATCCGGGTCAGACGATCGTACAGTCGGTGATTAAATTCTAGAAAGCAACAAGAAACTAGAAACTAGTCTGCTGGCTCGGACGTGATCGCTGGACACGCTTGGCCATATATACACGTATGCTGTGTATAGATGGATGATAGTAGATGAAGCCATGCATCATCAGGGTACGTAGTTAAATTAAGAAATGAAGGAGACATTAAATTGTAAAAGAGTCGGTCAGATGAACTAGTGATATTGAAGAGGATGAGGATGACGACTAGCTGCTCGAAACCCAATTTACATGACAGGTACCTGCAAGGAATGGAGTATACAGTTTATGCTGGCTGCGGGTATAACTTCCAGACAAAGTTTAAGTGTGTGTTTTGATAGAAAATCGAAGTGTGTTTGTCCTCAAGGCTATAGATCGAGCATGCATAAGACCACCTAAAGAGTAAATATAAAGGCCGTATTTGGATATTCGCAATGTTTCCTGTAGGTGGCGGACTAAAATTCCTCGGTTGGGTCCACGGGGATCTTTTGGCTCGCATATGACACTCCTTAAAGCAACAAAAAACATGGGGCGATAGGCACGCTTGATTTGGCCGTCCGTGGCGAGATAGGTGCTAGCAAGCGCGACTTGAGAACGCGCCTGCATGCGTGGAGAAAATCTGGGGTTTGCGTGACGCATCGAGAACACATGGCATAATTCCCCTCACCGCGAACTCTCCCCTCTCACTCGGTTGTTCTCACCCGCACTCTCCTCTCCCTTGTCTCTACTCTCTCCACCGGCGGTTGCACTGCCACCGGTAGATCCAAGAGCACCGCGATAAGGACAAAATAGCAGGCAATCAAAGCCATAATCGAGCAAGCCTTCATCAACATCGAGCCAGACGCTTTCTTCCACGGTGCAAGCTCTGCTTACTGAGGTTCAACAATGGTTGTATGTATCAAATCCGATCTTATCTAGTTTAATATGCATATATCTATTTGTACAACGCTAGTACTAAGCTCTTATTTGACATGCACGACATATCTGCACCGTTGGATTAACTACTTTCTCATATGGTAAATTACACTGGTTATCCTTCCGTAACATGAACAATTGCCTTCTAATAAGCACATATACGGTGAGGCACATGTTTTCCATGGTTTTATTTTGCCTGATTGGGTTAGGTGTGGTTTTTATGGTCCATGGATGATAGATTTGGGAGTTTAACTGTTCATGCCGATGATTAAAATGTAGCACTATGGCGTGAAGAGATTTTTTCACCAAACTTGGTGGCGTGATCAAAGAACCTTAATTGATCATGTCCTCGGTTCCGTAGGTTCATCTTTTCACTGTTATTAATAAATTGACACAAATCTTTTGTTTTCCTTTCTTACTCTTTTTCACATCCACATCCATGGTTCGGTACGCCATAAGTACAACCTGCTGGCTTGACTTATCTAGCTTGATTTATCTAGCTTGACTTATCTAGCTTTCACTGGTCCCGACGACAACGGCCTCCCTGTAGTACATTGTCAACTCAAGGCACCATCGATCATATGTGTCCATTGACCGATCTTCTTCACGTGGCCAATGTTGAAGATTACGGCTTACCTGGTCGAGGTTGGCGCAGCTATTATCAGTCACCTAGCTCATGGCTCGCGATCGACATGTTGAGGCCAGATGATTGGTGCTTCCACGCAGGCAAATGTCGATTAATTCTTGAAAGCAACATGTAGAAAAAATTGGTCTTCTGACGTGATCGTTGGCACATAATTGGCCATACATGTGTACAAATGCAGTATACATCCTCATGTACTGTGCGTATATGGATGATAGATAAACAAGGCGCCATCAAGATTATCTCTGGTCTCGCTCTCAACATATAGTATATGTAGTTCAGAAAAGCGATGGGCTCGTGGAGCTGTTTAATTTGTTGGAGTAGTTGGCAGTTGACACACCTATAGTATTTTATGCGATTGTGAACTTCCCGCGCCTTAAATTTTCTCGTGACTTTTTACATGTTAGTTTTGAAATGTGGATTTTGGCAGTGACTACAATTATTCGGCCGGCCGGGCCCGTTACCTTGATGCAGAGGGCGGGAGATCAATAGAGCTGTTTATCTTTCAAAATGAAGGAAATTGCTCTTAACTTTTGCCGGACAAATGCAACATTTACAGGTAGATGAGAGCTTTAGTTTTTTCGATAAAGGAAATATATTAATATCAAGATACCAATTACACCCACAAAACAACGCAATACTCTAATGGCGTACGGATGCACACACCAAAAAAGAAAAAGAAAACTAAGAAACAAAAGTTCCGCTACAGCATTCTAGGCCTAGCAACAACAATACATCCACCACCAAGACAACACCTGAAATACAACTTCCAAAAGCGGCGTCCAAGAAGAAACAAAGCACCAGCGCCATCGTCGCTCCACCAAAGATCTTAGGTTTTCACCGAAGATAGTCCCCTCTCAAAACAATGCCTCCAACAAGATCATTGCCAGACACAACCATAAGGCCACCTTGGATTTTCACCCGAAGGTAGGACTCGAACTTCACATGTGTTGCCCCCCCACTTTCATGCCACTGCTGTGAAGCCCGGAACACCAAGCAAGTCCCTCAACAGCGCGAAGACTTAAATCTCCATTAGCTAGACCTCCGATCTGGCCTTCATGATATTCTCTTCTTCTGACTTCACCATGTACCAAAATGTCACTTGATGTCAACACAGAACAGAGCTTCGCGCCGCTCCCTCCGTAACCAAACGGCTGAAATAAAACATGGGTGCGCACGACGAATACCACCCGATCCAGCAAACTCCAGTCAAAAATGCACTGTTATATTCGCCGCGGCGCCTTCCGAAACTCAACTCTCCAGCCAGATCAAGAAGAGCAGACCTTAGGAAGGTCTCCATCTTCGCGCAAGAGAAACCCTAGGACCACCACCTTCAAACTGCGAAATAGACGAACAGGCCCCCTCGCCGCCATCTGCTAGCCATCGAAAACGAAGGAGGAATCGATGAGCTTTAGTACACTGCTAGCTGCATGCATGTTCATCTTTGAGGTTGAAACAAAGTATATTTACATTTCTCTGCATACATGCGAGCTAACTTTGCATGCATATGGGTTGAACTGAGATCCATTAGGTCTCGTGTCTCCAAGCCATATCGTCGAATTCCCACGATCGTGCAGTGGTAGGCGCTCTGTTTAGAGAAGCAAAATTCCTCCTAGGTGTAGGGTTTATAGAGTACCAAGTTATTTTCAATCCTAGTTCTAGTAATAATCCAGCTCATGTGCTAGCCAACCTTGGTATGAGGAAGGTTTATGCTTTACGGTAACCATGTTGTATGGTTATCAAATCTCTCGAACGATGTATCCCGATGATATTGTCGCGTCCACAAGTTTATTGGAATGCAAGGTATTCCAAGTAAAAAAAAATCTCACGTTGCCTCTGTTGTGCAATCTGATTCCACTCCATTGGGATGGTTCATCGATGGTTGTTATGTTTTCTTTGCATGTGTCTTAGGATGCCTTTGAAACGATCAAAATTGGCCCGAGTCTAGGAGGGTATTCCTTTTTCTAGGGAGCCGAGTAAAGGCTCCTTTGATTCATGAGATTTTCACAACATTTTTGTAGGATTGAAATTATAAAATTTTCATGCAGATGTTGTTGGATCATTTTTTTCGGAACACGCAAAACCTTTGTGTGTCGATCATACATATAGAAAATAGAACGCTACAGGGGTGGATGATAACGCGTGAAGCACACGTCCGTTGGGAACCCCAAGAGAAAGGTGTGATGCGTACGCAGCAAGTTTTCCCTTAGTAAGAAATCAAGGTTATCGAACCAGTAGGAGATGAAGGCCACGTGAAGGTTGTTGGTGGAGGAGTGTAGTGCGCAATACCAGGGATTCCGACGCCAACGTGGAACCTGCACAACACAATTAAAATACTTTGCCCCAACTTAACAGTGATGTTGTTAATCTCATCGGCTTGCTGTAAACAAATGATTAAACGTATGGTGTGGAGAATGATGTTTGTTTGTGAAGAACAACCGAGAACAGAGATTGCAGTTGATTGTATTTCAGATGTAAAAGAATGGACCGGGGTCCACAGTTCACTAGTGGTGTCTCTCCAATAAGATAAATAGCATGTTGGGTGAACAAATTACAGTTGGGTAATTGACAAATAGAGATGCACATACATATCATGATGACTACTATGAGATTTACTTAGGGCATTACGACAAAGTACATAGACCGCTATCCAGCATGCATCTATGCCTAAAAAGTCCACCTTCGGGTTGGCATCCGCACCCCTTCCAGTATTAAGTTGCAAACAACAGACAATTGCATTAAGTATGGTGCGTAATGTAATCAACACAAATATCTTTAGACAAAGCATTGATGTTTAATCCCTAGTGGTAACAGCACATCCACAACCTTAGAACTTTCTTCACTGTCCCAGATTCAATGGAGGCATGAACCCACTATCGAGCATAAATACTCCCTCTTGGAGTCACAAGTATCAACTTGGCCGAGCCTCTACTAGCAACGGAGAGCATGCAAGAACATAAACAACACATATATGATAGATTGATAATCAACTTGACATAGTATTCAATATTCATTGGATCCCAACAAACGCAACATGTAGCATTACAAATAGATGATCTTGATCATGATAGGCAGCTCACAAGATCTAACATGATAGCACAAGAGGAGAAGACAACCATCTAGCTACGCTATGGCCCCATAGTCCAAGGATGAACTACTCACGCATCAATCCGAAGGCGGGCATGGTGATGTAGAGCCCTCCGGTGATGATTCCCCTCTGGGGTGCCGAGGCGATCTCCTGAATCCCCGAGATGGGATTGGCAGCGGCGGTCTGGTTTTTCCATATCGTGGCTCTCGGTAATAGGGTTTTCGCGAGGAGAAGGGCAGAGTCGGGGGCGCTCGAGGGGCCCACACCATAGGGCGGCGTGGACCCCCCTTGGCCGCGCCGCTTTGTGGTGTTGCCACCTCGTGGCCCCACTTCGTCTCCCTTCGGTCTTCTGGAAACTCCGTGGAAAAATAAGACCCTGGGCGTTCGTTTCGTCCAATTCCGAGAATATTTCCTGTGTAGGATTTCTGAAACCAAAAACAGCACAAAACATGAATTGGCGCTTCGGCATCTCGTTAATAGGTTAGTGCCGGAAAATGCATATAAATGATGTAAAGTGTGTATAAAACATGTGAGTATTGTCATAAAACTAGCATGGAACATAAGAAATTATAGATACGTTCGAGACGTATCAAGCATCCCCAAGCTTAGTTCCTACTCGCCCTCGAGTAGGTAAACGATAACAAGGATAATTTCTGAAGTGACATGCTATCATAATCTTGATCAATACTATTGTAAAGCATATGAAGTGAATGAAGTGATTCGAAGCAATGGTAAAGACAATGATTAAACAACCGAATCATATAACAAAGACTTTTCATGAATTGTACTTTCAAGACAAGCATCAATAAGACTTGCATAGGAGTTAACTCATAAAGCAATAAATTCTTAGTAGAAAGTTTTGAAGCAACACAAAGGAAGATATAAGTTTCAGCAGTTGCTTTCAACTTCAACATGTATATCTGATACGTCTCCGACGTATCGATAATTTCTTATGTTCCATGCCACATTATTGATGATATCTACATGTTTTATACACATTATATGTCGTATTTATGCATTTTCTTGCACTAACCTATTAACGAGATACCGAAGAGCCAATTGCTGTTTTCTGCTGTTTTTGGTTTCAGAAATCCTAGTAAAGAAATATTCTCGGAATTGGAGGAAATCAACGCCCAGGGTCCTATTTTGCCACGAAGCTTAAGACCGAAGGAGAGTCGAAGTGGGGCCACGAGGTGGCCAGACACCGGGCGGCGCGCCCGGCCCTGGCCGCGCCGGCCTGTCGTCCGGCCCCTCGTGATGCCTCTTACCTGCCCTTCCGCCTACAAAGCCTCCGTCGCGAAACCCCAAAAGAGAGCCACGATACGGAAAACTTAGAGACGCCGCCAATCCCATCTTGGGGATTCGAGATCTCCTCCGCACCCGCCGAGAGGAGATTCATCTCCCGAGGACTCTTCACCGCCATGGTCGCCTCGGGAGTGATGAGTGAGTAGTTCACCCCGGACTATGGGTCCATAGCAGCTAGATGGTTGTCTTCTCCTCATTGTGCTTCATTGTTGGATCTTGTGAGCTGCCTAACATGATCAAGATCATCTATCTGTAATTCTATATGTTGTGTTTGTCGGGATCCGATGGATAGAGAATACTATGTTATGTTAATTATCAAGTTATTACCTATGTGTTGTTTATGATCTTGCATGCTCTCCGTTATTAGTAGAGGCTCTGGCCAAGTTTTTGCTCTTAACTCCAAGAGGGAGTATTTATGCTCGATAGTGGGTTCATGCCTCCATTAAACTGGGACAGTGAGAAAGTTCTAAGGTTGTGGATGTGCTGTTGCCACTAGGGATAAAACATTGATGCTATGTCTAAGGATGTAGTTATTGATTACATTACGCACCATACTTAATGCAATTGTCTGTTGTTTTGCAACTTAATACTGGAAGGGGTTTAGATGATAACCGAAGGTGGACTTTTTAGGCATAGATGCATGGGATAGCGGTCTATGTACTTTGTCGTAATGCCCAATTAAATCTCACTATATTTATCATGTCATGTATGTGCATTGTTATGCCCTCTCTATTTGTCAATTGCCCGATAATTTGTTCACCCAACATGCTTTTATCTTATGGGAGAGACACCTCTAGTGAACTGTGGACCCCGGTCCTATTCTTTACATCGCATACAATCTACTGCAATACTTGTTACTGTTTTCTGCAAACAATCATCTTCCACACAATACGGTTAATAATTTGGTACAGCAAGCGGTGAGATTGACAACCTCGTTTCGTTGGGGCAAAGTACTTTGGTTGTGTTGTGCAGGTTCCACGTTGGCGAATCACTGGTGTTGCGCCGCATTACATTCCGCCACCATCAACCTTCAACGTGCTTCTTGACTCCTACTGGTTCGATTAAACCTTGGTTTTTGCGAGGGAAAACTTACTGCTGCGCATCGCACCTTCCTCTTGGGGTTCCCAACGAACGTGTCAATTATACGCGCATCAAGACTGTTTTCGGCGCCGTTGCCGGGAGATCAAGACACGCTGCAAGGGAGTCTCCACTTCCCAATCTCTTTACTTTGTTTTTGTCTTGCTTTATTTTATTTATTTACTTGTTTGCTGCACTTATATCAAAACACAAAAAAAATTAGTTGCTAGCTTTACTTTATTTACTGTCTTGCACTCTATATCAAAAACACAAAAAATTAGTTTACTTGCATTTACTTTATCTAGTTTGCTTTATTTACTACTGCTAAAATGGCCACCCTGAAAATACTAAGTTGTGTGACTTCACAACCACAAATAATAATGATTTCCTATGCACACCTATTGCTCCACCTGCTACTACAGCAGAATTCTTTGAAATTAAACCTGCTTTACTGAATCTTGTTATGCGAGAGCAATTTTCTGGTGTTAGTTCTGATGATGCTGCTGCCCATCTCAATAACTTTGTTGAATTGTGTGAAATGCAAAAATATAAGGATGTAGATGGTGACATTATAAAATTAAAATTGTTTCCTTTCTCATTAAGAGGAAGAGCTAAAGATTGGTTGCTATCTCTGCCTAAGAATAGTATTGATTCATGGACTAAATGCAAGGATGCTTTTATTGGTAGATATTATCCCCCTGCTAAAATTATATCTTTGAGAAGTAGCATAATGAATTTTAAACAATTGGATAATGAACATGTTGCTCAAGCTTGGGAAAGAATGAAATCTTTGGTTAAAAATTGCCCAACCCATGGACCGACTACTTGGATGATCATCCAAACCTTTTATGCAGGACTAAATTTTTCTTCGCGAATTTATTGGATTCAGCTGCTGGAGGTACCTTTATGTCCATCACTTTGGGGGCGGCTACAAAGCTTCTTGATGATATGATGATTAATTACTCTGAATGGCACACGGAAAGAGCTCCACAAGGTAAGAAGGTAAATTCTGTTGAAGAAACCTCCTCCTTGAGTGGTAAGATTGATGCTATTATGTCTATGCTTGTGAATGATAGGACCAATGTTGATCCTAATAATGTTCCGTTAGCTTCATTGGTTGCCCAAGAAGAACATGTTGATGTAAACTTCATTAAAAATAATAATTTCAACAACAATGCTTATCGGAATAATTCTAGTAATAACTCTAGGCCATATCCTTATAATAATAGTAATGGTTATGGTAATTCTTATGGGAATTCTTACAACAATAATAGGAGTGTACCCCCTGGTCTTGAAGCCATGCTTAAAGAATTTATTACTACACAAACTGCTTTTAACAAATCTGTTGAGGAAAAACTCAATAAAATTGATATTCTCGCTTCTAAGGTTGATTGTCTTGCCTCTGATGTTGATCTTTTGAAATCGAAAGTTATGCCTAATAGGGATATTGAAAATAAAATTGTTACTACAGCAAATGCCATCCAAGTTAGAATTAATGAGAACATAAGATTAATGGCTGAATTACGTGCTAGGTGGGATAGAGAAGAAAATGCTAAAGAGAAAAATGTAGCTAAAGTTTGGACTATTACCACCACTAGCAATGCTAATGATTCACATGTTGCTGCACCTCCTACTATTAATGGTAAAATAATTGGTGTTGGCAATGTTTCTACTCCTAGTGCAAAGCGTACAAAACTGCCTGAAATTGCTAAAACTGCTGAAATTGCCTGTGATAAAACTGCTGAAATTTTTTCCAACATTGGGGATGATGATCCCATTGCTGTAGCTCATAATGATTTAGATTTTGATGATTGCCACATCTCTGAAGTTATAAAGTTCTTACAAAAACTTGCTAAGAGTCCCAATGCTAGCGCTGTAAACTTGGCTTTCACAGAACATATTACAAATGCTCTCATAAAACCTAGAGAAGAGAAACTAAAACTTGAAACTTCTATTCCTAGAAAGCTAGAGGATGGTTGGGAGCCCATCATTAAAATGAGGGTCAATGATTTTGATTGTAATGCTTTATGTGATCTTGGTGCAAGTATTTCTGTTATGCCTAAGAAAGTCTATGATATGCTTGACTTGCCACCATTGAAAAATTGTTATTTGGATGTTAATCTCGCTGATAATGCTAAAAGAAACCTTTGGGGAGAGTTGATAATGTTCACATTATGGTTAACAATAACCTTGTCCCCGTTGATTTTGTTGTCTTGGATATTGAATGCAATGCATCTTGCCCCATTATATTGGGAAGACCTTTTCTTCGAACCGTTGGTGCTACTATTGATATGAAGGAAGGTAATATTAAATATCAATTTCCTCTCAAGAAAGGTATGGAACACTTTCCTAGAAAGAGAATAAAGTTACCTTATGATTCTATTATTAGAATAAATTATGATGTTGATGCTTCCTCTCTTGATAATACTTGATATACACTTTCTGCGCCTAGCTGAAAGGCGTTAAAGAAAAGCGCTTATGGGAGACAACCCATGTTTTTACTACAGTATTTTTGTTTTATATTTGAGTCTTGGAAGTTGTTTACTACTGTAGCAACCTCTCCTTATCTTAGTTTTGTGTTTTGTTGTGCCAAGTAAAGTCTTTGATAGTAAAGTTCATACTAGATTTGGATTACTGCGCAGTTTCAGATTTCTTTTCTGTCACGAATTTCGACCTGCCTCCCTGTAGGTAGCTCAGAAAATTAAGCCAATTTACGTGCGTGATCCTCAGATATGTACGCAACTTTCATTTAATTTGGGCATTTTCATTTGAGCAAGTCTGGTGCCTCAATAAAATCCATCTTTACGTACTGTTTTGTTTTGACAGATTCTGCCTTTTATTTCGCATTGCCTCTTTTGCTATGTTGGATGAATTTCTTTGATCCATTAATGTCCAGTAGCTTTATGCAATGTCCAGAAGTATTAAGAATGATTGTGTCACCTTTGAACATGTTAATTTTTATTGTCCACTAACCCTCTAATGAGTTGTTTCGAGTTTGGTGTGGAGGAAGTTTTTAAGGATCAAGAGAGGAGTATGATGCAATATGATCAAGGAGGAGGTTTCTTCAACAGAATTTACCTTCTTACCTTGTGGAGTCCTTTTCGTGTGCCATTCAGAGTAATTTATCATCATATCATCAAGAAGCTTTGTTGCGCCTAAGGTGATGGACATAAAAGTACCTCCAGCAGCTGAATCCAATAGGTTCCGCGAAGAAAAATTCAGTCCTGCATAAAAGGTTTGGATGATCATCCAAGTAGTTAGTCCATGGGTAGGGCAATTCTTTACCAAAGATTTCATTCTTTCCCATGCTTGGGCAACATGTTCATTATCCAATTGCTTAAAATTCATAATGCTACTTCTCAAAGATATAATTTTAGCAGGAGGATAATATCTACCAATGAAAGCATCTTTACATTTAGTCCATGAATCAATACTATTCTTAGGCAAAGATAGCAACCAATCTTTAGCTCTTCCTCTTAAGGAGAAAGGAAACAATTTCAGTTTTATAATGTCACCATCTATATCCTTATACTTTTGCATTTCACAAAGTTCAACAAAATTATTAAGATGGGCAGCAGCATCATCGAACTAACAGAAAATTGCTCTCTCATAACAAGATTTAGTAAAGCAGGTTTAATTTCATAAAATTCTCTGTGTAGCAGGTGGAGCAATAGGTGTGCATAGGAAATCATTATTATTTGTGCTAGTGAAGTCACACAACTTAGTATTCTCAGGAGTACCCATTTTAGCAGTAATAAAAACAAGTAAAGCAAACTAAATTAAGTAAAGTAAAACTAGTAACTAATTTTTTTGTGTTTTTATATAAAGAAAGCAAACAAGACAGTAAATAAAATAAAGTAAAGCAAGACAATAACAAAGTAAAGAGATTGGAAGTGAGAGACTCCCCTTGCAGCGTGTCTTGATCTCCCAGCAACGGCGCCAGAAAAAGTGCTTGATAACGCGTGAAACACACGTCCGTTGGGAAACCCCAAGAGGAAGGTGTGATGCGTACAAAGCAAGTTTTCCCTCGTAAGAAACCAAGGTTATCGAACCAGTAGGAGATGAAGGCCACGTGAAGGTTGTTGGTGGAGGAGTGTAGTGCGGTGCAACACCAGGGATTCCGACGCCAACGTGGAACCTGCACAACACAATCAAAATACTTTGCCCCAACTTAACAGTGAGGTTGTCAATCTCACCGGCTTGCTGTAAACAAAGGATTAAACGTATGGTGTGGAGAATGATGTTTGCTTGTGAAGAACAACAGAGAACAGAGATTGCAGTTGATTGTATTTCAGATGTAAAAGAATGGACCGGGGTCCACAGTTCACTAGTGGTGTCTCTCTAATAAGATAAATAGCATGTTGGGTGAACAAATTACGTTGGGCAATTGACAAATAGAGATGCACATACATATCATGATGACTACTATGAGATTTACTTAGGGCATTACGACAAAGTACATAGACCGCTATCCAGCATGCATCTATGCCTAAAAAGTCCACCTTCGGGTTAGCATCCGCACCCCTTCCAGTATTAAGTTGCAAACAACAGACAATTGCATTAAGTATGGTGCGTAATGTAATCAACACAAATATCCTTAGACAAAGCATTGATGTTTTATCCCTAGTGGCAATAGCACATCCACAACCTTAGAACTTTCTCACTGTCCCAGATTCAATGGAGGCATGAACCCACTATCGAGCATAAATACTCCTCTTGAGTCACAAGTATCAACTTGGCAGAGCCTCTACTAGCAACGGAGAGCATGCAAGAACATAAACAACACATATATGATAGATTGATAATCAACTTGACATAGTATTCAATATTCATCGGATCCCAACAAACGCAACATGTAGCATTACAAATAGATGATCTTGATCATGATAGGCAGCTCACAAGATCTAACATGATAGCACAAGAGGAGAAGACAACCATCTAGCTACTGCTATGGACCCATAGTCCAAGGATGAACTACTCACGCATCAATCCGGAGGCGGGCATGGTGATGTAGAGCCCTCCGTGATTCCCCTCTCCGGCGGGTGCCGGAGGCGATCTCCGAATCCCCGAGATGGGATTGGGCGGCGTCTCTGGAACTTTTTCCATATCGTGGCTCTCGGTAATAGGGTTTCGCGACGGAGAGTTTAAGTAGGCAGCAGGTCGGGGCGCTCGAGGGGCCCGCACCATAGGCGCGGGCCCCTCCTTGGCGCGCCTTGCGGTGTCGCCACCTCGTGGCCCCACTCGTATCTCCTTCGGTCTTCCGGAAACTCCGTGGAAAATAAGACCCGGGCGTTCGTTTCGTCCAATTCCGAGAATATTTCGTGTAGGATTTACCAAAAACAAAGACAAAAGAACTGGCGCTTGCATCTCGTTAATAGGTTAGAAAATGCATATAAATGATGTAAAGTGTGTATGAAACATGTGAGATTACAAAACTATCAAACATAAGAAATTAAAGATACGTTCGAGACGTATCAGTGGACGCGAGGTCCTTACAAGGCGGATGAGAAGTGCAAGGGGTTATAGTTGGAGCTGGGCATGCCCGGTCCCTCTGCTAGCGGACAACACCGGTAGACTAACTATGCCACCTCCAAAATACCTGGTGGCAATGTCGGGTTGTTGGGATCATTAATCTTGTAAAAATCTTGTAGTGAATATGTCATGGAAATATAGCATTAGGTCAGATCTAACAAAAAATTCTACAGTGTACAATCAAAGAGAATTCATATGCCCATATAATTCAGACATGACATATCAATTACACATCAAGTCTATTCCCATACTCACCCTATCATATCCTATGAATCGAAGAAGCCCTACAAGAAAGTTAAATGGCAAGGAATTTCTAGTGGGCGTCATTCGCATTTTGTCTCAAACCCAAGAGGGCAAACATTAGTAACTTGCTCCACTGGTAACATGAATCCATTGAAGGAGGGGCTAGCTGTGTTCATGTGGACGTAATTAAGGCCAGGTTGGACAATACAACATGGACAGCGCCACAGGAAATGGACGCAGTACTTGAAGCCGATCGATGAGTACTTAGCTGTACAGTAGCGGCCACCACCCACACGCGCGTACGTCCTCCACGGGCCGAATTAAAGCGAGTGAAGCAACATCTCCAGGGGCGAGCTAGCTAATAACAGGTTGCATGAGAGTAACCACCACATCACTGGACCTCCAGAACTTAATTGATAGAGCGATGGGACTGGGATTCGATCGATTAGGCTTTGCATCATTGGGTCGATCATAGAGTACGCTGTACGTACGTAGCGCTGGAGCAAGCGATCATCGCCTTTGAGGACGACAGAGAGCACAATAACTGTGGATCGATGGTAGGTGGATGAGATCCTGGCTACAGCGTGCACCGTCTGGAGCGGAGACCGGACACCAGTGAGATCGAGTGGAACCACACGGGCGAAACCATGGGCCGCGGGGGCTGGAGGAGGCGAAGTTTCCATTTGCAAGCGCCGAAGCACGTAGCACCGGTGGCCCGCCGCCCGTCATCCACTTGCGGCGTGGCCATGTTATGTGTACATCGCGCTGTTCTTCCTACTCGCGGCGATCGCCATGCGCGATGGGGTCGGCTTGGCAGTTGGCGTCCTTTCTGACGATAGCCGTTGTAAAACTAATCGCTCGTCTAAAGCACACGGCAAAACTATTTTGAAACTGGCACTCAAGTTGCGCAGGTGTTGGCGCAAAGAAAATTTGGCACAAAACTGACGTAGGTGTTCGGCGTTAATGACATTGGCGCCGACCCAGCTTCGGCTCCAGGTAGCTTGTCACCGACCTACCCCACTTCTGTGCCGTTCTTGGTGACGCCAAGCCCTAGGGGGGTCAGATTTCAAAATAATTTTGCTGAAGGTCAGATTAGGAATTATTTTCTGTGGCTTCCCTCAAGTCGTCCCCCGCGGGTGATGACCGACCGAACCCTAGCATCCCGCACGCCCACCTCCTCACCTCGTCCTTCGCCGCCGAGGGCCGCCGGGCAAAGCCCGCACTCGTGCGGCTCTGCGCGGGGCAGTAGCGGATGGCAACGGTGCTCATCGGGCCGGGCTTCTCGAGCTCGATCCGGCAAACACTGTGAGGCATGAGGACGGTGGCTTCCGGCGGAGGGGTGGGCGGGCACATCGTGCGGTGGAGGGCGACGGCGAAGGGTGCATGGTGCTGGCGGTGCGGCATAGGTTACGGCGAGGCGGGCCCCAATCTAGCCCAACAGGGCCACGGTGGGGCCATTACCGACGGGCTTCTCCCATGTTGCACCGCAACTCAAACCAGATCTGGCCAGGCGCACCTAGATCCAGTTGCCCGACAGCACGGCCGTGCAATTCCTCCTCTGTCCGGGAGGGTCGAGGTGATGCTCTTGGTGGCGTTCGGTGGCGAGTTCTTGGATTCCGAAAAATTGATCGGCTTGACCGGTGGCATGGTGGCGTCAAGAATAGTGCGGCCACGTCCCCGGGCGTCGGGGTGCAGCCTCGGCCGGGGCTGTCTTGCGAGGAGTGAGGTTGCGGCGACGCCATTCATGGCATATGGCTAGCACATGGTGGCTTGGTGGCAGCATGGGTAGGATCTGCAAGTGCATGGCGGCGGTGGTCTGGGCGCATCAGTGCGGCGGCATGGCTAATGGGGCATGATTGAGACCTCGCAGGCGGCCAGGCCTGATCTACGCCTCATTGGCCATGTTACTGCATCTGGACGGCGTGCACCTCAAGTAGCGGTGGGCGGATCCCTCCCCTAAGTTGTCGTGTGCTCTGACAGTTGCTGGCTATGGTGTCAGCATATCCTGTCCAATTCGTATTGTGGAGTGTTGATCAAGTAATGGGCTCGAGTCCGTGGGGATGTCGGGCGGCAGCCTGTAAGGTGGATTGCGCGGATGGATCTACGGCTGACAATGGTGGTGGTGGTGGTATCACTATTCAGTCATGGGGATAGCAAGGAGCAGACGGTGGGAGATCCTGTTGTTGGTGGCGCTTCGGTTTGGCAACTTCCAGATCGTGTTCCGGAAGCCAAACTTGGGGACAGCGGGCGTCTGAGTTCTTGGCGTGGTGTGCAGATACTTCTGGGTGAAAGCTGAGTGCCTCGGCGCCAACAGCTGTGATGCGTGCGGGTGTCGTAACCCTCTTGGGGGTGTTGTTACCCTCTAGGTGTGTCGTCGTGGAGCCCCATCTCGACTCGGTCTAGTGACAATGACTTCCGTGGAAAATTTGGGTTTCTATGTTTTTTTCTTTCATCTGCTTTGTAAGAAGTCCTCTTTTATTTTTCGTTTTGTTTTTCTTTTTTCTCCTTTGTAAGAAGTTCTCCTCTCCACCTTGTATCTGATCGATGCAGCTTTACTTATAAAGCCGAACGAAACCCTATTTCAAAGAGGGGGAATTAGTTTCTACAAAGAAAAACCAGACTTATCGAGAAACAGGCAATTGGCATGCTGGCAAGAGAACTTGCTTCACCTACTCGACCGATTCCGTACTGAAGGCGCGGGCTATTGTAGGCAGGTAGGGTAGTCTTGGTACGATCATTGCGTTCTTCAAATCATGTCGCTCCAGCTCCACTGCACGGTCACGAACAGCATGTTCTTGTTTTCCCCTCCCGTTACGGCGTCCTACGTACAGATTCAGCTAGCTGTAAACATTGACGACGGCTTTCCTCGTAGAGGCAGCGGCCGTGCCAAGTTGGGATCGCCCTTCTTGTCCTGTTGTAGTGATGCTTCCAACTCGATTCAATTCGCTTTTAATCTGGGCTAGGCTAGCTGCTGCCTCTCCGTGGATGCGCCGACCGAAACGTGACTGTGCCAACGTGGGCAGCTAGACGGTGTTGCGCCTGCTCTTCTGATCAACTTTTCTTTGGCAAAAAAGTTTACTGTATCTGCTGTCATTCAGAGATTATTTAACACCATCGTGCGCGCGCGGCTACCAGAATACTTGCCGAACCAGGGAAACTCTGGGTACGACGACGGCCCACGCATGGCACGGCCCGATACTTGCCCGGCCTATTCCATGTGGAAGTCTCAACCAGCACATGTGCCAATGAAGCCCGTAGCCAAAGGGCTGAGGTGGATGCAAATAATGAACGTTGTCGGACTCTTGGGGATTTCCAAAAATAAAATTGCAAAGAGACCAAAGGCCCATATAACTATCCTTGAATAAAAGAAATTTGAAAAAAAAAATCTATACACAAGTGCCGCACCATACACGGCCACGCGATTTGAAAAAAAACATCAGACCTACCAACCGCTTTGCACCATCGATCCCGCATGTGCTTTATCCTTATTATGTGAGGTGCGCTCTCTCTCCCTCCTCCCGAAACCCCTGCGGAAACTGGAACTACGTGGGGTTATTCGAGGAGCATTGTGACATAGAGGCATGGGACGAGGAGGCTACCGCCATCGCGCACGCATCGAGCGGGGCCGCCGCCGCACACACGAGGAGCAACCATCTGTCGGTACTCCGACAAGGCGGAGCATGCATCAAGGGAAACAGCAGCCGAGCACGTGCTAGGGGAGGCCCACGCCGCCAAGCACACGAGCAATAGGCGCCCGCCGCCCCCGAGTACGCGCAAAGGAGGAGTTCGTCGGCTTGCAGAGGGAGCCGTCGCCGAGAAAGATGTGAGGAGAGCGTCGTCGAACACCGAGCGGAGAGGCCGTTGTTGACGAGCACGAGAAGGACCCGATGTCGGCGAGCGTGAGAAGGAGCTGCTATCGGCGAGCGCTGGGAGGCCACCAGTGATGAGCAGATGGTGGTGTGCCTGATGACGAGTTAGGCAAAAATTTTATCTCTTGATTTTTTACCATTCCTCTCCCTTGCACCTCAATGTGGCAAAATTTTGATCTCTTGATTTTTTTTTTGGAGATACTTGTGGATTTTGTGCATGTGAACCATTCTATGAGTGATTCCGTAGTTGCATGTGTCTCTGATTTTGACTTCATCGCATTTTTCCAAAAAAATTCTCAACTATAGTTTCTCGGACGAAAGTAGCAATAGAAATTTGGCAACAACCTATTGGGGATTTTTGTACGAAATGGATTTGACAAATAAAAATCCAAGTCCGTAAAATTTGGAAATTGTAAACTTGGTATTTATGAATTGAAATTTGGCAACTAGCAAAAATTAACCTTGAGATTTAGGCAACCATTTTAGCTAGCATTAACATGCTAGTCATGCACTGCAAATTTCACAACTAGGTAATATTAACCTAGCAATTATGCACTAGTTTAGCTGGCAACCAAATATCATTAACTTTGTAATCATGCACTGTAAATTTGGCAACTCGTTAAATCTAACTTTGCAATTAGGTACTAGTTTGGCTGCCAATAAAATATAGTTAACTTGTAGTGATGCACCGCAAATTTGGCAAGATTAAGCTCTAATTAACTAATAAAATGCTTTGTTAAAATATAATCAGCAAATGTAGTTTATATGGCTAGATACTATCACCGAGGAAAGAACCAGTACCTTGAAAATGAATACATGTAAAATACCACGTGAAATAAGGTGTCGTAGACATGCTAAAAGTCAAAAGTATGGAAAGCTCTCAACATAGACGGACGACATGGAATACTAATGTGGCTAATACTTTGAGCGGTTAACATTTTTAATTTACCAATGAACAAAGCTATGCCAATGCATGTCACGGTTGAGAGGGTTGTGAGAGGGGCATGTGTTGGTTGTTGTATCTGCTTGCAACCGGTTGATGGAAACTTTATTATCAGGGGCAGCAACAAGTTTCTTAAATTTGTAGTGGGACATGGGTTAAAAGCTGCCACACGGGTTTACAAATATGCGGCCGCCGCAAGGTATAATAGTCCAAGCAAATTAAACCTGCACAATTTCCCTCGTGCACTCGCTTGTGGAACACCGTTAGAAAAGCTTAATAACAAATAGATCGAAGAAAGCTGGACAGAGGGATGGATGACCACACCAGATCTAGCAAGATAGATTCATGAGATCTACAACACTAACACTACAAGGAAGCTGCAGAAGACACAATTAGATATTGCTAAAAGAAACAAGATTGTTGCCACACCATAGCTTGATGCTGGTTTACTGAACCTTACTAACCGTTCCTCCTGGGTCCACCACATATTCCTGCCACCGGAGCGGCAAGATGATGAGTCAAGGACTTGTCGACTGCAGGCATAGAAAGGAGTAAACGGGCGAAGGAGGGCCGACGGATAAGGCAAAACACTAGGTTGCTTTTTTTTGCGAGAAATCCACCGATCTACTAATAATCATCAACAGTAGTACAAATAACCCAAAAAAGTAAAAAAAATACAAATTGGTACTTGGACCATCTAGCGACGACTACAAACACTAGCACGAGCTAAGGGTGCGCCGCTGTCCTTGCATCTCCATCGCCGGAGTCAGGCAAAGCTTGTCGTAGTAGAGCTTGTTGTAGTAGACAGACGGGAAGTCGCCGTGCTAAGGTGAGGACCAGCGCACCAACGATCACCAATGATGACAACCACAGATCGAAAGAGACTAACAAAAACCACACCAACAAACACGAAAACCGACTGGATCCTAGGAGATCCGACGGGCACACAACTCCACTCGTCCTCCGTCAGCGCTAGATGCACCACCAGAGCGAGGATAGGGCGGGGAGAACCTTATTCTGACTTTAGGAGTAGCCGCCACCTCACCATCCCAAAAAGAGACTGAAAAGCAAACCAAATTAAAAACGGAAACTCCCCGCCGGCGAGGGACCGTGGTCCGCCACACCTCCAAAGCTCCAAGGCCACTGAAGGTGGAGCGGACCGACGGTATCACCGACGAGGAGGACGGAACCCTAGATGGATTTTATGCCTTTTTCCGCCGCCTCCTGCTGTCTCTCAACACTAGGTTGCTTTAAATTGGGGAATTCCATTTGCCATTTCAAAAGAAAAAAGAACACGGGGCACGGCCATCGCAGCCTGCAGCGTAGTTGTGGTAATTTATTGGACTCGACATCATTGATATTTTACTTGGTAGTATTTTAAGAAAAAATCATATTTTCTTGGATCTGTTTGAAACTTTGAAGTGAAACCCGCGCCTCGACGCCAGAAGATGCAACCGGAACCATGTACGTCTATTTTCTTTTCAAGAAAACGCAAAAGCTTGTGTTTTGATACATTGATAGCGAGTTTATTAACAAGAAAAATTGCCTGCTAATGGACGCTCACACAGATCGATCGTCACAAATATTATTTCTGCCCATGACAAGTACGGGATCGATCAGAGTCAGGTTCTTCGTGGGGGTGTTCCGGCGGGGATGGGGCAGCAGCAGTACATCGTCAAGTCGTGGAAGCTGCAGAATCCCTGGTAGGCGCCGAGCCCGATGCTGAGGCAGAAGTCCGTGCACGTGTCCACGGTGCACATCGTCGTGAACTCCTGGCACTTTGGGTCCAGCATCGGCTCTGCACATAATCAGAGTACGATCGATCAGATGCATGATGTAAAGTATATAACTTTATATAGATCGAGAAAATGCATGACACCTTGCGCGCGGGAGCTGAATCGGTCGGGCCGCACGTACCTGTAGGAGCGTCGTCACCGGCTGAACATTGTGCTGCGAGGAGAAAAGCCGCGAGCGCGAGGAGGACGAAGAACGGCGCCGATCTTGAAGACGCCATGGATCTTGAACTTGATGGTTTATTCGATCCGATGTGCGTGCGATTACTTCCATTTGGTGAGCATACGTCGCGCGCGTTATATAGGCACTCAGTAGAATCTATCCTTCCTAATTGGCTTCGTGATTACAGTACATGCGAAGATTTATCTCCTTCCTAATTGCTGAATTCTGATCCGTGGGTTGCCATGTATGCTCCATTTAACCAGTATAAAAGGAATGATATATGTGTATGATTATCCGACGAATCATCGGAACATATAACAGCATGGTAGCATAAGAATTTGCAAACATTACATTGGACTAGCTAGGCCATACAAACCACGTATACATCGGCCACCACGTACATCCATCGGCCAGGCGCCCAGGCCGTTGATGTTCCAGGATGTAGATTTTTTCTCTGTATCACGGCATGCAATGCTTGTTTGCGGGAATAACAGGGGTGCCGCCTGAAAGGCCAATCCCTATATAACGCCCAATGCATGTTCAAATGTGTGTAAGTTTTGACATGTTGTAAGTTCCACAAATAGTGAAAATAATAGTTCTAATGTGTTCTTCACATTTTTGCGATTTTGTGGATATATTATTTGCAATTTTTCGAGTTAATTACATAACTATAGTTATGAATTTTACAAGTTTAATACATATTCTATTTTATTTGAAGTTTCAAAATAAAATTTGCAGACACGTGGAGACATCTGATTTAATGCTTGGTCTAACTCGACGCTCACTAACCGCTGACCGGCTCTAATGGCATGCTGATGTCATCCTGACATCGCTTGCAACGTGGCCTAATCCACACCATAGAATACAGATCAGACAAGAGCGAGGCGTTACTGACGCTGGATGAGGCAAGGTTGATGGTGGGGCGGCTCGGGGGTCGATGGTGGTGGGATCTCTAGTGGTCTTCAGCCAAGCAGGTTTAGATGACAATGTGCGGCGGGCGACGTTGGCCACTATCATTTAGTCAGCGTTGTTTGGCGGTGCTCATGGTAGCAGTGGTGAAGCTCCTCCGTCGTAGGGTGGCATCCAAGGGCATGATCTATATATAGACAAAAAGGGGTGGTAAAAATGAGTGGGGTAATAAGGCACGTGGATTAAGAGAGAAAAAAAGAGAGGCGATGAGCTCCTGGAAACCTTCAACGTAAGCTCCAATGGCGATGGCCGCAATGGAACCCCGTCATCGAATTTTGGCAGCCTAGCGGCCCAATTATTAGGGTTTTGGAAAGGCAAAATGGAGGAGAGATAGAAGTGTTTATAGGGGTAGAAAATCTGTGGCATGGTGCAACGAATACGTGTGATGTTTGGGGATTTGGATCAGAATCGATTCTGTGTTGGGAGTGGACTTGGTTTGAAGGTTGAAGTCGGCCTGACAGGTGGGCCGGTCGGTGTGGAAGAAATTAAAAGGGGAGGTAGAATTTCCTATGGTGTAGGTAGGGGCTCTGGAACGTATTGAGGCTCTATCAGACCACGTTCCCATCCTGCTGACCACAACACAATGTACCCGTTGTTTCAAGTTTGAACATGAATGGTTACGCTTTCACAACATGGTTAAAAGTTATGGGAAAGACTTGTTACCAGAATTAGCCAAATACATATGTGGATAATAAAATGCATGAGACATGCAAACACCTTAGTGGTTGGGCACAACATACAACGGGTATACTAAAAAAAGAAAATGAGTGGATTTCATCGTTATTGACAGCCTTGAAGAGTTAGCTGAAGTTTGCCCGCTTTCTACGCATGAAATTAAACTCAGAAGCCAAACAAATGAGCAACTAGCACAACTTATATGCGAGGAAGAGCGCAAATGATATCAATATTCTGAAGCCATATTCATACTAGAAGGAGATTCGAACATAAGATACTTTCATAGTATTGAAAATGAGAACATAGGAGGATACTTATTTAATCTCTAGATTAGGATGAGGGAATGATTCAGGGCCATGAGAAACTTAATTCACATTTAAAATTACTACAGAGATTTGTTCGGTATATTCGAGGAAGGCAAGTTGATGAGGACATCCCTACCAAACTACTTCCTCCGTCATTACAAGATGAAGACGAAGCTGCTGTGAAGCTCAAGTTCAATAAAGTCAGGATTGGATCTATTACAAGGGCTCATTAGAAACTACTTAAAGAGCAGGTGAATCCACTCCCAAATGGTACTTTGATCGATGAGAACTTTATACTACCTAAGTCATTTTACTTGTGTATGATCAGGTACGAAGATGGAGCAAGCATTGCACGAGGAGGAGAGGAGCAGCTGGACATGTAGCTGGACATGAAGACAACTCATGGACACGCAAGGGAGGAGAGGGAGGCATGCGCGAAGGAGGAAGAGAAGGTCCAGGCCGGCGCCACGCCCGGTCCAATCGGCCACCACACCGGCTGGTCCGGCCCCACACCCGGCCGTACCGGCCCCCACCCCGGATGAGCCTGGCGCCCGCCGGGTCCTACGCTGGTGCCAACCGGGCCATGTCCAGAAGCCCTGGCATCCCTGCCCGGTTCCAGCCCGGTGCCAGGTCCGGTTCCAACCGGCCCCCAGGCCGGCCATGTCCGAGTCAGTCTCGACTAGATCCCGATCTGGGTCGATTATTATTGTTTTTCAACTTCTAGTCGTCCTGAACCCCTATATAAGTGCCCAGGGCGCCCCCATAATAGGTTTAGACCATGTTTAAGATAAACCCTAGTTCATAGTTGATTGCTACACAACTCTATTGAATTTTATACACCAATTCGCATCGATCTTGTGTTTTACTACTGAAAGTTTGTGTGATTTGTTGTTCCATTGGGGATTAGAAGATTGCAATTTACCGCTTTGTGGTCGACGGCTATGTGCGCAAGTGTGTGGAATTACGAATATTTTGCAGGGTTGAGAGCTGTTGCATTGGCGACATGAATCAATCGAGAGACTTCATCGGCGTCATACAAGTTACCTCCACCTCCTCATCGTATTATCTCCGTTGTGTTCATCGTGTGTTCATCACCACCTCTGTGCTTACTGAGAAGATCGGGCAACCCCTTATCATCTTGGTGGTATCAAGATTTTTTTTACTCTTTTGTTCTTATTGAGGGAGTTGTGGAAGATTTTTTTACTCTTTTTTTGCTCTATTTTTCACGGTTACTATAGCTACAGTAAAAAAAATCTTCTTATATTTGACGCTACTCCTTGTAACACGGCCAACAGAAATTGCAAAGCACCAAAACCCTAATGAGCAGCCTGTCGAGCGGTAAAACTGGTCTCTTCTGGGGAAGTTCCTAGTCACTTATATCGAAAGGCAGTGTCTATGATTGGGAACAAGAAAACTGTATGATATGTGGACTTGGAGCAACAAAAAGCAAACACTAGATGATAAACTAGAAGATGTAGAAACACAAACCTTAGACAATCTACTAGAAAACGAGATGGAAGAAAAAGATGCGCAAAAACAAGGCACGAACAACAACTAAAACTCGAAATTAGTGCAATCTAAGGCTATGGAAAAACGCTAACCCTAATATTTTTGGCTTTTCCTGGATAGGAAACACTCACAACTCAACTATATGGTGGATTGTGGATGGCTTACCGAGGAAACGCTGAAATCTGATACCAAGATGATAAGGGTGCCCGATCTTTTCAGAGCACGGAGGTGGTGATGAACACATGATGAACATAGCGGAGATAACACGATGAGGAGGTGGAGGTAATTTGTATGATGCCGACAAAGTCTCTCGATTGATTCCTGTCGCCAATGCAACAGCTCTCAACCCTGCAAGATATTCGCAACTCCACACACTTGCGCACGTATCCGCTGACCACGAAGCGGTAAATTGCAATCTTCTAATCCCCAATGGAACAGCAGATCACACAAACTTTCTGTAGCAAAACACCAGATCGATACAAATTGGTGTAAAGAATTCAACAGAGTTGCGTACCAATCAACTATGAACTAGGGTTTATCTTAAACGTGATCTAAACCTATTATGGGGGCGTCCTGGTGAAAGGACCGTATGCCGCACCTAGAGGGGGGTGAATAGGTGCTAATCAATTTTTAGTTCTTTTTTTAAAATTTAGGCTTGACACAAAGGTAAATTCTCTAGATATGCAACTATGTGAATTTACCTATACGACAAGGACAACTACTAAGCAAGATATAGCTACGCAATATATAGAAGAGATAATTGGATAGAGGTAACCAAGAGTGGAGCACGCGGAGACACGGAGTTGATTCCCGTAGTTCCCTTCCTTTGCAAGAAGGTACGTCTACATTTGGAGGAGTGTGGTCGCTACGAAAGCCAGACCAACGCCACGAAGGCTTCACTTAGGTCTCCTGTGAGCACCGCCACGAAGGCCTAGCCCACTTCCACTAAGGGATTTCCATGAGGCGGAAATCGGGCCTTACAAGGTTCTTGGGGCACACATCCACAACCAAATTGGAGGCTCCCAAATCTGTAACAACACAACAATCAACAAAAATACATCAACAACAAACAACTAGGGATCCAATGACGAACACTAGCAAGGGGGCCCTCAACAAAGTGAGGGGGAAATGCAAATCGCTTTGGTGAAGATGTAGATCGGGGTCTTCTCCTTCGATTCTCCAAAGCACAAAGGATTTGGGTGGTTGAGGGAGGAGATCTGACGATTTTGGTGTTCTTGGTGGCTCAGCAATGGTGGAGGAAGACTTTAGGGTTTGAGCAACCTTCCAAGGTAGGGGAAGGGTCCTTTTTATACCCCACCAACTATTCTGCCCGTTGGAAGCCATTTGGCGGCAGTGCCGGTCGTGAATCGGCGGCAGTGCCGGCCCCTTCAGAAACAGGCCCAGTTCATCGGCAGAGTAGGTCGGCAGTGCCAGAGATGAACCGCTGGCAGTGCCGGGGTGCACCAACCGGCATTGTTGGGGTGCAGCCACCGGCAGTGTCGACCCAACTCCACCGGCAGTGCCGGCCATAGGAAAAGCTCCAGCTCCACACTTTTCTCCTTTTTGAGTGGATCAAGATTATCGGATGTGGTATTTTTCTTTATCTGTCACTCACTTAGCACACAGTTAGATTGTCACCGGTGTTGTTAACAAACACACAAAACCCTAGAGATCATGAAATGCTCTTTCAATCTCCCCCTTTTTGGTGTTTGATGACAATACCGGGATTTCGCAAAGTAATGAGCAAAAATAGCATGGTGTTCGAAATAAGAGAGAAACTCCCCCTAGATGTGTGCATACATGAATTTTGTGTTTGAATATAAATGCACACATTAGGTATAGAGCAAGTGTAACTTTCCAGGTTGTAAACACAATGCTTACAAAACATATACGACAGATAATAGATGGAGGACAATAAAAGTTGAGATGTGGAGATCATACCCTTCCATAAGGAAATCCTCAACTATGTATAATCTCGAACAAGAGTCCCATAATCATATCATGTATAATCTCGAACAAGAGATAAATCCATAGACAAGTTGAGATATATAAGTTGATCATACCATTTCATAACGACAATCTCAACCACATTGAATTCCGAAAACCATAACAATATGTCACACACTAAACGGTCTTGCCACCACACATAGAATATAGTTTTTAAACACCAAGACACAAACGATACAGTTCAACAAAAGCACAAATGATAAAAAGAGGACACAAGCTTTAAAGAAGTGGTAAATGAATATGCTTGTGCCTCCACCCTCGCAAATCCCGTGCAAGTAAATCCCGTGCAAGTCCTACTAGACCTTCTTCTACCCCTTTGGCATCAAGACACCAAAAAGGAGAAAATAAGCCATGCTACAACGTCCCATGGAAGCTCAGATATCCTCGGAGGATTCCTCCGTCTCTTCGTCATCTTCTGATTATGTAGGCTCGGGCTCATCAACTTCATCATCACTAGGGGAGCGCTGCCGGCGAAAAGGATCGGGTAACCCAAGCTGCTCAAACTCAGTCACATTGCCATGCTTTGACAGCCATTCTTCCTCAGGAGTAATGACCTCTTCTGACCCACTCTCAACAGGAATGTCCAATTTGCGCATAATGAGCTTGGTGTTCCTCATGTCCATCTTCCTTTCCCTATGAGCTTGGTATTGACGCCTATTGATGTCAGACTTGAGACAAAACATCTTGGCAAGCTTGGCCTCAATACGAGCAAACCATCCATTGTCAGCAGGGGGTACATACTCCGTGTCCAAGTCCTCTTCAACAGAATCATCATCACCGGGAAGACGAGGAGGAAGGGGATGAGTCTTAACCTTGAGATCCTTGTGTTTGTGAGGCAGAAGGGTAACATCATTAATAAGTTTGCCATACCCAGCATTTTCCCAGCGAGAGCAATGAAGCACATGAAGTAGGGTGCAAACACCGGAGCCTTGCGAGATATGATGCAAGACCAAAACTCATTCCACAAAAAATCCATCACATCAAGTTGAAGGCCGGAGTCACGGTTCTGGTGAGTGAGATACAGAAGGTTTCCAAGATATCCATAAATTTGATCAACGCAGCCAACCTTGGGATCGAGGACCTCTTGGTAAATGCGAAGAAGGAAGTCAGAAACTGGGCGAAGAAACTTCTGAGAGCCATACACCACTTATCCTTCAAGATAAACATCAGCAAGAAGAGCCTTATCAATGGGCTTGAGAGTGTTGTGAGCCCGAAAGAATCCCCAGGTGCCATGTAACATGCGACCCTCGGTCATGCAAGTCATCGTCTTGGTATCATCATTATCAACATACACCGTGGCAGAGAATTGACCAATAACATCAACATAGTAAGGGTGATGAAACTTCATCAGGGGAAAAAGACCATGTTGCTCACAAACCTCTCGAGCTTCTACAAAGTACTGAGCATGCTTATCCATGTGAGCAAAGTTAATATGATGCATAGGAGCAACTCGATAGGTGGCATTAGCATAGAGATCAGAATAAGTCTTTTCTTGATATTTAGTCCAGAACAGCTCAGAACAGTTGTCGGCCTTGGGTGTGGTATAGATATTAGTCTGACACAGCCGAGCATACTCATGATCGGGCCATTTCCCAACGGGTGTGCCTCGCAACCTTCTGATGATGGCACCGCGAGGTTCAGTTGCAGCCAAGCCCTTTGATACGTCTCAAACGTATCTATAATTTCTTATGTTCCATGCTACTTTTATGATGATACTCACATGTTTTATACACATTATATGTCATTATTATGCATTTTCCGGCACTAACCTATTAACGAGATGCCGAAGAGCCAGTTGCTGTTTTCTGCTGTTTTTGGTTTCAGAAATCCTAGTAAGGAAATATTCTCGGAATTGGACGAAATCAAAGCCCAGGTTCCTATTTTCAGACGAAGCTTCCAGAAGTCCGAGGGAGAGACGAAGTGGGGCCACGAGGTGGCCACACAACAGGGCGGCGCGGCATGGGTGGTTATAAAGGTGGGATTAAGTATCCGGAAAGTATGAGTTGAGGCATATAGATCAACAGTGGGATTTGTCCATCCCGATGACGGATAGATATACTCTGGGCCCTCTCGGTGGAATGTCGTCTAATGTCTTGCAAGCATATGAATAAGTTCATAAGAGGCCACATACCACGGTACGAGTAAAGAGTACTTGTCAGAGACGAGGTTGAACAAGGTATAGAGTGATACCGAAGATCAAACCTCGGACAAGTAAAATATCGCGTGACAAAGGGAATTGATATCGTATGTGAATGGTTCATTCGATCACTAAAGTCATCGTTGAATATGTGGGAGCCATTATGGATCTTGAGATCCCGCTATTGGTTATTGGTCGGAGTGAGTACTCAACCATGTCCGCATAGTTCGCGAACCGTAGGGTGACACACTTAAAGTTGGATGTTGAAATGGTAGAACTTGAATATGGAATGAGTTCGAATATTTGTTCGGAGTCCCGGATGAGATCCCGGACATCACGAGGAGTTCCGGAATGGTCCGGAGAATAAGATTCATATATAGGATGTCATTTTATGTGAATTAAAATGATGCGGAAGGTTCTATGGAAGGTTCTAGAAGGTTCTAGAAAAGTCCGGAAGAAACCACCAAGGAAGGTGGAGTCCACATGGACTCCACCTCCATGCCGGCCAACCTAATGGAGGAGGAGTCCCAAGTGGACTCCCCTTAGGGGGCCGGCCACCCCATATGGGAGGTGGAACTCCCACCTCTAGTGGGAGTCCTAGCTTGGGTAGGTTTCCCCACCATATGGAAGGTTTTTGGTTCGGGTCTTATTCGAAGACTTGGAGACCAACACTTGGGGCTTCCACCTATATAATGAGGGGCCAAGGGGAGGGGGCCGCCACCCAAGACCACAACCCGACCCCTTGTGTGGCCACCCCCCCAAACCCTAGCCGCCCCCTCTCCTCCATAAGCTCCCGCGTGCTTTAGCGAAGCTCCGCCGGAGTTCTCTCACGCCACCGACACCACGCCGTCGTGCTCGGATTCAAGAGGAGCTACTACTTCCGCTGCCCGCTGGAACGGGAGGTGGACGTCGTCTTCATCAACAACCGAACGTGTGACCGAGTACGGAGGTGCGCCCGCTCGTGGCGCCGTGATCAAGATCTTATACGCGCTTTGCAAGCGGCAAGTGAACGTCTACCACAGCAACAAGAGCCTCATCTTGTAGGCTTTGGAATCTCTTCAAGGGTGAGACTCGATAATCCCCTTGTTGCTACCGTCTTCTAGATTGCATCTTGGCTTGGATTTCGTGTTCGCGGTAGGAAATTTTTTGTTTTCTATGCAACGTTATCCTACACAAAGGTCCATTAAGAAATGCACTTTTCACATCCATTTGTTGTAAGTTAAAGTTATGGTGTGATGCATATGCAAGAAGGATACGGATGGGCTCAAGGCGAGCCACGGGAGCATAAGTTTCTCCAAAGTCAATTCCTTCAATTTGAGAGAAACCTTGAGCCACCAATCTTGCCTTGTTCCTCACAACATTTCCAAACTCATCTTGCTTGTTCTTGAAAATCCATTTAGTGCCTATAACATTGCGGCACTCCTTTGGCTTCTCTAATAAAGTCCATACTTTATTGCGCTTGAAGTTGTTGAGTTCATCGTGCATAGCTTCCAACCAATCCGAATCTTCAAGAGCTTCAAATACTTTCTTGGGTTCCACTAAGGAGATATACGCATGATGATTGCTAAAGTTAGCCAATTGCCTTCTTGTGGAAACTCTTCCTCTTACATCACATAGGACCTTATCATGAGTGTGTCCATGAATTTCCAAGTTCCTATCTCTTCTTGCTAGACGACGGGCCTCGATCTCCTCCTTGGTTCTTCTTGTCCTTGGATGTATCACTTGATCAACTTGATCATTTGGGTCCCCGTCTTGACCTTCAATTTGAGCTTCTCAATTTCTTGAGACTTGAGAGTGCTCAACATCATGTTCTTGATCTTGGACATTATTCGGTGAGAGGAGATTATTGAATGGATACTCATCGGATCCATCATGAATCTTAGATTGATCTTGTCCTTGATCTTGCACACTAGAGGCAGGGTCTTGTTCTTGTTCTTGGGTTGGTGCATCATTAGCATCAAGAGATGGAGTATGTTGATGTTGAGAAGATGAGGGCTCCACCGTGGTGGAGCATAGTCCTTCTCGAGATGCCACACCGTGGTGTCCCTCAATGGGGCGGAAAAATCCCACACCCATTCTTACTATGGCATCTTGAGGTATTTCATCACCTGCACAAACATCAACTTGCCCCACTTGGGAGCCATCATTTTCTCGAACTTCACACTACAAGATTCGATGATAATCTTGGAAGATATATCAAAGACTCTATAAGTGTGAGATTCGGCACCGTAACCAACAAATATACCCTCCAAAGCTTTAGGAGAAAATTTAGATAAACAAACTCCTTTGATATTATAGAAACACTTACACCCGAACACCTTGAAGTATGAGATATTAGGCTTGTTACCGGTGAGTATTTCATATGGAGTCTTGTTCAAGCCCTTACAGAGATAGAGCCAGTTAGAGGAGTGGCAATCGGTGGAAATGGCTTCGGCCCAAAAATTATAGCGGGATTTATATTCCGCCATGACATAGGCATCCCCAATGGGCCTGCCGAAGATAGTACCCGGGGTTTGCTGAAGGCCCACTACCCGAAGAATAAGAAGACTCGGAAGCCCAAAGATATTATTAAGGAAAGCTAGAGTTGTAATAGGAAGTGTTGTGTGTAATCTTGCGGGATGAGTTAGAAACCTTCCCGGACTCTGTAACTTGTACAATACGAATCCCTCGGCTCCGCCTCATATATAAGGGGGAGTCGAGGGACGAGAAAGGCATCGAATCATTGTTAAGTAAACCCTAATTTCTATTTCATCGAGTACTTTTCGGCTGAAACCTTCGAGATCTACTTGCCCTCTACATCCAACGAAACCCTAGTCTACTACTTGTAGGCATTGACAAGTTAATACCTTGTCAATTGGCGCTGGGAATTAGAGGCGACAAGGAGCTGATCTCGATGGCACGTTCAGATCGTCGACTTCATCGGAAGCAAGCAACATCATGGACAGAGGTAAATGATCGAAACTGGTCTCGTTGATTTTGTACTCACCCGCCCTCCCGTTTGGATGCATATTATCCGGAGGAGCCCATGGAGATGACGTTCGGAAGGTTCCACTTTCGCGTCGGGAAGGAAGGAAGTTATCGTCTCGAAATTCCGACCTTCCCGAAGTTTCCTATGGAGCATGCTGAATCTTCAAGCTCGGCATGATCGGTCAAGTCAGGCGACGAAGGAACCTCTTCGCCACGCTTCGTCAGCACCAAGGCAAGCGAAAAACTCGCCAAGATCTTCAGCGACATGTCTTTCGAGTCGTCTGCGGACTCCTATATAAGCAGCGATTCCGAAAGCGTCGACAGCTTCCGACTTCATCGACAAATCTATCACCATTGGAAAGGTCCAATCTCTATGATGGTGTCACCGAATCCAGCAAGACGCAGAATTCAAAATATCATCAAATCTACGCCATCGGAGAAGCAAGTCGTGATCAGGATGAAACGTCGGAGGCTTTCGACGATCTGGGAAATCCATACGTCGATCCCTCTGACTTAAGGCGAGGATTAGGCAACAAATACGTCGGGCCTACACCACGTATGAGAGTTCAATTGCCACAAGCAGCATGGGACAGAGCCGCAAGAGCTATGGATGGTTCAGAACCAATGCGACAACCGCCACGGTTGAGGAATTGCAGGCATACCAATATAGACTCGCTCGAGCTGGAAGGGAATTAGAAAAACAAACTGATCTATGAAGAAAGGAGCGAAGGGCGGGCAGAGCACATTCGAGAACAGGAGATACAGAGAAGCTCGGAATAGGGCAAGGTCAAGGTTGCAAAACATACCTGAAGCAGAAAGAGAGAATCTAGTTCAAAACCTCGACATGTCCTTTATGTCGATAGACACGAGAGGAAACATCATTCCCAAAACACCGGAAGCTGGGTATATGGCGACACAAGCCTTTATCCTCGCATCTAGGCCACCTCCTGGAGATCCAAGGGAAGCATTGTATAACATGGCCATGGCAGGTGTCGGAGCCATGGGAACAGCGTTCGCAATTCGCCTCCCGAAGGATCAGCAAGGCAAAATAGTCCACGACCGCGGTTGCAGCAGAGCTCTCAAAGAACAGCGAAGCAAGGGACGCGAAACTCAGCAAGGGTAGACAGGGCACGACAACATAGAAGGGAACATCGACACTCTCCAGAATAGAGGATATGTGTGGGCTACCATGTTTTACTAGAAGGGTCCGAAAAACTCGGGTGCCCTCAGGGTTTAAGCTACCCGATAATTTCAAGAAATTCGATGGATTGCAAGATCCTGAGGATTGGCTGGTAGATTACCTCGAGACAGTGAAATTAATTGGCGGAACAAGGGAAACGGCAATGCAAAGCATTCAGGTGCACTTGAGTGGAGCCGCAAGATCTTGGATAAAGAAGCTTCCTGTAGGTTCCATCGACAGCTGGACCAATTTCGAGGACATATTCATCAAGAATTTCCGGTCTACTTGCAAAAACCTGCGACTAGGAGTTGAGATCGTGTCGACAAAAACATGAATCAATGAGGAAGTACATCCAAAGGTGGAACATCATCAAAAACTCGGCAGAAACATATCTGAGAGAGTCATAGATGCGTTTGTTGCAGGAGTCCGACGAGGAGATTTCGTGGAGGATCTGGGAAGAACTAACCCAAAAACGGTATCAGCATTAATGGAGATAGCAAACAAATGGGAAGATGGCGAAGATGCTGTACACAACAAGCGACACAGGTTACCAGAGGAGGACCGCAGTCGAAATTATCAGGGCAGGCGACGATTCTCTCGATTTTCGAGTTATGACCCACCTGGCCAAATTTCGGCTGGGTTTCGATCAGGTGCTGGAGGAAGCAATAGAGATAACTATCAACGAAGCAACGAGCAGTGAAGTGATAACAGAGATGATTCACGAAATAACAGGCCAAACAATGGACCTAGGTTTCAGAGGCCCTTTGTGACCCCTGAAGATATGATGAACGGTCCATGCCAGATGCACTTCTTTGTTGACAACAATGGGGTAAGGCAATCAGGACATCTACAGAAAGATTGTCGGAATTTTCAAGCGATGATGAGGGTTGCCGCGCAAGCCCATGCTCAGGCAGCAAGTCGAAATCCCCAAGGACCTAGGAGTGAGATCCACCTACCACCTCCTCCCGCAATTACAAGAAAATCGACACTCAGCTCAGAATAGCGGCAACACCAAAGACCACAACCATATGTCGATCCCAACTCCCATGGAGCGGTCTCGATGATTCAAAGGCACTATCCAATAGAGCTCTAAAGTAATTTCACTATGTTCATGGCGAGAGAAGATGCCTCCACCAACAATCGAGTATCTCAATTGGTCGGGACAAGATATTGGTTTCACAATTGCGGATCACCCGCAGCAAGTTCCTCGACCAGGGCAATCAGCACTTATTTTGCCCGCAGTGATTACAGGATTCGACGTGTCTCGAGTTTTCATCGACGGAGGAAGCAGCCTAAACCTTATGTATGCAGATACACTAAGGAAGATGAACATATCCTTGGCAAACCTCAAACCAACGGATACGCGTTTCACGGCATCACACCAGAGAAGCCAAGTTACCCACTGGGGAGGATCAATCTCGACGTTCAGTTTGGCACCCGAGAGAATTACAAGATTGAAAGACTGGAGTTTGAAGTCGTGGATTTCCCATCACAGTACCACGCTCTGTTGGGGCGCCCAGCATACGCTAGGTTTATGGCAGTACCACACTACATATTGTGGAGGATGCCTGGACCTAAGGCCAATCACAATTAAAGAAGTTTTGCGCTGCCGATAAATGTGATAAGTATTTTCATCGCTCTCAGAAACTTTCGGATGCAAGCAGAATATATGGAGTCAAAGCTCACGACAGACTACGACGTACTACCAGATGTGGGGAGGCCTAGCAAGGAGTCAACCTTTAACACAGCAAAGGATTCCAAAGGAAGTACAGATTCACCCGACAGACCCGAAGAAAATGACGTCCATTGCAAATAACATGGACCTCGCATAGGAAAGCGCGCTCGTCGAGTTCCTCCGTGAGCACTAGAAAATCTTCGCATGGTGTCCAGCTGACATGCCGAGTACCCGGGAACTTGCCGAGCATCACCTACACTTGGATCCAATCGCGAAACCAATCAAACAACCTCTGCGGTGTTTTTCGAACCAAACCGCAAGGCTATGCGTCGGAAATTAATGACTCAGAGAAGGTTTCATCAAAGAAATACATACAGAGGCCACATGGGTAGCTAACCCAGTATTGGTGCCGAAGAAAAACACGAAAGTCCTTCGCATGTGCGTCGACTTCACGTGTCTTAATAAACATTATCCAAAGGATCATTTTCCCCTCCCAAGGATCGATCAAATTATCGACTCCACGGCAGATGTGAACGTCTTTCCTTTCTGATGCCTATTCTGGTTATAACCAGATCAGATTGAAAGAAGATGATGAGGTGAAAACAGCGTTCATCACTCCCTACGGCGTGTTCTGCTATCGAACAATGCCCTTCGGTTTGAAAAACGCGGGAGCAACATATCAGCGGATGATGCAGAAGTGCTTAGCAGCGCAGATCGGGAAAAATGTACAAGTATACATTGACGATGTCGTCATAACATCCAAAAAAGGCGACACGCTAATTGAAGATTTGAAGGAATCTTTCGACAACCTCGATAAGTTCTGCCTCAAGCTGAACCCGACAAAGTGCTCTTTTGGCGTCCCTGCAGGAGAACTTCTCGGGTTCTTAGTTTCAGCAAGAGGGATTGAAGTAAACCCGAAAAAATACAGGCATCGTAACGATGAGGAAGCCAACAAAGTTGAAAGAAGTACAGCAGCACGTGACGAGTCGCAGCTTTAAGCAGATCTGTCGCCAGGAGAAAAGGCGTTACCATTTTACGCCTTGATCAAGCAGGGGACAAGTTCCAATGAAGAAGCTGACAGAGCCTTTGAGGACCTCAAACGCAAATTTCGACACCTCCAATCTTGGTGGCACCGAAAGAGAAGGAACCTCCTTTGTTATATATTGCGGCACCTGGTGGTAAGCACGGTACTTGTCGTTGAAAGAGAGGAAGAAGGAAAACTCCATGAGTACAGAGTATACTTCATCAGTAAAGTTTTATCGCCTTCAAAACAGAGATACCCTCAGTATCAAAAGTTAGCATATGGAGTGTTCACAACAGCAAGGAAATTGCGGCACTATTTTTCGGCACACCCGATCATAGTGGTCAACGAAGCTCCCTTGTCAAATATACTAAACAATCCAGAAGCTACAGGTCGTGTCTCCCTTTGGGAATAGAACTCTCCCCTCGGGACATCACGTATGAAAAAAGAAAAGAAATCAAGTCGCAGATTTTACCAGACTTCATCGCAGAGTGGATGGAGCTGCAAAACACAGGACCACCAGATTTATCGAGAACTTGGACCATGAACTTCGACGGGTCTAAGAGATTAGAAGGAGCTGGCGCAGGAGTGATACTGATATCACCTGAAGGCGACAAATTGAAATACGTCCTGAGGATGACGTTCCCAAACGCGTCTAACAATGAGGCAGAATATGAAGCCCTCATACATGGGATGAAGATGGCGAAAGCTTGCAGTGCAACTCGACTAAAGATCTTGGCGACTGCACTTGGTAGCACAGCAAGTCATGAACCAATGCGACGCACTCAACGAAAGTATGATAGCATACAAGGAAGTCTACAACGTTTCGAGAAGTTGTTCGATGGATGCGAAGTAAATCACATCAGTAGATTGAGCAATGACGAAGCCGACGTTCTCGCAAACATCGGGTCGCAATGCCTCGCAGTTCCGCTAGGTGTATTTTGGGAAGAGATAGTAGAGAGATCTACGAAGTCGATAAAACCAAAAAAGAAGGAGAAAAAACCCTCGGGGGCTACCAAAGAAGTACTAGAGGAAGAAGAAGAAGAAGATCAGGACCTGGTCATGATGATACAGATACCATGGATGCAGACGTACATATCATACATCCTGAAGAAGGAAATACCCGACGATCCAGTTGAAGCAAGGCAAGTTATTAGACGATCGAAAGTTTTCACTGTGGTCAAAGGGGAGCTATATAAACGAAGTATTTCGGGAGTACTACAAAGGTGCGTCACACCCGAAGAAGGAAGGATGATCCTGAAAGATGTACACGAGGGAATCTGCGGTCACCACGCGAGCAGCCGAGCTATTGCTGCCAAAGTCTTTCGAGCTGGATTTTATTGATTGACAGCAATTGAAGATGCAAAAGAGATAGTACGAACATGTGATGCGTGCCAGAGGTTTGCCGTAAAACCTCACTCCCCGGCAGCAGAGCTGATGCCAATACCTTTGTCTTGGCCCTTTGCTCAATGGGGCCTCGATATGGTGGGTAAACTACACAAGTCCTGGCCAGGAGGAAAGGAGTATATGCTCGTAGCTGTCGACAAATTCAGAAGTGGATAGAAGCAAAGCCGATAAATTCACCGGATGGAGCATCCGCTGTCAAATTCATAAAAAGTATCGTCTTCAGATTTGGGGTGCCTCACAGCATCGTCACAGACAATGGCAGTAACTTTACATCCCATGAATTCAAGGATTACTGTGAGGAAGTAGGTATCAAGCTACACTTTGCGTCAGTTGCGCACCCGCAAACCAATGGGCAAGTCGAGAAAGCCAATGGCATCATATGCAACGGCATCAAGAAACGCTTGTTAGCACCATTGGAGAAAGCTCGACACACCTGGCCAGAGGAGTTGCCCAGTGTGTTGTGGAGCATACGAACAACACCAAACACAGCGACACAAGAAACTCCGTTCTTCTTGGTCCATGGAGCGGAAGCAGTACTGCCAATTGAGATAGAACACGATTCTCCACGAGTCGTGGAATTTGACGAAGAGTTGTCGAGAAAAGCATTGGAGGATGACGTCGACGCACTTGACGAAGCCAGAGATGAAGTACTCTCTCGAGTAGCCAAATATCAACAGGACTTGAAAAATTACCATAGTCGACGTCTACGACCAAGATCCTTTCAGGTGGGAGACTTAGTTCTTCGGCTCACGCAAAAAAGTCATGAAAAGCTCGAGTCACCATGGCTTGGACCTTCATCGTCAAGAAGTAATCGGAGGAGGAGCATACAGATAAAGGACAAGAAGACAGTGGAGGAGCAAAACCCCCGAACGTGGCGCAACTCGTGGTTCTACGCTTAGAGTCGAAATATAGTCCTTGTAAAAACACAATGTCTTGGAACGCCGCGAGTTCTGACGCTTTTCCTTTTTCGGGGCACCGAGTGGGGCCGGGAAAGGTTTTTAATGAGGCGGGCTTGCGGTGCTGCAATATAGTAAAGATAGTGACAATATAGCTCTTTTTCATCGACAAGCTCAAAGGCTCAGGCCCGACGATTCTCAATATAGTTCTTCGAAAAAAGATAGTCTCGCCCTGGTATTAAATACCTCGCGAGTCAATAAAAATACAAAATAGTACTCGACAAAACAGCTCGGGGGCTGGTACTCGCCAAAACTATTTATTGAATAAATGCCTTGGTTCAAAAACCTCGCAATACACAAATACAGAAAATAGACACCGAAACACTCGGGGGCTAGACAAATATAGAAATATGATGACTGCTTCACAATATAATCACAATCGTGGTTTACAAAGAAGAGTTGCCTACCAAAGAAAAATAATTAGTCATGATTCAATATGTTATCAAGGGTAATTCGCTTTCTTGAGCAGCGCCAAGAAAGTCGCATAATGACCGTCTGCAAAAAGTCGGCATCCATCCGAAGAAGATCTTCAATCATTTCTTCGGCTACAGGCGAAACCTTCGTGTTAATTCTGTCGACACCAACTCTTCGACTTTACCTTCATGAACCTTTGCAACAACTTGGGTCAGGTCAAGCTTCGAATGGCAGATCTGAAGCATGATAAGGGCAAACCTGGCGCCAGCTACTAGTTGAGCTCTTACAAAACCATGGATCTTGTGTGGATCCTTAAACCTCTCCATCAGCTCGGGAAGAGTTTGTGGCTGAACGTTTCGAGGAAACATGGAGTTATAAACCATAGACAGGGTCCTGGTACAGAAGTCAAGGAAGTCACGAGTTTGAGAGGCGCGATCTTGAAATCGACAATCTGTCGGTCCTTTCCGGGGTAGCCCAGAACAGAGAACCATGGTCAAGGGAAAGGTTAACAAGGAGGTTCGTCCTAGTATTTACTCTCCCTTCTTCGGCAGCAACATCAAGAAAGGAACCTACCAAGCAATGGTGCAGAAGTTCTTAAGAGACGCAACAAGAAGACAGAAGGTGTCGTGGTTCTACAAAAAAGATGCGACAAGCATACCCGACATATCCGCGCTGGCTTCATTCATTAACTCGAGCATAAAATTTTCTCGGGTAGTCGCCTTCTCAGCCTCAGAAGTGGCGATTTCCTTAGCAGCCATGGCCTCTTGAGCTTGCTGGAGCGCAACTTTTTCGGCTTGAGAAGCCCTGCGAGACTGTTCCATCATCACAAGTGTCTGCTTCTTCGCATACTGAAGTTGCTGCCGAAGTTCGTCCAATTCTTGCGGCAAGGAATCTTCGACAGGTTCAGTATTAGCAAGAACCTTTCTTGAGCAAGAAGGAGAAGGCAATGCATCGGAAGGAGCAGAAGTCGGAGTATAGTTATCAAATACCAACTGAAATTTAACAAAAAAAAGCTGACATCAATCAACAAGCAAGGTAGAGTTTCATTGATCTTTCAGAATATTTACAAGGCATTACAATAGAAATAGCGGGATAAGTGCCGCCAATAGCTACTTTGGCGACATCATCAAAAGTAAAGAAAGAAAAAAAAGAGGCATTCAACTAGACCTCCGGCCTTGATGAGCTAGGAGTTGAAGCTGGCTTGATCCCGAGATAGGCCAGGACTTTCTTCGTGTTGGGCTTGGCTGCCTTGATCAACGAACGCCATTTCGTTTGTTCTATTTGCTCGGTGGCGCCAACTTTCATCCAGTCAATAGTTTGTTGGCTGTCCGCGACCAGGGCAACAGTGCTTTCGACAGCAACCTTCATGTTCTCTTGGCACATCTTCAGTCCAAGATCTTCTGGCGGATTGAAGTCCTTGGCAAGAGCAAGGAAAGTTTTAGGCTCCTCTTTCCTTGGGAAGAAGTAGGGGAACAACTTTGATAATCCCGCGTCAGCATGCTCTATGCCTTCGCGAACTTCGGTTCCATGAAACTCCAAGAAAGAGAGTGCGTCAAGAAGAGGATCATAGTCGGGATCTTCAAGCTCAAATTCTTGGTTTGTTTTGGCTGCCGAAGAAAATATGCGTTGATCGACAGCAAGAAAGGAAAATAAACCTTATAAAAGAAAAAGACAAAAGGGGACGACAAAATTACCGACAAAGCACCGATTCTGCGCGTTCAAGCGCTTGGTGATCGCCTTTTCACGAGCAGCCTGGGCAGCCTAGTGTTCATTCAAAGCAGTTCGGCGTCATCAAGCCTCTTCTGCAGATCTTCGACACCAGCAGCTTTTGCCGTGGCCTTCGGCCTCTGCTTTAGCTTGGCTAGCATCAAGTTCAGCCTTCTTGCGAGCGCTTCACTCTGCTCCAGTTTCTGAGCAAGAGTGCGAGGCTTGTTGGCTGAGTTCTGCCACAATAGTCAAGAATCGTCAAAATTGCAACAAATCAGAGTGAAGTCATACAGGTGACATTGAAAAAATTATTACCTTCGGTCTTGCTAGCATATTCACGGGCCAACAAATTGGGCACTGATACGAAGAAGCTCTTTGACCATAGGCTTTCAAAGAAGGACAAAGAAAGAAAACATCGATATGGGAAAAATACGAAGGCATAAAGAAGGAAACAAGAGGAAATATAGATAGTAATAAGCAAATTAAGAACTTACGTCATCCAGAGAGTTGGAGGAGCTACCCAATTCAAGGGTAGGCTCCACGATCGTTTCTACCCTTGTCCTTTTGGTGAAGGGACAAGAGGGCTCGAAGGTGGAGTGGAGCGCCAACATTTAGTTGAGGAGGCGAGGATTCCTCTCCTTCTGGCGTCAAACAACTAAAGTATGTGACATACTCGTTCGAGCAGCCACATCAAGAGTTGGTAATTCTTCCTCATCATCACTGCGAATAAAAGACGACAGCATAAAAAGCAAGATAGACAAAAAACTTCGAGTACAAAGATAAGGGGAAATAAAGACAACTTACAGTGATGAGGGATCCAAGGTATGGATCATAAGTTGCCTTTTGACGTGAGACAAACTTTTCGGCTTTGGAGGTGCAATCTTCACACTATTCCTTTTCCTTTTGTGCCTTGGAGACACGGCAGGAGGAGGAGATTGTGCCGATGTAGTGCCTTCGGAGCACCTCTTTTTCAAGATCCCGCAGATTTTAGAGAATCCACGGGTTCATTCACAAACGAGGGAGCATCTTGGTTGTCGTCGGTGACAACAGCCCTTTCCTCGACTTCTCCACCTTCAGGAAGGGGAGGAAGCGAGACGAGATTTGGATGGTTCTATACAAAAAGCAGGGGAAGATGTTAAAAATAGGGAAATAAAAAAAAGAAGGAAGACAACAATAACAAATCAGGCGACAAAATTTACCTTGGGAAGTGGATTGGTGTGCTGAATGGTTTTACACGACAAGAAGAGGGAACATGATCTTTTTTGCTGAGAGACGAAATTTTTCGGACAAGTTTTTCTAAGTCCTTGACATTTAAATCCGCGACAACCGATCTTCCTTGTCGCCAGCATATTTCCAGAGGATATTTGCGAGCTGAAGCGGCTGACTCGGGTTTTGAGAAAATATGCCGTGATTTGGATACCCGATAATTCTTTGCCAGGTATTTTGCAACTCATGGATGCGAGTCATCAGGGCTTCTGTCGCTGATTTTTCTTCCTCGGTAGCCTCTGCGTCCCAGGAGCGGCGGCGAAGAATTTTTTCGGCACCATCAAAAGGAGGGATGTTGTCTTCAGCACATCCATGGTTCTCCTCCTGAATGTACAACCACTTCTTGCGCCACCCTTGAACCGAGTCAGGGAGCTGACGTCGAAGTAGTCGACGGTGGGGCGAACGGTACAACGCCGCCTATAGGCTGGCGACGTTTGGAGAGCCATTGCGGCGACAGAAGAAAATGCGCTTCCATAGCGCCCAATTAGGCTGGACTCCAAGGAAGGCTTCGCAGAGGGTGATAAAGATAGAAATATGGAGGATGGAATTGGGCGTCAGGCTGAAGTTGCAGACCATAAATAAAGAGTAGTCCACGGAGAAAGGATGAATGGGGGGGAAAGACCGCGGATAAGGTGGTCGACAAAACTTACCCGATACCCCATTGGAGGGGTTGGGTAGCTTTCTTCACCGGGGAAGCAGCTTGGGGCTAGTGATCCCCAGTTTCTTCAAGAGATTGGCGTCCCGGGCGAAATCTGGACCTTTCCCACTCCGTGCCTCGTATCCACGCGCAGCCATTGAGGATTCGGCGTGCTGTGCCTGGTCGTGCGACGGTGGCATCAACAATGGCGCAGAGGCAGCTTGGAGAATTGTGGAGCGCAGGAGGATTTGCAGAGGGAGCAAGAACGGCGAAGGAAGTGCTCGAGGAAGAAGAAGGAGATCTTATATAGAGGTGGTGCAGCGAGCGGACCGTTGGATGGAAAAAGTGTGCGGCAGATGATAGCCACGGAGACAAGGGTAAAAGTATTTTTACAGTGGAGGAGTTACGGTACGTGCGCCAGAAAAAGCAGAGGACGTGTGTCCCCCACTTGCACGACGTGTCAACGTGGTATAAAAAGTGGACCCACAAGACAGACAGAGAGTAGTACTCAAGTTTTATGGAGGCAAAAAACGCGGTTCTCGTTCGATATGAGGCCACTTTGATTAAGGGAGGAAATTTCGACAAGGAAGGTAAAGAACATTTGGCGACAAGAGAAATTACTGCATACTTCGGAAGCCTTTGATCAAATACAAGTTTTTGCCCAAATGCTCGGGGGCTACTTTGAAAAAAGTAAATTTCGAGTGTGACAATATAGAAATTGCGGAGCCTATGATCAAACGCAAGCATTTGTTCATAGCCTCAGAGCTCACGGAGCACGCTGTTCACGCACCCGAGATATAAAAAGAAGAAAATATCGAGAAGGAATGACAATATAGCGACATAGGTGGACTAAAATGTTGAGCCTACAACCAAGCACAAGTCCTTGGCTGTAGCCTCGGGGGCTACTCCCATCGGGAACGCTGTTCGCGTGCCCGATGAAAATTATCAAAAAGAAAAAGAAAAGAGAGAAAAAGAAAAATAGAAAGAAAGAAAGTAAAAGAAGAAAAAGTAGGATTTCGAGTTATAAAGATAACTCTACATATACTCCCATCTGGAGAGCAATATAAGTCAAAAATTGACTCGATGAAATGCTATTCCAACAGCCGAATAAGCACTCGACAATATATTCTCAGAACGCCAAAAGTTGCGAATAAATTCTGAATGCCGCAAAACACTGCGAAGGTAAGACCCCAGATCCGTTCTGGTGGTACGTGGCACCGTCTCTGACGATGGTTTGTTACTTTTATCCGTATCAACGATACGAAGAAAAATCCTAACGGCGCGTTAGGTACCCGATAAATTTGACTGGGACTCGATAGAATGGTAAGACCTTAAGCGGCACCTGTCGAAGTTTACACCACTATCCCGAGATCATGTCCAGGGACGTGATCTTGAAGTAGGTTTTTGCGGATTGCCACTAGAGCAGTTAACTAGTACCTGATCCATCAGATGAACTAGCCCCAACTACCATTATCCCTGTACAATATAGAAATTCATGAGAAGAAATATAGACAAGCTAAAGTTGTCGAGTAAAAATAAACAGTGGAGATTTTCCCTGACTCTACGATTCAAGTAAAATCTCGGGGCTACCGATATAGGCATCCCCAATGGGCCTGAAGATAGTACCCGGGTTTGCTGAAGGCCCACTACCCGAAGAATAAGAAGACTCGGAAGCCCAAAGATATTATTAAGGAAAGCTAGAGTTGTAATAGGAAGTGTTGTGTGTAATCTTGCGGGATGAGTTAGAAACCTTCCCGGACTCTGTAACTTGTACAATACGAATCCTCGGCTCCGCCTCATATAAGGGGGAGTCGAGGGACGAGAAAGGATCGAATCATTGTTGAGTAAACCCTAGTTTTATTTCGTCGAGTACTTTTCGGCTGAAACCTTCGAGATCTACTTGCCCTCTACATCCAACGAAACCCTAGTCTACTACTTGTAGGCATTGACAAGTTAATACCTTGTCACGCCATCATAGATCTTGCCATATCCATAAGAGTCCGGTTCTTCCACTCCGCAACACCATTTTGTTGAGGGGTGTATGCAGCGGAATATTGATGTCTTATCCCCTCATCACTAAGAAAATCATTGAGTGTGTAGTTCTTGAACTCGAAGCCATTGTCACTTCTTATTGCCATTATAAGGAGGTTGTGTTGATGTTGCACCTCGGTAGCAAATTCAATGAAGATTTGTTGAGTCTCATCTTTCTTCTTGAGAAAGTAGACCCAAGTGTATCTTGAATAGTCATCAACAATTACCAAGCAATATTTCTTCGCACCAAGACTTGCATGAGTGGTAGGACCAAAGAGATCCACATGAAGGAGCTCCAAGATCCTCTTGGAAGAGATGATAGTCTTGCTTGGGTGCGGAGAGTCATGCATTTTTCCTTCGACACAAGCCCTACAAACACGATCTGGCAAAAGAAATTTTTTCCATTAGTCCCACAATATGGTTCCCCTTGTGAAGACTTTGCAAAGTTCTCATGTTGACATGGGCCAAGCGGCGATGCCACAACCAACCCACATCCGCCTTTCCGAATAGGCACATCGCACTTGAGGTGGTGGCCCCCGAGAAGTCCACCACATACAAGTTATGTTCGCGATACCCAACGAAAGAGACTTTTAGAGTCTTGCTCAACAAGAGGACCACAATATCATTATCAATAAAGACAACAAAACCCATCTTACCAAGGGCAGAAACGGATAATAAATTGTAACCAAGGGTTTTGACAAGCATGACATCCACAAGAGTAATGTTGTGTGCAACCACAACCTTGACAAAACTCAATACCTCGGATGTAGAATTATCGCCAAAGGAGACGGTGATATTATTTATGTTGGGCCTCAACTCCTTGACGAGATTCTTGCCGCCAGTCATATGACTTATGCATCCACTATCAAGCACCCATTTAGACCCTCCGGCGGCATAGTCCTACATGAGATCAATTCTTGGATTTAGGTACCCATTTTTCAATGGGTTCTCTTTTGTTAGCAACAAGGGCCTTTGGGACCCAAATATACCAAGCAACATAACCATCATATGGGCCAACATATTTTGCATAGATATCACCATAATAATCTTTAAATAAAACATAGTGAGGGTTAGCAATTCCCGCATTATCATCATTAAAGTTTTTGGCCTTAGTGGCTTCACCATTAGTGATATCTTTCTTGTTTTCGTGTGCGGGCTTGGCCTTCTTCTTGTTTGCCTTCTTTGCCTTGGCAATAAAGCCAATGCCCTCCTTCCCATTGTTTGACCTTTGCTTACTCAAAAGGTCATCCAAAGAAAGTTTACTTTGGGGTGAGGAGGCCTTAGCAAGTTCATCCTTCAACCTAGCATTTTCCTCAACAAGATTTGCATGATCACAAGAAAGGGTAGAGGAGCTAGGCACATCATATTTAGCAAGCCTAATTTTAATTTGCTCATCAGACTTGGAGAGGAGAGAGTTTTCACTCTTCAAAGCTTTGTGAGCCTTGTCTAGTTCATCTAGATCCTTCACAAGTTTCTCATGATCAACACCAAATTTGGCTTTCTCCTTTTTAAGCACTTTTACTTTAGCCCTAGCAAGATCTCTATCTTTAGTAAGCTTATTAATTTCATCTTGAGGCTCTTCAAGAATTTCTAGCCTCTCTTCAAGAAAAGTTATAGTTTCTTGTCCTTCCTCAAGGGAATTTTTAAGAGCGTGAATTTCAAGAGAGTCCTCTCTCTCTATTTGACATTTTTTATCAAGGGTATGATCTAGTTGTGCTAGTCGAACCATGAGATTTAAAACATGCTTTTTAGTGTCACCTTTCAAGTTAAGAATGAACTCATCAAAATCAAGCATTTCCTGTTTCACTTTTAAACTAGCATGATCAACTCCTAGATCATTTGATATGTTAGGCATACAGGGGTTAGGGGATGATACCTCGGAAGATTTAGCCATGAGGCAACTTTCTTCCTCCATGTGAATGTCTTCATTGGGGAATTCACTTGGTGATGAAGAGTTGGTGGAGAGGGAAGCAAGAGCAACCAATCCATTTGAAGTTTCATCATCATCATCATCTCCGGAGGTATATTCTTCTTGAGTTGATAGCACAATAGATGTGTCCAAGGAGGATCTAGCCATGAAGCAATGTGCATTCTTGATGTGAGGGTTCTCATTGGGGGATTCAAAGAGATATGAAGAGGGAATATTGGTGGTGGCAATGGCGGCCACTTCCTTTGAGGTTTCTTCTTCATCACTACCACTCTCAACTTCATCAGAAGAATACTCTTCCTTAGTCATTAGCACAATCCTTGAGGGCCTCTTGTCCTTCTTACCCTTGTTGTGGAATTTCTTGTTGGGAGCCTTTGAATCTTTACTCTTTTCCTTGGAAATGAGCCTTCCACCGCGAGTTTCCATATGCTCATAGGGGCATTGGGCGATGAAATGGTTCTTGTCACCACAATTGTATCACGGTCTTGTTTTTGGACCCAAACCCTTGAACCCACTTGAGTTGTTTCTCTTGATGTTGTCTTCCTTGGCCTTAGATGGATCAATCCAAAAGGTTTTTGCATGGAATGTCATGTGATCATTGTAGTGGTATTCCAAATCATCTTGAAGGACATACTCAAAAATTATTCTTTTTGTCACTTACCTACTCGAGGACGAGCAGGAGTTAAGCTTGTATGTGATACGTCGCAAACGTATCTATAATTTTTTATGTTCCATGCTTGTTTTACACCAATTACTATATGTTTTAAGGGACTAACCTATTAATAGTTGCAAAAGTGCACAAGTTCTTGGTTTCAACTTTGTTGTGCAGGAAATAGGCAAATATGGAAGGAAATAGCTCATTATGGTGAAATCTGGAATTTCCCGGAATCTGTCCCTGCTGAACACTTTTCAAAGATCGCTTCAAAGCTCCATCAAAACGATATCCAATGGAAAAGTCGTAAACTACAAAGTTGTAGATAATTTCAAACAGAACAATTTAGACATCTTATTCGCCCAGAACGTACAACGGATGCATCCGGCAGTGCAGAATTACTGCGGAGGTTCGTGCAGTCTCGGGACTCCGAAAGTTGGTGACGTGTTTGACACAAACTCTTTTCATACCTGGATATTTCGGCCCAGCCACGAGTTGTGAAGCTCATGAAGGACAGAGGGGAGTCCTAGGAAGGTTCTAGAGGTGCCCAAGAGCCCTTGGATCAAAGGGACATCCATCCCATGGCCTAGATTCACTGGTAGAAAAATTGGCTTTAGTCGCTGCCGCAATCGCCATTAGCGCTGGCGCAACCGACTAATTGCGCGACTAGGTCTCCTTTAATGCTGTTTACGAACCGCGACTAAAGGCTCCGTCCACGTGGCGGCTACCGCGCGCTGAAAGGACCTTTAGTGGGTTATGTCCCCAACCGACTAAAGGCTATTTAAATTTTTTAATTCATTTGGATTTCTAATTTTTTTTCACTCCATTTTTTTTTCTTTTTTTCTTCTAATTTCTCTTATTTCTTTTTGCATAGCTTAGTCTCTATCTCTAACTACACTTATCTCTAGTCAAATTACTTACTCGTGGTCAAACTTCCCGCTCGGTCACCCATCCTCCCACTACTCTACCACTAGCACGCTTAACTTCCGAGTTCCATTCCGTCCGCATCCAAGTGCTTCGCGCATGTATGTGATAGTAGTATCATATCAATCCTATTAACATGTTGATCGATGTCACATTTCTTTATTGTTTGAATTTCAAATAATTCTTTTAATAAATAAAAGTAATGATGTAATAATAATATTGAATAAATAAATAAACATTAACTTTTAAATTTGTATTATTTTTAATTTTATTAATTAATTAAATATTTTTTTTGCCAAACCTAAAATCTAAAAATTTGAAAATCTAAAAATTGGGTAAAAATGATAGTAATCTTTATGCAGAATGAAATTATTAATTTTAGGTTTTAAAAAATTAAAAAAATATAAAATCCATAATTTATAGAAAAACTAAAATCTTCCTGCTTTTGTATTTCCATTTGGAATTTTGAGAATCTAAAAATTGACTAACCGGGTAAACCCGGGTGAATCCGGATGTAACTTTTTCCCAGGATTTTTTTGATATATTATACGTTTTTTTCCGACTTCGTATGCAAAAGTTATTGCGTTTTACCATTTTTTAACTTTTTTTGCAAAAAGTGGAAAATTCGAATTTTTAATTTCTCCGAATAGTAGGTTGCATAACATACAAGAATCTGAAAACAATTTTTTTTTGAATTTTCTATCATTTTCTTTTGTATTTTACAAACCAAAAAAGGCGATCCACAAAAGTGTGGGGTGAAAAACTCGGAAAAATTTAGTCGTGGCTGGGGACACCAACCGCGACTAAATGGTTTCTTTAGTCGCTTGGTGTCCCCAACCACGACTAAAGTTTTGCCGGCCTCCTGTGACTAAGGGGACCCTTTCGTCGCGGATGGAGCATTAGTCGCGGTCGCCCCGAATCATGATTAAAGCCCCCTTTAGTCGCGGTTCGAATATTTCCGGGACTAATGGGGGTGGACGGAAGCCTCTTTTTCCACTAGTGATTGCATCTCCAACACTATATATTGATGGGAAAACCTATTTTTGGAGGCCCCCAAGCATTGTCACGAAAATCCTCCTACACCAGCACCAACTCAAGGAAGAATGCTAAGGGGCGGCGCTCCCCCATGATGCCGGCGGCGGGGAAGGAGCCCCCGCGCCGCCGCCGCCGCCCACGCCTCCGCCTCCCGGCGCTCCTCGCTGAGCCCTCCAACGTCTTCACCGCCATCTCCATCACCAACTCCTCATTGTATTCAGTGGTCCATCCTCTCACAAACCTCTGTACCGCCCTATGTAAACATGGTGTTTGATGCTATAAGTTATAATCCTATGATCTATGTCATGTTGCCATAGTTTATTTGTTCTTTGATTGATTGGTTGTTTCTCTTTGGTTCATTAGAGTTGTATGTTGATATGTTACCGTCCTTGGTGCCCATTATATTTGTGCGTGCATGGATCAAGCACCATAGGGTTGGTAGTACTTGTATACTAGAAGGGGGAAGTTCTGCCGGAGTGACAGAAACCTAAGGACGCGAACCGGATAGTTGCATGTATGGGAGTAAGAGGACCATTTACTTAAGGCTATGGTTGGGGAAACCTTAATGCTTGCTAGTATTTACGGATGTTTGCTAGCAAGCCAATCATATAGTACTTGTAATCCCGGAGGGAGAGCATGTATATTTAGCCTCTCCTACATAGAAAGCTGCATCGAAGACATTGAACCCAAGATCTTCACTAATTGATCTTGGACAAAGCCACCACTATTACCACCGCCTTTCCACACTCATGGTACTGTTAGTTTAGTTTGTTTTATTGCTGCAGCACTAACATTTATTCCGTGTATTTTATTGTTCTACAAAGTCACATCTCATACCCGTTATCGCTCTAGTTTTATTTTCTAGATATTGCAAACGCTTAGTGTGCGTAGAGTTGTATCAGTGGTTGATAGAACTTGAGAGAATGTTTATCCTACCTTTAGCTCCTCGTTGGGTTCGACACTCTTACTTATCGAAAAGGCTACATGCGATCCCCTATACTTGTGGGTTATCAAGACCTTTTCTGGCGCCGTTGCCGGGGAGCCATAGCGTAGGTGAATATTTTCGTGTGCACTTGTTTGCTTTATCTCTAAGTAGTTTTACTTCCTGTACCTAGTTGTTCTCTATCTCTTGTATGGATAGGGAATGCGAATTACAAAAAAATTAGTTGTACTTCTTATATAAAAAATAAAAAATGTTTTCAGAAAAGAAAAGTGATTGGAAAGATGAGTAATGGTGAAGTGGGGGTCGACCTTGAACACTTGTGTTCATGCCTGCGAAACCAAAACAATTCTTTCCATGGAAGCTTTTCATTAAAAACTTGTAAATAGTGTATAGTGTATATAGTGTATATAGTGTACATATCCCGCTGTAAATAGAATGTATAGATAACCCCTAGTTTGTTATGCAAGTTTGTCACTATGCTGCCTAGAAAACAGATTTCCTGTGCTCCACTGTAGAAAATTTTAAAAATCACCAGAACGTGATCTTGATCTGAAATTTCTTGAGTGCATAGTAGTGCTTGCTATCTAACTTTCGTTAGTTCTGACTTTTCTGATTTGAGGTACGTAGATAGATCTAATAATTCAATCTTTACGGACTGATTCTGTTGAGACAGATTTCCTGTGCTGTGCTGCAAAAATTCGTGAAAAATCTCAGTATGGCATTTTGATCTGAATTTTTTTGTGCATAGACCTGAGGTTATGATCTGTCTTTCATTAATCATGAGTTTTTCGATTTGAGCTACGTAACTATCTCATTGAGTGACATCTTTACAGAGTGTTCAGTTTTGACAGATTTCTATTCTCTTTGTTTAAATATTGTACTTAGGATTCAAAAGTTTCCTTCGTTTTCGACGTACGATTGAAATAATAAGAAACCTCAGTATTACAGTGGCTAAATATTTGATAGATTTTATAGAAATTAGGGATACTTGAACACTTGTGGATTTTATTTAATGAGTACTAACCTACTAATGAGTTTTGTGAAGCTTTATGTGGATGCAGTTTTTAAGTTCCAATCAATATGGTGATATGAGATGAGCAAGAGGATGCAAGAGCTCAAGCTTGGGGATGTGTAGATGGATCCCAAGAGAATATTCAAGAAGATGCAAATATCTAAGCTTGGGGATGCCCAAGGCATCCCCTATTCATCAACCAACATGAGGTTGTCTCCTTCAAACTCAATATTACCCATCCACATGTAAGCATTGTATATAGTTGCTTTTATTATCTTTGGTTTTATCCTATTTAGTTTTATTAGGTTCTTTATTTGGTTCTTGTTTCTTTGTCAGTTTCACTTATAATTGGAAAACAACAAAAAAAAAGGGGGTTTGAGAGCTCCATCAAATAATCATGCCCATCTTAAATGGCTATAAAGAAAGAGCTTTATGGGAGACAACCCAATATGTTTATATTTCTGTTATTTACTGCTTTGTTGAGTCTTGGAAGTCATTACTACTGTAATGACCTCTCCTTATCATGTTTGTTTTGTTTTTGTGCCAAGAATTGCCTCTAATGGTAAGAAAGTGGTATTTGGGGGATTTGCAATCTTGTTTACTGTTTCTGGTTCGTCACGAGAAAAATCGCCAAAAATCACCAGAACGTAAGTTTGAGCTGCCAATTTACGAGCATCTTCCCCAGGTATTTATCTAACTTTCATTAGTTCAGAGTTTTTCGAGTTACGCAGCGTAACTATTTTTCAAAAATCATTTTTTACGAACTGTTCTGTTTTGACAGATTCTTGCACTGTTTTGCATTTGCATCTTTTTGCCCACCTTTTTGAGTTCTCTTGATCAAAGAACCTTATTGAAGTTGTGCTACAGTATCTAATGCTTATTAAAATGCTTTTCATATGTCATACTGAACTTTGTAGATTTGATTAATATTATCATTGCACTAACGCTGCTAATGAGATTTGTGATGAGTTTTGTATGAAGGAAGTTTTCAAGTGTAGGAAAGAAGAATGATGAGATGAGATGAAGAATGGACAAAAGCTCAAGCTTGGGGATGCCCATGTCACCCCAAGATATATTCAAGAAGTACAAGCGTCAAAGCTTGGGGATGCCCAAGGCATCCCTTCTTCATCAATAAAAATATCAGGTCCTGTTTCTGTTCACTATATTTTTATTGCTTCATAAACTATGTGTTATTCTTGGAGCGTCTTTATTTTCTATTGTGTATTTTGTTTTAAATAAAGTTGGCACCATCATACCATGTTTGTTTGGGAGAGAGACACGCTCCGTTTTAATTGTATGAACGCTCTAGTTTTCACTCTTATTGTTCAACGAGCGTTTTATTTTTGCTAGTACTGCGTTTAGCTCTGGTTTTTCACTCCTATTTTTTTCAGAGCTTGTTAGTATGCTTCAGTTATATATGATTAGCTCTCTGATCTTTAATGAATATTATAAATGAGAGTTATTTCAAATAAGTTGATTGGTGTTGGATACGAGTAAAAAGGTTTCATATTAATAGTGATGCAAATGGAAGATCTCCTCTGATGTTTCAATTGGGTTGAATTGATCATTTAGTTTAGACTTTTAATATCACCATATGCTTTAATTAATAAGTTTTGTCGCTATGCATGATTATGACCATTATTGCTCTCTTAGTTGGTCGCTATCTTTTTTTTGCTAGCCTTCATTCTGTACTGAGTATGATCTCTACTCGTGCATCCAACCACCAAAAACCAAAATATGCCAAAAGTGTCCACCATACCTACCTATATGTGGTATTTCACCGCCACTCCAAGTAAATTTACATGTGCTACCTTTAAAACCTTCAAAATAATTCCTTGTTTTTGCAATACATAGCTCATGGGAAAGTAGCCTAAAAAATATTGTGGTGAGGAATATGTCACTTATGTATCTTAGTTCTTATAAGCTGCTTGTTGTGTGGCAACCATGCTGACATGGGGACACCATCATCATATTTTTGATAAATATCATGTGAGTTACTATGCATGTCCGTCTTGTCTGAAGTAAAGGAGATAACCATGATAAAATGTTAGAGTATGCATATTGTTAGAGAAGAACATTGGGCCGCTAACCAAAGCCATGTTTACATGGTGGAAGTTTCAGCATGGACATTAAAACCTCAAAAATCTCTTATGAGAAATTTATGTTGCCAAAAGCTTTAAGCTTAAAGAGGAGTCCATTTGTCTGTTGTCCATGTTGTCCCGGTATGGATGTCTAAGTTGAGAATAATCAAAAGCGAGAAATCCAATGCGAACTTTCTCCTTAGACCTTTGTACAGGTGGCATGGAGGTACCCCTTTGTGAAACTTGGTTGAAACATATGTAATGCGATGATAATCCATGGAAATCCGAGCTAATTAGGATAAGGTGCGAGCACTATTAGTATTCGATGCATGAAGCTTGCAACTTATAGAAAGTTTTATACATAACCTATATTACTTATTGCTACCGTTGACACAATTGCCTCTCTTAAAATTTTATATCTCTATATTTTTAAAATAAAAAGCTCTAGCACATGTTTAATCTCTGCTTCCCTCTGCGAAGGGCCATTCTTTTACTTTTATGTTGAGTCTTCATCTTCTAAGTTATATGCACCGTCTTATGAGAGCATAGTTGTCATTCTTAGTTCTATGTGCATGGTCCCAAAATTATTATTGATTGAATCATGAATGTGTTATTACTTGTTTTTAAATTATTTGTATCTAGTCATCCTTTGAACTTTGAAGGTGCATGTCACCTCAATAATTATTCTTTTTATCACTTACCTACTCGAGGACGAGCAGGAGTTAAGCTTGGGGATGTTGATACGTCGCAAACGTATCTATAATTTTTGATGTTCCATGCTTGTTTTACACCAATTACTATATTTTTTAAGGGACTAACCTATTAATAGTTGCAAAAGTACACAAGTTCTTGGTTTCAACTTTGTTGTGCAGGAAATAGGCAAATATGAAAGGAAATAGCTCATTATGGTGAAATCTGGAATTTCCCGGAATCTGTCCCTGCTGAACACTTTTCAAAGATCGCTTCGAAACTCCATCAAAACGACGTCCAATGGAAAAGTCATAAACTATAAAGTTATAGATAATTTCAAACCGAACAATTTGGACATCTTATTCGTCCAGAACGGACAACGGATGCATCCGGCAGAGCAGAATTACTGCGGAGGTTCGTGCAGTCTCGGGACTCCGAAAGTTGGTGACGTATTTGACACAAACTCTTTCCATACCTGGATATTTCGGCCCAACCACGAGTTGTGAGGCTCATGAAGGACAGAGGGGAGTCCTAGGAAGGTTCTAGAGGTGCCCAAGAGCCCTTGGATCAAAGGGGCATCCATCCCATGGCCTAGATTGCATCTCCAACACTATATATTGATGGGAAACCCTATTTTTGGAGGCCCCCAAGCATTGTCACGAAAATCCTCCTCCTTGGCAGCCAAGGAGGGGGAAACACTCATCTACACCAGCACCAACTCAAGGAAGAAGAAGGCTAAGGGGCGGCGCTCCCCCATGATGCCGGCGGCGGGGAAGGAGTCCCCCGCGCCGCCGCCGGCGCCGCCCACGCCTCCGCCTCCCGGCGTTCCTCGCTGAGCCCTCCAACGTCTTCACCGCCATCTCCATCACCAACTCCTCATTCTATTCAGTGGTCCATCCTCTCAGAAACCTCTGTACCGCCATATGTAAACATGGTGTTTGATGCTATAAGTTATAAACCTATGATCTATGTCATGTTGCCATAGTTTATTTGTTCTTTGATTGATTGGTTGTTTCTCTTTGGTTCATTAGAGTTGTATGTTGATATGTTACCGTCCTTGGTGCCCATTATATTTGTGCGCGCATGGATCAAGCACCATAGGGTTGGTAGTACTTGTATACTAGAAGGGGAAGTTCTGCCGGAGTGACATAAACCTAAGGACGCGAACCGGATAGTTGCATGTATGGGAGTAAGAGGACCATTTACTTAAGGCTATGGTTGGGGAAACCTTAATGCTTGCTAGTATTTACGGATGTTTGCTAGCAAGCCAATCATATAGTACTTGTAATCCCGGAGGGAGAGCATGTATATTTAGCCTCTCCTACATAGAAAGCTGCATCGAAGACATTGAACCCAAGATCTTCACTAATTGATCTTGGACAAAGCCACCACTATTACCACCGCCTTTCCACACTCATGGTACTGTTAGTTTAGTTTGTTTTATTGCTGCAGCACTAACATTTATTCCGTGTATTTTATTGTTCTGCAAAGTCACCTCTCATACCCGTTATCGCTCTAGTTTTATTTCCTAGATATTGCAAACGCTTAGTGTGCGTAGAGTTGTATCAGTGGTTGATAGAACTTGAGAGAATATTTATCCTACCTTTAGCTCCTCGTTGGGTTCGACACTCTTACTTATCGAAAAGGCTACACGCGATCCCCTATACTTGTGGGTTATCATGTACCTCTAGACATTCCAATGGCACGATTGCGAGTCATGTGAGTTTTGTTCGGCCACCTTGAGAGCTTGCAACTCGTGCACAACTTGTTGAGAGGTGAGAGAGGGGTAGCTTTCTCTTCCAAGGAGACTCTTGACATGAACGGGTTCAAACGGCATCATGCAATCGATATACTTGTCCTAGATCCAAAAATCATCAATATGTTGGGCACCCACATTCCGAAATGCATCGGCAACGGAGATGAGCCTTCGATACATCACTTGATGATCTTCATCCGGCAACCTCATGAATCCTTCGGCTTGATTCCGAAGAGCACTATACTTGTTTCTCTTCATGCTTTCACTTCCCATGAAGCTAATGGCCAAACGCTCCCATGCTTCCTTGGCGGTTGTGAAACTTCGAACAAGAGCCAAGTCTTTTGTCCCCACACTAGTTTGAATCATGTGCAAGGCAATCGAGTTGAGTTGGTTATCAACCTCTTCTCTTCTAGTCAATGTTTCGGGGTTGTAAGGCTTGTACCTTTCCAAGATGATTCTCCAAAGTTCATTGGAGGCACTGTACACATTAGAGCGAAACTTAAATTGCCATGTACTGAAATCTTTATCATTAAATTTAGGTGCATCACCCCTAGTGTTTATATGAGGATGGGGAACCGGGATATCGGGTGAGCGGAAAGGTGGAGCCACATTATTGTAGCTCACATCCGCACTAGATGCTCTAGGAGAAGCATTGGGGGCTTTATTATTGTCTAAGTTATCAACATCCAAGAGTAGGCTAGGAGAGGGTGTTCCCAAAGCATCTCCCTTTTCTAACGCACTCTTGCCCCTTTCCTCTATGACGAGGATGGCGGAGGGAGCCAGCGGCAAACGGTCGGAAATCATTTTCATCATGCTTTCCGTTTGAGCTTCCATGGCGGACCTTGATGTCTACGTTCCCCCTCCTTTCCTGTAGACAGTGTTGGGCCTCCAAGAGCAGAGGTTTGTAGAACAGCAGCAAGTTTTCCCTTAAGTGGATCACCCAAGGTTTATCGAACTCGGGAGGAAGAGGTCAAAGATATCCTCTCATGCAACCCCGCAACCACAAAGCAAGAAGTCTCTTGTGTCCCCAACACACCTAATAGGTGCACTAGTTCGGCGAAGAGATAGTGAACATGGTATGAATATATGATGAGTAACGGTGCGAAAATAGCTTGGCGGCGTGTAGTTGATGGTGGTAGTATTGCAGCAGAGTAATTAGAAACAAGAAACAAAAGTAACGGTATTTAGGAACAAGGCCTAGGGATTACACTTTCACTAGTGGACACTCTCAACATTGATCACATAATGAATAGATAAATGCATACTCTACACTTTTGTTGGATGATGAACACATTGCGTAGGATTACACGAACCCTCAATGCCGGAGTTAACAAGCTCCACAATAATGCTCATGTTTAAGTAACCTTTAGTGTAAGATAGATCAACGCTAAAACCAAGTACTAGCATAGCATGCACACCGTCACCTTCATGCATATGTAGGAGGAATAGATCACATCAATATTATCATAGCAATAATTAACTCCATAATCTACAAGAGATCATGATCATAGCACAAACCAAGTACTAACACGGTACACACACTGTTACACACGTGCAGGAGGAATAGAACTACTTTAATAACATTGCTAGAGTAGCACATAGATAGTAGTGATACAAAACTCATATGAATCTCAATCATGTAAAGCAGCTCATGAGATCATTGTATTGAAGTACATGGAGAGAGATTAACCACATAGCTACCGGTACAGCCCCGAGCCTCGATGGAGAACTACTCCTCCTCATGGGAGCAGCGGTGATGAAGAAGATGGTGGAGATGGCGGTGGTGTCGATGGAGAAGCCTTCCGGGGCACTTCCCCGCTCCGAGGTGCCGAACAGACTCGTCTCCCATCTTGGCCTCGCGGCGGCGGCTCTGGAAGGTTTCTGTGGTTTTCGCCAATCCGTGTAGGGTTTCGATCCAGGGGCTTCTTAGGCGAAGAGGCGGCGCAGAAGGTCGAGGGCACGACACCATAGGGCAGCGCGTGGCCGGGCGCGCCGGCCTATGGTCTGGGGCCCTGCCCCCTCCGGTCCTTCCTGTTCTGGATGCTTCCGGTGAAAATAGGAACTTGGGCGTTGATTTCGTCCGATTCCGAGAATATTTCGTTACTAGGATTTGAAACCAAAAACAGAACTGGCACTTCGGCATCTTGTTAATAGGTTAGTTCAAATGCACGAATATGACATAAAGTGTGCATAAAACATGTCAATAATGTGGCATGGAACATAAGAAATTATCGATACGTCGGAGACGTATCAGCATCCCCAAGCTTAGTTCTGCTCGTCCCAGCAGAAAACGATAACATGATAATTTCTGAGTGACATGCCATCATAATCTTGATCATACTATTTGTAAAGCATATGTAGTGAATGCAATCAAAACAATGTATATGACATGAGTAAACAAGTGATAGCAAAGACTTTTCATGAATAGCACTTCAAGACAAGCATCAATAAGTCTTGCATAAGAGTTAACTCATAAAGCAATAATTCAAAGTAAAGATATTGAAACAACACAAAGAAGATTAAGTTTCAGCGGCTTTCAACTTGTAACATGTATATCTCATGGATATTGTCAACATAGAGTAATATAATAAGTGCAATAAGCAAGTATGTAGGAATCAATGCATAGTTCACACAAGTGTTTGCTTCTTGAGGTGGAGAGAAATAGGTGAACTGACTCAACATTGAAAGTAAAAGAATGGTCCTCATAGAGGAAAAGCATCGATTGCTATATTTGTGCTAGAGCTTTTATTTTGAAAACATAAAGAGAGCATAAAAATAAAGTTTTGAGAGGTGTATGTTGTTGTCAACGAATGGTAGTACTCTAACCCCCTTGCCACAAACCTTCAAAGAGCGGTTCCCATTTTATTTTATTTTTGGATGGCACTCCTTCCAACCTTTCTTTCACAAACCATGGCTAACCGAATCCTCGGGTGCCTGCCAACAATCTCATACCATGAAGGAGTGCCTTTTATTTTAGTTTTATTATGATGACACTCCCCAACCTTTGCTTACACAAGCCATGGCTAACCGAATCCTTCGGGTGCCGTCCAACAATCACATACCATGGAGGAGTGTCTATTTTTGTTAATTAATTTGGGACTGGGAATCCCATTGCCAGCTCTTTTTGCAAAATTATTGGATAAGCGGACGAAGCCACTAGTCCATTGGTGAAAGTTGCCCAACAAGATTGAAAGATAAACACCACATACTTCCTCATGAGCTATAAAACATTGACACAAATCAGAGGTGATAAATTTTGAATTGTTTAAAGGTAGCACTCAAGCAATTTACTTTGGAATGGCAGAAATACCATGTAGTAGGTAGGTATGGTGGACACAAATGGCATAGTGTTGTTTGGCTCAAGGATTTGGATGCATGAGAAGTATTCTCTCGATACAAGGTTTAGGCTAGCAAGGTTGTTTGGAGCAAACACAAGTATGAACTAGTACAGCAAAACTCACATAAAAGACATATTACAAGCATTATAAGACTATACATCGTCTTCCTTGTTGTTCAAACACCTTACTAGAAATTATCTAGACCTTAGAGAGACCAATTATGCAAACCAAATTTTAGCATGCTCTATGTATTTCTTCACTAATAGGTGCAAAGTATATGATGCAAGAGCTTAAACATGAGCACAACAATTGCCAAGTATCACATTACCCAAGACATCATACCAATTACTACATGTAGCATTTTCCAATTCCAACCATATAACAATTTAACGAAGAGGAAACTTCGCCATGAATATTATGAGCTAAGAACACATGTGTTCATACGAACCAGCGGAGCATGTCTCTCTCCCACACAAGCATTTATTCAAACACAAACAAAAACAAAAGCATACAGACGCTCCAAGTAAAGCACATAAGATGTGACCGAATAAAAATATAGTTTCAAGAGAAGGAACTGATAATTTGTCGATGAAGAAGGATGCCTTGGGCATCCCCAAGCTTAGACGCTGAGTCTTCTTGAAATATGCAGGGATGAACCACCGGGCATCCCCAAGCTTAGAGCTTTCACTCTTCTTGATCATAGTATATCATCCTCCTTTCTTGACCCTTGAAAACTTCCTCCACACCAAACTCGAAACAACTCATTAGAGGGTTAGTGCACAATAAAAATTAACATATTCAGAGGTGACACAATCATTCTTAACACTTCTGGACATTGCATAATGCTACTGGACATTAGTGGATCAAATAAATTCATCCAACATAGCAAAAGAGGCAATGCGAAATAAAAGGCAGAATCTGTCAAAACAGAACAGTTCGTATTGACGAATTTTAAAATGGCACCAGACTTGCTCAAATGAAAATGCTCAAATTGAATGAAAGTTGCGTACATATCTGAGGATCATGCACGTAAATTGGCTTAATTTTCTGAGCTACCTACAGGGAGGTGGACCCAGATTCGTGACAGCAAAGAAATCTGGAACCGCAGTAATCCAAATCTAGTACTTACTTTTCTATCAACGGCTTAACTTGGCACAACAAAACACAAAACTAAGATAAGGAGAGGTTGCTACAGTAGTAAACAACTTCCAAGACACAAAATAAAAATAGAGGTACTGTAGCAAAATAACACATGGGTTATCTCCCAAGAAGTTCTTTTCTTTATAGCCATTAAGATGGGCTCAGCAGTTTTAATGATGCACTCGCAAGAAATAGTATGTGAAGCAAAAGAGAGCATCAAGAGGCAAATACAAAACACATTTAAGTCTAACATGCTTCCTATGCATGGGAATCTTGTAAATAAACAAGTTCATGAAGAGCAAAGTAACAAGCATAGGAAGATAAAACAAGTGTAGCTTCAAAAAATTTTTTAGTAACATGAAAATTTCTACAACCATATTTTCCTCTCTCATAATAACTTTCAGTAGAATCATGACCAAACTCAACAATATAACTATCACATAAAGCATTCTTATCATGAGTCTCATGCATAAAATTATTACTCTCCACATAAGCATAATCAATTTTATTAGTTGTAGTGGGAGCAAATTCAACAAAGTAGCTATCATTATTATTCTCATCAAGTGTAGGAGGCATAGTATAATCACAACAAAATTTACTCTCCATAGTAGGTGGCACAAAAGACCACTATCATTATCATCATAAATAGGAGGCAAAGTATCATCAAAGAAAATTTTCTCCTCAATGCTTGGGACTAAAAATATCATGAAAACCAGCTTCCCCAAGCTTAGAACTTTCTATATTATTGTCAACAATGGTGTTCAAAGCGTTCATACTAATATTACTACCAGCATGCAAAGAAGATTTCATAGGTTTTTTAATTTTCGCATCAAACAATCCATGTTTTAAATCAGGAAATAGAATAAGAAGCTCACTCTTGTACATTATGCCAAACTATTGTAAACAAGAAACAACAAGATGCAATTGCAGGATCTAAAGGAAATAGCTTCGAGCACACACACGACGGCAACAGAAAAATACTTTACCTGAGACCGTAGTATGAGAGCCTTTTACCTTTCCTCCCCGCAACGGCGCCATAAAAGTGCTTGATGTCTACGTTCCCTCCTTTTCCTAGATGTTGGGCCTCCAAGAGCAGAGGTTTGTAGAACAGCAGAAAGTTTTCCCTTAAGTGGATCACCCAAGGTTTATCGAACTCGGGAGGAAGAGGTCAAAGATATCCCTCTCATGCAACCCCGCAACCACAAAGCAAGAAGTCTCTTGTGTCCCCAACACACCTAATAGGTGCACTAGTTCGGCGAAGAGATAGTGAAATACAGTGGTATGAATATATATGAGCAGAAGCAACGGTGCTAAAATAGCTTGCTGGCGTGTAGTTGATGGTGGTAGTATTGCAGAATAGTAACGCAAAGAAACAAACAAGCAAATAGTAACGCAAGGAAATATTTAGGAACAAGGCCTAGGGATTACACTTTCACTAGTGGACACTCTCAACATTGATCACATAACAGAATAGATAAATGCATACTCTACACTTTTGTTGGATGATGAACACATTGCGTAGGATTACACGAACCCTCAATGCCGGAGTTAACAAGCTCCACAATAATGCTCATGTTTAAGTAACCTTTAGTGTAAGATAGATCAACGCTACTAAACCAAGTACTAGCATAGCATGCACACTGTCACCTTCATGCATATGTAGGAGGAATAGATCACATCAATATTATCATAGCAATAATTAACTCCATAATCTACAAGAGATCATGATCATAGCACAAACCAAGTACTAACACGGTACACACCGTCACCATTACACACGTGCGGGAGGAATAGAACTACTTTAATAACATTGCTGAGTAGCACATAGATAGTAGTGATACAAAACTCGGATGAATCTCAATCATGTAAAGCAGCTCATGAGATCATTGTATTGAAGTACATGGAGAGAGATTAACCACATAGCTACCGGCACAGCCTCGATGGAGAACTACTCCCTCCTCATGGGAGCAGCAATGATGAAGATGGTGGTGGAGATGGCAGCGGTGTCGATGGAGAAGCTTCCGGGGGCACTTCCCCGTCCGGCAGGTGCCGAACAGAGACTCCGTCCCCTGCATCTTGCCCGCCGGCGGCGCTCCGGAAGGTTTCGTGGTTTCGCCAATCCGTGTAGGGTTTTCTCGATCCAGGCTTTATAGGCGAAGAGGCGGCAGAAGGTCGAAGGGCGACGACACCATAGGCGGCGCGGCCGGGGCCCGCCGCGCCGCCTATGGTCCTGGGGCCTGGCCCCCTCCTGGTCCTTCCCGGTGTTCTGGATGCTTCCGGTGAAAATAGGAACTTGGGCGTTGATTTCGTCCGATTCCGAGAATATTTCGTTACTAGGATTTCGAACCCAAAAACAGCAGAAAACAGAACTGGCACTTCGGCATCTTGTTAATAGGTTAGTTCCAAATGCACGAATATGACATAAAGTGTGCATAAAACATGTAGATAACATCAATAATGTGGCATGGAACATAAGAAATTATCGATACGTCGGAGACGTATCAGACCTCAAGGATGTTTCCACCGACTTGAGATCATCCGTGGAGACCGATTTCGCGGCCCCTTCCATACCCTCATTTTCCGGCATACTCTTAGGCGGTTAAGCCCAAAATAAGAGCCAAGGCTCTGATACCAATTGAAAGGATCGTATGTCGCACCTAGAGGGGGGTGAATAGGCGCTAATCAATTTTTAGTTCTTTTTTTAATTTAGGCCTGACACAAAGGTAAATTCTTTAGATATGCAACTATGTGAATTTACCTATATGACAAGGCCAACTACTAAGCAAGATATAGCTACGCAATATATAGAAGAGATAATTGGATAGAGGTAACCGAGAGTGGAGCACGCGGAGACACGGAGTTGATTCCCGTAGTTCCCTTCCTTTGCAAGAAGGTATGTCTACGTTTGGAGGAGTGTGGTCGCTACGAAAGCCAGACCAACGCCACGGCCACTTCTCTGTGAGCACCGCCATGAAGGCCTAGCCCACTTCCACTAAGGGATTTCCTCGAGGCGGAAACCGGGCCTTACAAGGTTCTTGGGGCACACATCCACAACCAAATTGGAGGCTCCCAAATCTGTAACAACACAACAATCAACAACAAAGAACTAGGGATCCAAAGACGAACAATAGCAAGGGGGCCCTCAACAAAATGAGGGGGGAATGCAAATCGCTTTGGTGAAGATGTATATCGGGGTCTTCTCCTTCAATTCTCCAAAGCACAAAGGATTTGGGTGGTTGAGGGAGGAGATCTGACGATTTTGGTGTTCTTGGTGGCTCAGCAATGGTGGAGGAAGACTTTAGGGTTTGAGCAACCTTCCAAGGTAGGGGAAGGGTCCTTTTTGTACCCCACCAACTATTCTGCCCGTTGGAAGCCATTTGGCGGCAGTGCCGGCCCTGAATTGGCGGCAGTGCTGGCCCCTTCAGAAACAGGTCCAGTTCATCGACAGAGCAGGCCGGCAGTGCCGGGGTGCACCCACCGGCAGTGCCGGCCCAACTCCACCGGCAGTGCCGGCCACAGGAAAAGCTCCAGCTCTACCCTTTTCTCCTTTTTGAGTGGATCGGGATTATCGGACGTGGTACTTTTCTTTATTTGTCAATCACTTAGCACACAATTAGATTGTCACCGGTGTTGTAAACAAACAAGCAAAACCCTAGAGATCAAGAAATGCTCTTTCACCTAGGCACTTATATAGGGGTTCAGGACGACCAGAAGTCGAAAAACAACAATAATAACCGACCCAGATCGGGATCTGGTCGAGACTGACTCGGACACGGCTGGCCTGGGGGCCGGTCGACCGGGCCAGGGGCCGGACGGGCCGGTTGGAACCGGACCTGTCATTGGGCTGGAACCGGGCAGGGGTGCCAGGGCTTCTGGACATGGCCCGGTTGGCACCAGCATAGGACCCGGTGGGCGCCGGGCTCATCCGGCGTGGGGGCCGGTATGGCCGGGCGTGGGGCCGGACCGGTCGGTGTGGCGGCCGGTTGGACCGGGCGTGGCGCCGGCCTGAACCTTCTCTTCCTCCTTCGCGTATGCCTCCCTCTCCTCCCTCGCGCGTCCATGAGATGTCTTCATGTCCAGCTACTCCTCTCCTCGTGCAATGTTTGATCCATCTTTGTACCTGATCATACACAAGTAAAAGGACTTAGGAAGTATAAAATTATCATCGATCAAAGTGCCATTTAGGAGTGAATTCACCTGCTATTTAAGTAGCTTCGCACGAGCCCTTGTAATGGGTCCAATCCTGACTTCATTGGACTTGAGCTTCACAGCAGCTTCGTCTTCATCTTGTAATGACGGAGGTAGTAGTTTGGTAGGAATATCCTCATCACAACTTCTATAAGGATGAGACTTGAACAGACGACATACCCTAATTACTGCACCTTAATCCGAGGAGGAAATAAGAAAGTTTTTTTTTCAACTGCAACACAAAAAGCTCCCGGTTTAGATGGGTTTTCAGCTGATTTCTACCATAACTTATGGGATGTCATTAAATTGCACCTTCTAGATTTGTTAAGCTTTATGCATGATAGATTTCTCCTGAAATTTTGTGAGATAATTTTAATACCTAAGAAACAAAGCAGAAAGAATCCAACAACATCTGCCCGTATGTATTTTTAATGTTAGTTTTAAAAGTTTCACCAAGGTTGCAACAATCAGGATAAACATAGTGGCAGATCATGTGTTTCATCCGGCTAAGGCTACGTTTATGCAAGCTCGTAACATTCTATATGGGGTGGTTATCCTTCATGAAACAGTCTACAAGTTCATAACAAAATTTTGAATTGGTAATTTTAAAAATTGATTTTTTGAAAGTCTATGACCAAATCAAGTGGTTTTTCCTCCAACAGATTCTCACAATGAAAGATTTTTCTACAGAGTAGCGTACTTTGATTCATAGATTTTTGTCACGGGTTAGTGCTGCCATTGAACTCAATGTTGACATTGTAAAATACTTCCAGACAAAGAAAGGAGTATGATAGGGCGGTCCATTATTGGCAATGTTTTTTAATATAGTGGTTGATGCTTGTCATCATGATTGGGCATGCAAAATATGATGGCCATATTGTAGGTGTGATTCCTCATATTGTTGAAGGTGAATTATCTATCCTACAATATGTTGGCGATACAATCCTTTTTATCGAACATGACATCGAAAACACAAGGAATATGCAGTTAATTTTGTCAGCTTTCGAGCAACTATCAGGTATAAAATTAATTTTCATAAGAGCAAATTGTTTTGTTTCGATGAGGCTCAAGACGAGGCCAAACATTCTGCCGAGTGATGTCTACGCCCCCTCCTTTTCCTGTAGACAGTGTTGGGCCTCCAAGAGCAGAGGTTTGTAGAACAGCAGCAAGTTTTCCCTTAAGTGGATCACCCAAGGTTTATCGAACTCAGGGAGGAAGAGGTCAAAGATATCCCTCTCATGCAACCCCAACCACAAAGCAAGAAGTCTCTTGTATCCCCAACACACCTAATAGGTGCACTAGTTCGGCGAAGAGATAGTGAAATACAGTGGTATGAATATATATGAGCAATAGCAACGGCACGAAAATAGCTTTTGGCGTGTAGTTGATGGTGGTAGTATTGCAGTAGTAACACAAGAAAAAAGTAACAAGCAGCGATAGCGTATTTAGGAACAAGGCCTAGGGATTATACTTTCACTAGTGGACACTCTCAACATTGATCGCATAATAAATAACTCTTTCTCATATGTGCTACATACACTCTTTTGTTGGATGATGAACACATTGCGTAGGATTACACGAACCCTCAATGTCGGAGTTAACAAGCTCCACAATAATGTTCATATTTAAATAACCTTAGAGTATAATAGATCATTGCAAAATAAACCAAGAACTAACATAGTGCACACACTGTCCACATTACACTATGAAGGAGGAATAGATCACATCAATACTATCATAATGATAATTAACTCCACAATCTACAAGAGATCATGATCATAGCCTACAACAAGAACCACATGGTGCACACACTAGTCACCTTTACACCATGCAGGAGGAATAGACTACTTTAATAACATCACATGAGTAGCACACAACTAGTAGCGATACAAAGCTCATATGAATCTCAATCATGTAAAGCAGCTCATGAGATCATTGTATTGAAGTACATAGGAGAGAGAGTAACCACATAGCTACCGGTACAGCCCCGAGCCTCGATGGAGAACTACTCCTCCTCATGGGAGCAGGTGATGAAGATGGCGGTGGAGATGGCAGCGGTGTCGATGGAGAAGCATTCCGGGGCACTTCCCCGTTCGGCGGCGTGCCGAACAGAGACTCTGTCCCCGATCTTGGCTTCGCGATGGCGGCGCTCTGGAAGGTTTCGTGTTTCGTCAAACGCATCGTGTTTTCGCGACGGAGGCTTTAAATAGGCGAAGAGGCGGCGCAGAGGGGGGGGGGCCCACACCATAGGGCGGCGCGGCCCCCGGCCGCGCCGGTGGTGGGGCCCTGTGGCTTCCGCGGCTCTCGGGTGTTCTCGGATGGTTCCGGAAAATAGGAACCTGGGCGTTGATTTCGTCCGATTAGAATATTTCCTTACTAGGATTTCTGAAACCAAAAACAGCAGAAAACAGGAACTACGGCATCTTGTTAATAGGTTAGTTCCAGAAAATGCACGAATATGACATAAAGTGTGCATAAAACATGTAGATAACATCAATAATGTGGCATGGAACATAAGAAATTATCGATACGTCGGAGACGTATCACCGAGTTATTTGGCTACGGATATGATCAGGTCCTTGTTAGGTATTTGGATATTCCGATTCATTTCTGAAAACTCACAAATGCCCTATGTAAATTAGTGGAGTAGTGTCTACAATTAAGATTAAGTAGTGGGAAAGCTAAAATATTATCATTGGGAGGAAGATTGCTTATCATTAACCGGCACTAACTAACATGGTAATGTACATGATATTTGTTTTCCAACTTTCAATAGGAGTTTATATTTCCGATCAAGACTCTTTTGGCAAGGAGATAGTGTCTAAAGGAAATATCGACTGGCTAAGTGGTGTGTGATTCATCACGCTGAGGATCAAGGAGGGTTTGGGATTTATGACCTTGAGGTCAAGAATAGAGCTTAATATACACGATAGTGGGAATTCATAGTATGTACAAAACATTAATCCAGCCAAACATGCTGGCTGATAAAAAAATTGTGGAACATGAAGATTCCGCTCAAAACTAAGATATTTGCGTGATATCTTCGTCGAGGTGAAATCGTCACCAAAAACAACCTTGTTAAACATAATTGACATGGAAGTAAAAAAATTGTGTCGTCTTTCACCATAATAATATTACAAAACGCTTATTCTTCTACTACTCTTTTGCTAGATCTATATGGTAAAACATCCATATAGGTTCTACTTTATACCCACCAGGTAGCGTTGCGGATATATTGGGCAATTAGCTCAATGGTGTGGCTTATATGTTTGAACTACTTATTAGGGTCGGAGAGATTACCGTTATTTGGTCGCTATGGTTATGTACGAATGAAAAGGTTTTTGATGACAATAATTCTTCCCTCATTCATGCACCTCATTCATGCAGGTTATCAACCGGTGGATAGCTATGTTCCGTTCATGGTCGTCTCTACAGCGTATGGAGCATGGCGACCTGTTTATTGTTTCGATGAAGGGAATACATTAGTACACGAAGATATCAATTATACCCAGACTCTGCAACAACGTCATACCCCAATGGTAGTGCGGAGGCACGCAGCCGAAAAAAGAAGCTAACAAGGAAAGTCGTGTTATAGTGTTCCAGTCCTTACAACAACCAACACAAACACCACCATGACCACACCTGAAGTCCAAGTTCTCCAAAAAATGACTCGCTTGGATGTGTATACGCAGTTGGAGGATACTGCTAGGGATATTTTTTACCTACCATTTTTTTTTTGATAAAGGGCACTTTATTACTCAAAAGTTTTAATCAAATTACCCAGCATCTGCATAGCCGAAGATGTTCATAGCTGTCCAACAGTATAAAACACACCAAAACACTACAAGATTGCGGAAACAAGAACAACTAGTCATCAGAAAAGGCCACATGAGGCAAAATCCTACGATTATGTAGCCAACCATGTTGGGTAATAAACTCCTTAGCCGTTTCCTCCAACTATGTAGATGCCTCTGTAAAATGGTCGCGGTCCTCCAAGCGCTGGAGCGGCGGCCATGAACGGAGCAAAGTCATACACCGATAGATGACCTGCATTAGAGAAGAATTTTTATCATCAAAAATCTTGTCATTCCTACATAGTCATAGCAACCATATTATGGCAATCGCTCCCACTCTAATAAGAACCTTAAACCTAGAATTCATCCCATTTAGCCAATTGCTGAAAATATTTGCAATCCTTCGGGGATATAAGGTAGAGACTATCTAAATGATTGACCATATATACCTAGCTAACCGACACTGAAAGAAAAGATGTTTTATTGTCTTTTCTTCATGATAGAAAACATATTTCGTACAGTCATGTTAGTTGCATTTTGCAAGGTTACCTTTAGTAAGAATAGCGTAACGACGAAGGTCCCATGCAAAAAACCTTAGTTTTCAACATTATCTTCGTCTTCCAAATGTTTTTATTATTAAGCATCGGCTGAATGGGTTTAACTAAATCCTTATACATGGATCCTACCGAGAATACACCATTCTTGATAAGTCCCCAACAAACTTCATCAAATCGTGTAGCAACTAGACTAAGTTTAAGTATTGTAGCATCTCATTCCAAGAACCAACCGGGGTCCAACATCTATGGCAGCGTAATCTACGGATTAGTCGACCATCACCATAGGGGCCTTCGCAGTTTCTGTGATGTTTACTTGTAGTGTGCCTTTTATCTTTTATTTTTTTGTCAACACTTTTGAATGTGTGCCGTTGTGTGCATCTTTGTCATGCAGAAGCCCAGTATAATGCTTAAATCTTTTAAATAATAAAGCACACTTTATCGAGAGAATAAAAATCACATTCTTATTTGCTTGTTTCCTCTCGAAGTTTGCACTCACACAAAGTATGATTCGTAGTAGCTGTAAAAAAAGTATCATTCGCTGTATTATTATGTTATAGATTCAGTCGTACGACTGATTAGCCATATTATTATTGAAGCAAACCCTTTGTGCCAGTCAAACTAGATAGATGGACAAAGGGATTGAGGTGGAGAAGGGTATTGGGTGAATCTTTCACCCAATCCCCGTGAGATAATACTCAGCAAAACACCTGAAACCTCCACTGCCAAACAAGGCCTGAAGGACTAGCCAGCTAAGCAAAATTAGAAGTGCTTGACGGAGGATAATGGGATCTTGGTGGCGGCGCGCCCGAACGTTATGGGGCAGCAGCAGACGAACTGCAGGTTGAGGAAGCTGCAGAAGCCCCTCTCGTTGCCGAGCCCGATCCGGACGCAGTGCTCCGTGCACATGTCCTCACTGCACGGCACCATCCGCTCGCACTTGGACGGGTCCGTCGACATCGGCATGGTCACCGCCTCCTTCTCCTGATGCGTCTCGCCGCCTGCACACAAGATCGCACACGTCGAGACCACATAGAAAGAGAACGTGGCAAAGTGCATGGAGTAATATTATGTGTGTTTTAGCAAAACAAAAGAAATATTGTGTTTTGCACGAAGCCGGAGATTCAGAACATACCTGTGGCGTGTGATGCGCAGCAGCACGACAGCAGCAGAGCGGCGGCGAGGAGGAGAAGAGCAGCCTTGGGACTGCTGGCCATTTTGGGTTAACGGACGGACAGATGGGAATGGGTTTCTTCTTCTTCTCGAAAAAAGAGTCCAATGTATAGTCTGTTATATCGTTTGCAGTGTTATTTGGTTGGACGTCGGGTTATATACACGCGCGATGGGTGAAAATTAGCACTGGATTGATATGCCTGTGAATCACGTGGTAAATCTGCTTGAGATTTTCTTGGTATATTAATGCAGAGATTTTCTCTTCTATGCCTTCGAGTGAATTGTACTACTCAAATACTTGTTGTAGATTTAGGCTAAATATAAGCCAAATTTTATCCAGATTTACTGAACTTGTGACACATATTTAGGGCCGGAGGGAATAATTAATTTGCATTCGCGATTTCGCGTGGTGGAATGATCTTGGCCGTGCTAAAAAAAGACAATCGAAATCTTACAGAATATGGACGAGATATTTGTATATATATCCTTACCATTGGCATTAACAGCTAGCATATTTTTCTGTCGCACCATTCTTTTTTTTCATGGTTCATCATATTTTCATTGATTGCATGTCAACATAATATTTGGAATGCTTAAGCTATTTACGATTTATAGGATAGACTTGTTCTTTTGACCAGGAGGATAGACGATTGATCTGGCAGTGTTCAAAAATCAAGTGACATGTCTATTTCAATATACGAGGATTGCACCGAGGAACGAAAGGAAAGCATACTTTAAGACCTGCAATTGGGCATGACCTTTGAGATTGTGAGCGACGTGCGAGGGTACTACAATGACAAATACGCAAAAGCAAAAGGATCTAGTGCGACGAGAAGAAACCCAAACATCAATGATAATCGAGATGTGAAGTACCTTGCTCTTTGTTGTTCTCACTAGGGCGAGACTCACTCGAACCCAAGAAATATATTGAAACCAAATTAACTACTGGCGCGATGGCAATTTTTCATCTTTCAACAGTCATTTTGGATTACATTAAACCCACATAAATCTTGGCTATTTAGATGCAACAAATGGTTGGACTTTTCATGTTAAGAGAAGGCTTGAGTTGAATGACCGACCTGGAATACGAGTAATCAAGAATTTTACTCTTTTGTTGTGGCTTTGGCAAGAAAGATATCGCAACTACCTTGAGAAAATAAGAAAACTGGAACTTGGAAGTGGTGACGCTAAGTCCGTTGGTGACTATTTTATGAACATGCAATCCGGCAATCCAATCGTTTCTAGTGCCATTGATGTTGAATTGTTGATGATGAATCTCCACCACGGAATGTTTTTTATTTATTAAAGTGGTGGGTTTACAAATTGCATGGAGGTCCAAACTGAAAGAAAAAGTGCAAGTACGACCTCCATTTTTACACAGAGCACCCTCGAACAAAAAGAGAAAAAAGCAATCAAGTCCTTCGAACCTTCTTCACCGCAGCTTGACGAACTCAACATCGCGGCTGTCAACACCGAGCAGTTTATGACCCTTTCAATGACAGTCATAACTATCGACGCCACATGCTTTGTGAGCAAATATGACACGCCGTTTGCTTGTGTTTGCTGCAGCGAATCATCATGCACAACCTGCGTTGCTATGATGTGCTTTATTGGTTATCAAGTGGTGATACTCAAACATTTGTTTGGTTGTTTGAAGCATGGCTGACGTGCACGTTAAATTGTCAACCAAAAGCTATCGTGACCGAGCGAGCATAAGCAAATAAGAATGATGTTCAAAATGTTTTTCCAGATTGCTAGATATAGTTGTTGCCTATGGCATATCACGGAGAAGATACTACCTGAGGAAGATGTGAAACATGATTGCTATTGGTTGTATTCCCTCCATACCGGTTTATAAGCACATTTCGAGATTTGAGAAGAACTTTGACCATTAATTTGATCAACAAGATATGAAATATTTACCACAAAAGTTATATCTTTGAAAACATCTTTTGCATACGAATCTAATGGTATAGTTTTTTATGCATATACATTATATTTGGTTGACCAAATTAATGGTCAAAGTTTTTCTTGAAACACATAATAGGCCAATAAACCGGTATGGAGGGAGTATATGATTTTTTAGGAGGGCGATTGTACCCTAACTCACCAGAGATCTTAGTGGGAGGCCTCAGTCTTTCAGAGATGCTCGTAGGACAGGATGTATGTATGCGTTCATATGGGTGAGCATATGCGTTTGTAAATGAGCGTCCGCGTTTCTTAAAAAAAACAGCGTCCTGTCATCGTGCTCGTCCACCCTCAGCGCCGGCGGTGCGGTTCCAGTTATATGTTCCCTGCCCGTCGATGTTCAAGTTGCTGGACCGACACGACATACGTACATATTATATGATCTGCACGGAGCAAACTTTAATGTTGTATGCACGCAAGAAGAAGAACTTTATTAACGCAGAAATGCTACGTAGGTCGTGTGCCTTTCGGCCACACTCTTAATTTACACGCACGTACAAAGAAAGAACTAGGAGGAGATGACTGGCGTCTTGGCGTCGGCGGCGGCGCGCCGGAACGGCACGGAGCAGCAGCAGTAGAAGTTGAGGCCGCGGTAGGTGCAGAAGCCCTTGGAGTCGTGCAGGCCGATGAGGACGCAGTAGTCATTGCAATTATCGGGGGTGCACCGGAACATCTCCGAGCACTTGGGGTCCGTGGTCCGCCCCGTGGTCGTCGCCGGCGCCGGCGCCGCCTTCACGTCGCCTGCAGGCACAGCACGTCAAGATCGACCACACAAGAAAGAAAACACGTAAAATGTTTGTACCAACAGGCAACGGCCAAGAGTTCCATGCCTTGAGTGGTGGCGTCTGGAGACGCGTAGCAGGACGAGACCAGGAGGCCGACGGCGAGGAGGAGGAGAGCTGCCGGAAGAAATGGCGACTTGGGACTGGCGGCCATTTTGGGTGGACGGAACGGATCGGAGCGGAGTGTCTGGAGACGGGATTTCTCTCTTTGTCTGTCCTGTGTACCGTGTGTTTTGCTCTGTGATTTTGGTGGGTGTAGCAGCTCTTATTTATAGGCTGGTAAATAAATTTGGGCGTGCGGGATCATCGGCTTGTGATTCGCCTCGCGAATGCCAGGGAATACGCTCTTAATGTTGTTTCCCCCAGTCAATGCTCAGTTAATTTGCCACATTTTGGCAGTAGAATCGCAACGAATAACAGCACACGATCTGTATCTCTCTCTCTCTCTCCTTTCTTCACGTACATAACTGCAATACTACCTCCATACCGGATTAATGGGCAATTACGCATTTCGAGTAACAAATTTGACTACTAATTTGATCAATAAAATATAAGATATATATCACAAAAATTATATTATTGAAAACATTTTTTGAATACGAATCCAATGGTATAAGATATATATCACAAATTTGACTACTAATAGGCTACAAGACAGCCCGGAAAACCACATGCTCAATCCATTTGTATTTACGAAACGGAAATGAATGTTAGCATACCGAATTGTCATGAACCGTTCAAAACTAGTGCGTGTAGAAAGTTATGCTGTAGACCAAAACACGTGTCTAGTATATCGATCACAACCGATCAAAGTGTCATTTCAAAGCTGTACCGTAGTACTATGATGTATCGCAGACAGCAAAACCTAACAGTTGGGAGTATGCGTTGCAAGTGTCGCTAACATTTCGCTCCATTATCAAAGTCACTGTTGGAAATGGTTCCTCTACTTTCTTCTGGTTTGATTGTTGGATTGGCAACATACCCCTCTCGGAGCGCTTCCCTGCCTTTTTTTCTCACTCTGTTAGGAAAAACGTTTGTGTTTCTTCCATCCTTAGCTCAGGCATCCAGAACAATTTAGGACCACGCTTGTCTAGTGCTTGTCATGGAAGACCTCCTTACGTTATCCACTTATTCTACGAATTTGGCTCTGTGGTTCTGCATTCCGATGAACCGGATCAACGAGTGAGCCACCTCTCTAATACCATGTTCTCGAACAAGTGTTTCTATGCCAATTCTTTCAAGCATCTACATGTGGATGTCTTGGCGAAAAAGGTCCAGAGAAACGCATACCCCTTGGAGTTCAAGATTTCCAGCTAGCTGGCTAGGCGTCGATGCCTCCCCACAAACGGAAGGAAGACGCTTCCGACATCTTCTAGCAACCTCTGCCTCCTACCCCTCCTATGTTCAAGACGAAGACACCGAGCATCTGCTCCTCAAATGCTCCATGGCGTGCGAAGTTTGGGCTGTGTTCTTCCCACAGTTCAGCTCCTTCCCGACGAGCTTTCACTTATGGTCTCTTCGCAGCCGCTCTTATGAGGACTCCACCATGATCACCGTTGTAGTCCCAGTCAAAACAAAAACTGTCGCTAACATCAGTGTACCATAAGCCGGTGTACCATAAGCCAGTGACGCAAAGTTTCCAGCCTCAAAGTCAGAGAATCCCATTCACATTTGCACAGATCAAATAGGAACAACACTAAGAATTCAGAACTTACTTTATAGGTCGCTCGCAAGGCTCAGCGATTTCACAACTGTCAAACGCCAATTGCAGTGAGTTCCAGTTAAGCACCCAAATGTTACATTTTACATCTCATAAGAACTAACAAGATGGAACACGGGAGGCAGCTTTAGGCCTTTTCTTCTATGTCCTTTTTTGGGCTACACACACCTATCGAGAGAAAATACAGTTTCTTCCTCAAACTCACCGCAACCATCACTAAACAGCTCAACCGCAAGGGGAACCAGCTACACTTCCTTATTCGCCTTGGGAGTACAACACAATCGATAACGCATAACATCGCCGAACTCAACTCATTCTATGACACGGCTGAAGAAATGTCAATTATCTGGAGAAGAAAAAGAAACTATCTAGGTGCATTTTCTTATTATTGCTACTTCCACAACTTGACAGAATTGTCGTGGCTCGCAGAAGCCACCATTCCAGTTACTGGTGATTGTGCCAACGCCGCAATAAGACCTTCATGAGCCTGTACCGTCATGCTTTGGTTCTTTACCATGTTCCATAGCTCCATAGACTGCACCGATAGAATGTTGATGAGAAATTTATAGTAAAGCACGCATACACAATATGTAACATGTTCTACGCAACAAAACCTGGGCATTACAAAACATATCAATTGGAGTTTCTGCTAGCAGGTGATAGTTAGATAAGAAATTACTAGTACGTATGTTATAAATTAGAGTAATTTCTTGTAAACAAAGAAGAAAATACTAAAGAAAGGTAAGTTTAAGGCCTTTAGACAGAATTCAAATATATATTATTAGAAGTTCAAAACTCAACGGAAGAGCAAGTACTACCTGGTAGCCTCCAATCACCAAGAGATTGGTATAACTTGGGTGGAACACACAAGAATGGAACTTATTTCCATTTGAGCTGACCTCATGAATGCACTCTCCTGATGATATTGACCAAACCTTTACTAGATCCTGGCTAACAGAAGCAAGGTACTCCCCGGTGTTGTCCCAGCACACTGACTGAACGTCTGTGTTATGGCCCTGAGATTAAAATCAAATCCTTAAGTTTCATGATTACTTGGCAAAATCAGATTGATTACATGCACAACTTCATTAAAAATCTCTCAATGCCGGAATGTTAAATGTGCATGTGCAGAAGAAATGGCAGAAGAAAGGATTGCAAAAGAACTTTTTTTTAGATAGAGAAAAGGCACTTGGCCTGGCTTTATAGAAAGCACACTGTGAAAGAACTTCTCAGTGAAAGGAATGAAACATTGACGTGGTGATTAACAACAAACCTGCAGGATGTACTTTTTGGTATGTGTGTCAACATCAAATATAGAAACAACATTTTCAGAAGCAGCTGCGAGAAACTGTCCGGTGTTAGGTTGAAAACGAACTTGAGCAGTACCACCCTGTCAGAGAGAAGTAGTCAGAATTATGAAATGGCAAATTATTCAATCATATTTTTTTGTTTATTAGATAAGTTCTTAAGAAACTTTTAAGGGGCCAGAAAGAAGAGTACTAACCTTTATAACACGCACACAGGCAAGCTGAGTCACGTTCCAGTATCGAATTTCACCATTGCCATCACAAGAGCACAAAAGGTCTGTCTTCTTTGGATGAAAATCTAGCGATGTGACATGACCATTATGCCCAGTAAATGTATGCTGAGAGTATCCAGGCTGCCAAACAAAAAAATCAAGTTTTAAGCAATATACAAATGCAAACAGACATACAGCCAATTCTAAACTCAGGTGTATGATGGTGGTACAATTAAACAATCACAACAGAGTGGACATACTGAACTCTGATTTCTTAATAGCACTTATATATATGCCTCTAATTTATTTTTACAATGATCAAGCCTCATATTATATCCGCACAAATAATATTGGGTAACTTGATATAACATGTACTGGGAGGCAGGGTGTGTGAGCATATGTTGCAAGAGGACGCAGTGAGGCACACCAAAATAGCCCACTAAGCAATAGCTTGCCACTAGTAGCACATACGAGTGCAATATTGGGCAAATTTTGGCTAAACTCGCTGGAAATCAGATTTCAGCAGTACAAAAGTTAAACTGGACAACACTTGTTCCAATTTCTTGTATCTTTACTAAAAAAGAAAAGAAAAGTATGAACTGCGCCAACACATGAGGAAACCTGGTGCTGACTGCCAAGTCTTATTCACCGTAACACTCAGTCTGGGTTTAAAATCCCATCAATACCCAGCCTGGTTTTCTATTTCTTTATCACTAACATGCTGTCTCACAGCTTAAGAGCATGACAACAGAAATGCCTAGCGTGGAAGTCGAACACGGTATATGATGGTTGTGCTCATGCAATCTTTTGCCACTAGGCTAGATGCATTCAACAGATTCCCAATGTGGTGCAGTGCCATTAATATACTAAACAACATTCAAGTTTGATTCACAAAATTCGAACATTTTTTTCTGAACTTCCAGAAATCTCACTCTTGTTTTTAACAGATATATTTTTCCTGGCACATAAATAAACTGACAAGCATAACTTACGTCTGCAGCGTTCCATAGTTTAATTGTTCTGTCAAAAGATGATGTTGCCATCTGCATGGAGATAGGTCTGAAACGGACATCAGTGATAATGCCAGTGTGCTCTTCTGGTAAATAGTGTGTCTGGAAAGTGTCCATGTTCCAAAGTACAGCCTGAGAGGAACAAAAATCAAGGAACCATACTCATAAATACCAACGGTGCAAAGGGGTTCCACTCTTAATAGGAAAAGGTTCACCAAAGTATGGCAGCTGCACATACCTTCTTTTCGTGTCCAGCACTAGCCAAGATCTTCCCGTCATACGAAAAGTTGCAGCATACTATCTTGCTGTTGCTTGTTCGCCAACAATTAACCTCACTAAAGGTAAAACCTAAAGAAAAAGGGCATGTCATACGATGTTTGAAAGATACTAGAAACATCAGAAATTCTACCTTTCGAAGCTGCTGGGTTAGGCTCTGTGGGGCCTCCTTTAAGTGCGGCAAAAATATCCCTGGCATCTCCATCATCATTGGACAAGAAAGATTCGACATTATCATCTAATGAGCCAACATCACCAAAAGGTTCAAGATCATCCTGTTAAAAATAACAAAGACCTTACATATTTTTCTGACATAGAATGATCATTAGATACATCCAACAAAACATATTATATGGAAAAGGTAAATGAGCTACCATTTGATTTGACGAGGATGCAAGTCCAGCTCCATCTGCGCCATACATCATTAAATTTTTTGGAACATGCCGCATATTGCCAGCCATTCCAAGTCCTTCAGGTGTATGTGTGGATGGAGTTGACGGCGGAGAGTTGGCAGAAGGGCCAACCGTATTTCCTGTTCCAGTACTATTTGCTGGGCCTGACGATGTAGTTTGCTTTCTTTTTCTATTGTTCTGGATATAAACAATTAAATACTTAGTAAAAAACACAGTAGATATAAGATGACCACGAGTACATCATAAAGAAGCAAATTTCAAGAATCATAAATTTAAAAATATTTTTTCTGGAAAACCAGTTCATTAGTCAGCATTAATTAATTCAAACTGAAATAGACCCAAAAATGGAAAATGAATCAGAGGTCAAATAACTTTTTGACAGTTACATGTATATAGAGTTGGGACACCTGGGTTGTGGATTGGAGTAGCCACCAACTAGTTTGAAATAGTTTGATAAAAGAAGAAAAGAAAATAAAAGATAACCTGTCAACAAACCACCCCAGCACCACTGGACAGGTGTGCAACCAGGGAAAAAAACAGGAAGAAAAGGTAAAGAAGACATTTGCAACCGTTAATATGATGGAGTTGGATATTGGAATTTTCTAAATGGAATACCTAAGTCAAACAGAAAGAAACAATACTATACTGTGTTGTCTTTTCCTGGCTTTTACTAGTAAACATCTTAATTCATATTGTGTGCTCTGTATTTCAGATAAATTAATAATAGAACTGAAACTTGTTGACAAAAGTGCAACAGTAGGGCGAAAGGCTTTTATTTCTAGACAGGTATAGAGTTTTAACTTTGTAGGAGTAAATTTGCACACTAATAAATTATCATGAATAAAAAGATAAATTCCAGGGGTAAATTTAAACATGGATTAACTTTCAAGAATAGAAAATATATCCCACAGACTGGGCAAACTGTCAAAACCTGTTGCATTTGCTGCTGTTGATTTTGCTGCTGCTGCTGTTGCTGGTTCTGCTGCTGCTGTTGCTGAAGTTGTTCCTGTGGTTGCTGAGAAGATGTTTGCTGCATCTGTATAATTTTCAGCTCTAGTTAGATTCCAACAATCTAGAGATAAATAAAACAATATCTTAAGATCAAACTCCACGCAAGGGATACACACTTGCAAAATAAACAAACCTTCATGAGATATTCTTGGTCTGGTCTAATTTTTGGTGAACTGGATTGCATTGGGGAACTAATGCATCCATCAGTCCCAACAGGTTGTCCGTCTTTACCATTCATGCCAACCCCCCTGGCTAGTGTTGTAAATCTACGGGGGTCCATATCTCCATAATGACTTGAGTTACCAAGGCTCCCTTGTACTTGAGCCTGTGCTAAGAGTTGCTGCTGTTGTTGCGGCGACATAAGTTGAAACTGTGACTGTGTTGAAAGAAATGGCTTCTGCATTTGAGCACCTAAATTTGGTCGAAGTTGGTCTATTCCCTGTAAGAAGGTTATTAGATTCCAGAGCAAAACATGAATATGGCAGACAATAAATATATAGGGAGCTTACAGTTAATGGCCAGCCCTTCAAAGGTAGACCACTCACTCCTTGGTTCAGTCCTGTTGACAAGAAGATATATCTCACCAAGAAAGCAGAATAAAAAAACGAGAGAAGGATAATTTTCCTGTTGAACTTGATTATGAATATCTCGCATTATATTCATGAGATAATCCAATTATAACCAAACAAAAGGACCCAGAACAATAGATTTAGTATGTGTTTTAACATTATACGGCTAGTATTGCACAACTTTAGTCATAAGCTATACAAAGAACAAACAGAAGTTAAGAGAATTATTATTTCATGTCAATTGTTGACTCTAAAAAGGAATTAGAATATAGAGGAAAGCTACCTGCACCACCTAATCCAGGTTTTTGCTGCATTATTCCCTGTCCATATAAGGACGATGGATCCATGGGCATAGATCTTTGGGCTACACCCATGTTAGCTTCACTCTTAATATCCTGTTGCAGTGTATTCATTCAATCAATAGACTAATGGAAGAAACTGTGAACTGAAATAACACGACAAGGGGAGCTATAACCCACAATTGATTGCTGATTCCGAGCCTGAATCTGTTGCAGTGTAGTAGATACATTTCCTGCAGTTCCAGGAACTAATTGCCTATTTGCACAAAACATGATATATTTAGTGAGAATGCCAATAACACTTTGATATTTAATCTAACTTCTTTTTTCCGAAAAATCCATCAAAATGAGGAGATGATATATGGAGGATCACCCTGTATGGTTTGTTGCTGCCGACTTAAGAAGAGCCATCCTACTAGCATCGATAAGCTGCGATCCCTCGGAATCCATGGAATGAGGGTGCTTCAAGCGCTCTTCGTACATCTTGGCAGCCAAAACACTTGCTGTCGATCCCAGAATGCCATCAGAGTTTAGGCCATTTATTGGGCCATTAAGCGAAGGATGGCCTGAATTGGTTCGCTGCATTTGAGCATGCCTTTGTTGGATAAGTTGCAATTGTTGCATCTGCATCTGCTGCTGGTGCTCTCTTGCTTTTATTTGTTGTGCCTGTATCCAAAGAAATATAGATTGGGCCAGAATGTGCAATCAATAACAATTGAACACATGCATGGCGAATGACTAAGTGATTCGAAGATTCCCAATTTACCTCTAGGTAAGCAGCTGCAACCTCAGAATGCTTCTCATTTGTCCTTGCAATAAATATATCCCAAAAGACAGACCACCACTCAAAGAGAAACCCCCCAGGAGCATCAATTGCTGCATGACAGACCAAATTTTATACCACAGTAAAATGTGTGCATCTCCTATAATAATAATAATAATAATAATAATAATAATAATAATAATACAGTTGCTAAAAAAATGGACAGAGGTTTATGTGGCACAATGTACCACACTGTGCAATTGCATGGGGTAATCTACATATCTGCTCATCGCCAGCTTCTGTCTGTTATAAACCACAACCTTGCCCTCAAGACCTAACATTAACACATGATGATACCTGGAATCTAGCAAACTCTTATCTTCCTTTTCTAGTTAATTTCCTCAATTAAGTCTTAACACACGATGCCATTGCTACCTCCTTTAGGTACTCTTACTCTTGAATTTTTATCTCTTTGAGGCTTCAAGTTATCAAAAAAAAATCCAACATGGAAAAAATATTCTCTAAATAACTGAGATAGAAAAATGACATGCACTGTGTCTTTTGGTGGGGCCAGATCATACGTTTATACTAATCAGATACTACTACTATAAATTTACAAGTGTAAAACAGAAAAACTATACTCCCTCCGATCCATAATAAGTGTTGTGGTTTTAGTTCATTTTTATTCAAATTCGGACTAAAACCATGACACTTATTGTGGATCGGAGGGAGTAGCAAACACGTATGTTCTTTGAAACCATTTGTTCGATTCAGCGGGCAATTCGGTGAGTTCAGATTTAGACAAGAGCCAATTCCAAGAAACCCACTTGTATAAGGTGTTGTTGAGGGCACACAAAGTATTACTAGCTAGCCCTTTATAACATATATCTAGCTGTAGTAAGCAAGTAGTTTGTTTGCAACTAAAATGGCAATTATTCAGTTTCACAGCATTTCGTAAGAAAATTAGTTCATATCACAATTGTCTGTCCAGTTTGCTCATGTTACTAACTCTACCATGCATGTGGCAATGCACAAAATTAGATTGGAGGCTTTCCACTCTAGTTTTCTTTCAAATGTGTATATGTGCCATTGTGGGGTCTTGTGAAGGTAATTTCCAGGCAGAGCTGATTCGAACCCAAGACCTCCAGGACACAAGTGTAGGTGCTCTGCCAGTGCGCTAGGCCGCCCTGCGATATTTACTGCTAAAATCACAATATAAAATTATCTTGATTCTAGAAGTTGTGCACGTAAAGTTCTGCTATACAGACTGCAGTACCATTATCGTCTATCGGTTAGTTAGGTTTGGTAGTTACCCAATAGGCATTCCCCCATGAGAATGAAAATAAAACCCTTATTACTCACATGTCGGAGTGTATTTATCATGTTTCGTGGGTTGGTATTGGTCAGTACAAGCATGTGTGAAAATTCGACTTTCATAAAGTGCATCTGCAATTCATCTGTATAATCTATCTTTTTGTTTCGTCGAAAAAGTGAAATATGGAAGATACCCTGCATTTAACATGACCCGAATACATCCAGTGTTAATTTATCCACACACAAAAAATCGAGTGTTAGAATCTTTGCATATATAATAGTGGCATTAACCCTGAATCTCCATTAAGAAACCCATCAGTATATATGGTATATCAAAGATAGTTCATGCACGAAGAAACACCAAAAGTAAAGAGATCCATGAAGTTTGTCTTTGCATGCATCCGCAGGGGAAGGATCCCTGGCGAGTTTTGTATAGAAGAATTCGTGAATATGACCTGGTATTGCGAGCACGCGCGGAGGCTCGAACCCAGGCTGGCAGGCACGAGTCAGCACGTGTCCACCAGCCAGGCTACGCCTACTAGAGAACAAAAACACTATTAAGCTATAACAAAAACACTACAGATAAACCAGATCCTCACAACACAGTTAGTAACACCATCGAAAGTCATAGGTACAATAAAATGTAGCCTTGATCCAATACGAAGAGTGCACGCGCGAAGAAAATTTCCTAAGCACGAACGGGCCACGAATATCACCACCGTAGCTCGGAGGATGGCTCATGCAGAAATTACGCGCCAACTTAACCATGAACCTCCCAACCCCCCTCTTTGAATTTGAAAATTTCCACCTTACGTCAGCTCGAACTCGCCTCCAGCATCTGTGCCGGATTTTGCCCAACACTCTGCAAAGCCACCTTCAAGGCTAGAACTCCCTGCCCTGATTTGGCACAGAACTGCCAGCTAGATTCATGTATAATGTTACCAATTCCCAGCCCTACTTAACACAAACCCTCCAGTAAACCCGAAGCTCGAATTCTCGGAGCAAATTAAGCTCACGGCAGTGCCAACCACTTGACATTGCGAATTCCCATCCCTGCCTAACACACACGAACACTCGCTCACTCTTCCCAAACCAAGTTGGCCCCATGAAACAGCACAAGGATTCGGACAGATGGGCGGCAGCGGGGGGACACTACTCACCAACTGGGTCAGCGGCGACCTTCCCCTCCGCCATGAAGGCCTTGGCGGTCGTCTGCAGGTTCCGCTTGAGCAAGTAGTCGTAGATATACACATCGAGCCTGCACCACCAAAAATTAGCCAAACCAGAGCCGCGAAAAAATCCACACACAAAAAAACACATGGAGAGGTAGCGCAGCTCACATCTTATCCGCTTCCCAATTGCTCTGCGCCATTCTGCAGCGAAAACCCAGAGGAGAAATCAGCGGGGGAGCGGGCCGAATCGAGGGCGAATTCGCGGGGGGACGAAGGGATCAGAGGCCACATTACCGATTGGAGGCGATCCCGCGGCTCCGGGGGCCGAGAATCCGTCAGAAATCGCGCGACGGGGGGGAGGAACCGCCGGGAGGCGCCGGCGCGCGGGGAGGGATCCCAATGCTCGATCGGAGACGACGGCGGCGGCCCGCGCGTGCCGGGAGGCCCGCCGAATTCCGGTGTGGGTGCGTGCACGCGCCCCGGCGAGAGCTCGTGCTGGCTTCTGCTAGCACCGCCTCGGAAGTCGGAATGAGAGAGGAGTAGAGTGGATGGGACAGGGGAGGAGAGGGGAAGGAGAATGGAGATGAGGTAGGCTCGGAATCGCCGGTTCAAGAAGGTTCGGATGACAGGCAGGCGCCGGAATTTTGCAGGACTCGGCTCCGGGAATATACTATTTTAACCTTCTTCAGCTTGCTTGCTGCTAGTAGCAGAATATGATATGATAAGATGGCAAGACTTTTCAACCATGCCCAATTTGAAAACCATACCAATCAATATGCGCCAACAGTTTTTGGTTGCACTGTTAGAAAATTATGTGTGGATTAAACAAATCATGATAATATATTTTTGTAGGTGGAAGGTACTATAGAAATTCTTATATAATCCTTTGAGTCAAAAAAGCATTGAATATTGTTGCTATACAAACAAGGGGTGGTCTTATATATTTCAAAGAATGGACCTTGGCTTTGTTTGGAAACTAGAAAAATATTTGCTTGTTGCGTGCCACAAGGATAGTCATAGATACTAATCAATACGGAGTAGGAAGTCTCCGACCATTCTGCCGGAAACGGAAAAGATGAGATAATATGGAAACAGGAACGGAACTTGCGGAAAGGGGAAAGATACTTTCAAGAGAAAACGAAGTGAAAGCGAAGGGGTGTGTTTTTTTGGTGAAACGGACATCCGTTTCCGTCGAATATACAACTTTTCATTTAATGTGGTTATCATGGTTCTGCTTGCCGCGATCCAACGACCCCTTGTCGGTACATGCGAAACGGGCCGAAGCCATTGGATTCTACTAACCTAGGGTTAGGGACACGTCGGAATGCAGACAGAGAACCGTCGTGTCGCGCTCATGTTCAACAGTTTCTCTATTCATTTCCGCTTCCGTAAGATAATCTGAAAACCGAAAACGTGCATGAGTCCCGTCGGTTTCCGCTCTATTTCCATCCCTAGTCTTAGTGGGTGCCGATCTCCATGGAGACATGTTGGTCGGTTTGTTTTGCAAATACATCTAAGTCAATCAGTTGGACGATAATAGAAATATGAGACTAACACATTAACTTAATTTTCATGCAAAAATAGTAATTATCTTCATGCGAAAAATAAAATAAAACCCACTCAAATCGACCCCTATGTCCCTGGTTCACAATATGGTGAGAAAACAAGGAGGGCAAAGTGAATCGGTGTCCGAGTAGGCTCGGACCCGAAGCAGCAGCAAGGCTCGGGTGGCGTGGGGATTGGAGCACTCGATTAGGTCCGGATTACTATGGTCCTTTCCGTGCGCCTGTCCAAACAGCAGACACGGGAACCGGCCAATCCGGCGCGAAGAAATGATGAGGCGACGCGAATCATTGGACCAGGCGGCTGTCCGCTGCTTGTGACGGGATCTGCGAAAGGGACGGGTGAGGTGGTGAGCTTTCACAGTGACCATGTCCCGCGCGCTCGGGATCCTGTGCGGCTCGCCCCGCTGTTGCCCATGCTGTGTGGCCCTTGTGAACTGTGAAGTGTGAAGGTTTTGGGTTTGCTTGCGTCCACGGAAAGTAGGCAGCACCGAAGAGCTGCCTATCGTTGGCCAGTGAGACGGTATGTGGTACAGAAAGGGTAGTATAGTACAAAAAGAGTGCCTAGCTAAAAGAAGTGTAGATACACCATGTCTAGTCCAATTTAGAAATGGGGTGTGCTATTTGCGGGGATTATGTGGTCCTTGCTCCTAAAATAAGTGTAGCCATGATGCCTACTTGTGGTTCCCTAAAAAAATGATGCCTACATGTGGTTAATCTTACTATCGTGTTTAGGGTATAGGGCGTTTATAGTTCGATAATATTATATTTTACGCAGAGAGAATTATCATCTCGCTAATTAACGAAGCGGTTAGAAAGCCTACAAGGTTGTTACAAGGAAGCTACTCTCCCAACATAATTACACTCAAATGCCTGCTCCGTGTGATCGACCAATTTTTGGCCTCCTTCATGATCTTCGAGACGATGATGAGAGGTGGCGCAATTTTGTGGCGAGGCTGCGAGGAAAACAAACCTCTTATTTCACTCTTCCCATACGATGAAAAGAATGACGTGTACAGCTTTGGACAATAATATAGTTACTTCTAACTATTCGTTATGTTTTTTGGCAGAAGATGGAACGGGACATTTTTTTCCCCGATGTTGCAGTAAACAAAAATATTGTTACTCCTACAATAGTTCACGTTGCCAACACCAAAATAAAGCATGCATACTAGCACGTGCTTAATACACAAAAAGTGTCATGCATTTAGCATGATTTCAAACGACATCACGTGGATATTGTACGTGGAGATTCCATGGAAGTACATATGGAGGATGAGGAATTGCTAGGAAATGTAGGGCAATTCAACACGAAGTTTACCTAGGTTCACCTCCTATATGGAAGTGGTAAACCCTATTCCCGCATTAGATTATTGCCTTGTATGGATTTTCTTAGATAAGGCGTGTCGTGAGATGATCTATCTAATGTACCCCCCCCGTCATGCGTTATATTGGGTGACGTGGTCAGGTTACAATAGTGGTCAATTGGATCGTTTAGCAGTAACCGTCTAACGATTACGCTAGGATGATGCTTGCATTTATGTGTAGTGATGTCGCCAACTATAACTTGTGTATTGATGCTTAGAAGTAACGCCCGCATTAATGAGAACTCCATTGAAGAGTGACGATCTAGGGGCCTAGGACTCGGGTGACGCTTCGGTTACTGGCCCATCATAGTGGGCCAAATCGGGTGGCCGTCATGTGCAGGGTCTTAGTTCATCTTGGGTTTGTTGGCCCATTATCTTCTGAGAGGATCTTACTTTGTTGCTACCCACGCCTAAGGAGTCGAGAAGAGGGCAACAACAATGTGTGGTAGGATATTTGCTAGTATCGTCCACCCTAGAAACCTTGCTCCATATAGGAAGTTGTAAGACACTACACACATAATATACAAAACACACAAGGGTGGTAAACTATGTTGTGGGTGGAACAAAGTTGTATATGATTGTAATTCGTTTTCTATATCAATTTCCATGTACTAAATATAATCCAAATTAAAATAAATAAAAACATATTCCTTGAATAAATATGCCTTTACATTAACAATGGTATGGCGAGTTAGGTCACTATCAATTTTGAATCTAATGTTAAGATAAATATGTGGATTGTTCTAGTTTTGGATACAAGTGGAATAACATTAAGATTGCATGATAAAACTTGGTGTAAATATAGGTAAGATTTGGTTCTTCGATGATTTATAAAAAGATAAAGATGTTTAGTATAAATTAACAATAACTTATTGGGCGAGGCGATTTGGCTCCTGAGCTCACATGAGCTCGATTTCTAGACCACACATTTATACAAAATTACTCGGGCACCACGGGTCTTACAAAATATTATGTTGTTGCACATAATCAGCTTACATTGCAGTGCATTTTGCAGAATTTGCAGAATCACTTTTATGTGCTAATTATGTGAATTGTGTTGATGGTAAATAACAAAGGATCATGTGGACCGTAACAATTATGTCAACAGATAGTGAGTTTTATTGTATGTAATGAATGGAGAGAGATACTATAAATGTCCATAAGTGGATGTGCCATTTTCATGCCGATCTGTCAGAAGAAAGAGAAAACTGTAGCTGCTGAATTTTGGTTGAAGAATGCGGTGTTGAATACCCATCTCTTTGCTAATCCTGAATCAGTTGGGTGGCCAAGACAGAGAGTGCAGGTGAGACCGAGATCAATATAGCATTTCTCCAACTTATTAGTATGCTCTCTTAAGTTTATAAGACATGTCATGAAAGTCTGTGTCCGACGTAACAGAAGAGAATGATATTTGAGTTTAGTGAGTCACATAGATATTTATCAACAGTTTAATCTAACATCGGTGATTTTTTTTAAAAAAAATGCATTGAAATGCAGTTTAAATATGTATTCTTGATAATTATTATACAACACAAAATATTGATTTTATATAATGATGTGAAGGGCCCTGAATTCTAGTTCGTTCTGGCCCTGAAATTTTACGACCGACCATGATTACAACCCGAAGATTGCGCCATTACTTTCAATTTTGCCTTCCAAGAAAAACAATGCGCTTGATCGGTGCTCTTTTGTTGCGAAAAAAAATACTACCAAGTACTGCTCTCACAGAATCATGCGACCACTTGTAGCTACCACGTCCCAAGGCCACACTACCGAGCTGAACCTGGAGCGCAACGGATGCCACAGGAGCGGCCACAGGGAGGATCAAGCTCAGCGGAGGAGGGGACAGGGTTCCGGTGGCCCGCGCCAGCAGTGGGGACACTCCACTCCACGCGGCGCTAGCTGTTCGTGTGCGTGTTTACATGGTACAGGCCAGAAATAGCTCACGCGGAATCTGCACCGTCGATCGCTCTCCCGCGCACGGTCGCGATTTATTAGGCCGTCCATACGCGCGGCGCGCGTGAGGCGCACGAGCCGTCGTCGTTCGGGTTGTTTGGGTGCAGACGGAAACCCTGGGCCCCACGCGCCGTTTCCGTTCGTCTGAGGTGGTTTAGAAAACGAACGGCAGTAGCAGCAATAGTACATGTTTCCCGTTTTCGTTTCCCACGGATCGAATTTCACGTGCGAGTGAATAATGGTTGAGGCAGGGACTCAGTTGTGGTTCTTCTTCCTCTGTTTTCCATTCTCTTCAGAACATACCATTTCCAGTCAATTGTGTTTGTGTGGTCTACTTCGTCTACACACAAATGTACGACGTTTTGGTCATCTTATAGGTTCACACGCTTTTGTTTGTATCTAGTATACTTTTAATGTGTAGAGTCACTTTTTTTTATACTTTATATCTAGTCTACTTATAAAAAATCTGAACAATTTTATATTAATGCATAGAGGGAGTATTTCATTATGGCACCCTCGATGACTTGGATGTGGCTCCTTGTCGAGAAGGCGCGCTGCCACGCATCACAGCTGGCGAACAACATGTTCGACCGCAGGAAATCGATCTAGAAATATCGACATATCGAGAAGGCGCGCTGCCATTATTTTGTCTGTTAGGACGGGGAGCGTCCCGCTGATCGCTCCGCTGCTCGTTACTTCTCTGGTAATCGTCTCGATTGTTATTTTCGCCAGTTACTCGAAAGCCAGCCGATATTTGGTTAGGACCGTCGTAATCGGAAAACTGTCGAGAGAAACGTCGTCTATTTTGATTATTTCGGCTGCGGTCGTCCTCAGGCGACCTATGCCGCTTGTTGTGAACATCATCTTCTCCATCCGCCCCTATTTTCATGAGTGCTTCTATTGTCTTCGGATTAGTCCTTTCTAAATCCTCGACTAAGTCCTTTCTTCGGATTCCGGCAACAAACGCATCTATTGCTCTTTCGTCAGATATGTTTTCTGCTGAGTTTTTGATGATGTTCCACCTCTGTATATACGTTCTCATTGGTTCATCATACTTTTACCTGCAGACCCTCTATTGCTCTAATGGCGCGGGTTTCTTGCATGTGGATAGGAAATTCTTCACAAATATGTCCTCGAAAGTTTCCCAGCTGTCGATGGATCCAAGCGGTAGCTTTTTTATCCATGACCGTGCTGCTCCACTTAGGTGCACCTGGATGCTCTGCATAGCCGTTGCTTTAGTTTCACCCGTCAACTTCACTGTCTCCAGGTAGTCGACTAACCAGTCCTTAGGATCTTGCAGGCCATCGAACTTTTTGTAGTTGTCGGGTAACTTAAACCCAGATGGGACCCGAGTTTTACGAACTCGTTGGGTGAAACAAAAGAACCCGCACATATCCTCCTCATCCACCTCTGGTGAATGGCGACGTTCTCTCCTTTCTTGCCGCGCTCTATCGACTCGCGCTTGTGTCGCCGTATCTCTCGCACCACTCATTCTTGGAGGGTCTTGCACTACCACTGTAGGTCGTGGACTATTTTGCCTTGGAGCGCCTTCGGGAGGTGTACTTGTACTTGCGAACGTTGTTCCCATGGCTTCAACTCCTGCCATAGCCATATTGTACAATGCTTCTCTTGGGTCTCCGGGAGGTGGCCTGGATGCCAATATGAAAGCCTGAGTCGCCATATATCTGGCTTTCGGTGTCTTGGGAATTGTTGGGGGGATGACCCCCGGTATGCCAAAGGCATGCCAAACCGGATGGTTTAGGCCATCAGAGTACCGGTTTAAAGGTTGTTCCGGATAGCGAAAGTTGATTCGAGAATCATACCGTATCCCAAGGAGGGGATACCGGTGCTAGCTAAGAGCGTCGAATAACAAAGCACACGTAGCACGTCGGCAAAGACCAGTCAAAGATGCTCTCCGAGCTAGAAGACAAAGATGAGCGAAGCACTTCAGCTTTAATCGAAGCCATGACGCCAAAGGCAAAGGATGACGTAAAAGGTGGGAGGATGTCACGGCTTCGATTAAAGGCATACCGGCATCACCGGTAGCTAAAGTAGCTTTGTAAAGTAGTTTGTCTAGTCAAAGATCCCATTAGGGTTTCTAGGGTTCCTTCCCTTGTAAGCCACCCTCTCCCCTATATAAGGAGAGGGGGCACAGCCCTACGCGGGCACGATACGAGACGACGTGATTCTAGGTTACGAAACTTGTACACAGAAACTTGTAAGCACTTGAGATGAGAAAATAGAGTGATCTAGTGTTGTTCTTGTTCTTGAGTTCATCATCTTCTTCCTTCGGCCAAGGCCAAGTTCTTGTGGAATCCATCCGGAAACCTCTCCATCTATACCAAAACTCTCCCCCGAATCCTCTAGCGTCCATTCGGCCCCAAGATAAGCCATCCCATGGCATCTGTGTTCACCACGACGACAGTTGGCGCCACCGTGGGGCCAGCAGCGGCGCTTGCTGGAGTTCATATTCGGGCGGGCCTCCTCACCGTCGGCGGCGAGCGCGTCGTCACCGCGCTCGTCAACCGCATCCGCGACATGCGCTTCATCAACGACAACACGGGTTGCTTCTCCAACGGGGGTAAGTTCCCCAAGAACGGTCGCGTCATGGAGTTCGGGAGCACCCTCGTCTACTACGGCACCGTCCCCGAGCGCCAGTGCCTCTCGCCGGTGCTGGTGGCTCCGGACCCGCCAAGATCTGCGCTTCGCAGCGACCGCGCCGCCGGCAGCGTCGAGGTGCTGGTCGTTGGCGCGGGCGACGCCGGCAAGGGAGCTGCGGCGGAAGGCGCTGGCCGGACGAAGTCCGCGTGCGAAAAAGAAAAGACCGAGTGCTGCTCTCACGGAATGTAGCTACAACGTCCCAAGGCCACACTACCCAGCGGAACCTGCAGCGGAGTGGAGGCCACAGGAGCGAGCACAGGGGGATCAAGCTCAGCGGGGGTAGGGGACAGCCTTGCGGTGGCCCGCGCCGCTAGCTGTGCGTGTGCGTGTTTACATGGTACAGACCACAAATAGCTCACGCGGTAATCTGCGCCGTCGATCGCTCTCCCGCGCACGGTCGCGATTTATTAGGCCGTTCGCCGCCGCAGCCGGACCACGTCCAAACGGGCGGCGCGCGTGACGCGCACGATCCGTCGTCGTTCGTTCGGGTCGTTTGGATGCAGACGGAAGCCAAAAAAAAAAAAAACCCTGGGCCCCACGCGCCGTTTCCGTTCGTCCGAGGTGGTTTAGAAAACGAACGGCAGTAGCAGTAGTACACTTTTCCCGTTTTCGTTTCCCACGGATCGAATTTCACGTGCGATCGAGTGAATAATGGTTCAGGCAGACTCAGTTGTGGTTCTTGTTCCTCCGTTTTCCATTCTCTTCAGACCATACCATTTCCAGTCAATTGTGTTTGTGTGGTCTACTTCGTCTGCACAGAAATGTACGACGTTTTGGCCATCTTATAGGTTCACACGCTTTTATTTGTATCTAGTATACTTTTAGTGTGTAGAGTCACTTTTTTTCTTTGTATTTAGTCTACTTATAAAAAATCTAAACAATTTTATATTAGTGCATGGAGGGAGTATTTCATTATGGCGCCCTCGACGACTTGGATGTGGCTCCTGGTCGAGGAGGCGCGCTGGCACGGACCGCAGTTGGCGAACGACATGTTCAACCGCACTGTTTCACCAGAGGAAATCGATCAAGAAAGATTGGCATGTTGAAAAAAACCTGTAAATTTTGGACATCCGAGAAAGAGTACAACGTGCCTACTTTGTTTACAAGTGTCCGCTTGTATATAGTTGATTACAACCTGGATTTTGAACACGTGAATGGATTGCTTGTGCGTGGAAATCGCATTTCAATGGAAGGGTTTGACCGGGAAAACGTTGAACCAATTAAGCGTGTATTGTTTCGGGCTTTCACCGTTCCACATGTCAACCGAATATTTCCAAATTTGACATAACCTTGTGAGGTATCCACTACCGGTTAACGTTTCATGACTGTCTTTTTTGTACTTTGTCAAGTGTCGTATTTCGTGGTACTCGGCAAAGACCGTCTTTGCCGACTGTTTTACAAAATGCACTCGCAAACGGCCCATACACGGTGAAGGCAGAAAAGACAATATGCAAACACCGCCTTTGCCGAGTGCCAAAATTGGATACTACGAACCAAGTTTCAGAATTTGACACTCAGTCGAATAGCTAGATAGATAGTTCTAGTTCTAGTCATGATGCTTGAAGGGGAGAAAAAAAAAGGTAGTATGACTTGCTTCTTCTTTTGCTCTTTTTGTGGACTGTCCTGTAAACCTCTTTGGATGATGCATGCAATACGTGGTGGTTTCCATCCATTTGATGGCAATACCAGCCCGCGGCACGCTGTACTGGTTCGCCGGCGATAATTAGCACTGGCTAGGTTGGTGCGTCAGCTGTAACATGGGCGGCTATAGGCCTCTTTCTAGTATTGCCCATGGCATATATCTGACCCACCATCAGCTCGTAAATTCACATGAAGTGGTCTATCCCTCACAAATCCTTGCTCATATTCCAAGCTTAAAGAGTAAAGCTGATACTTTGTTTAGAAGATGAGTTATATTGTTATAACTCCAACTAAATGAAAATTCCGCGATTAGCCAGATTTTCCTTATTTTTTGGCTACTCCTATAATAATTCACATGCCAACAACAAAATAAGCATGCATACTAGACCCAACATGTTCTTAATACACAAATAGTGTCACCAATTTTGCACGACTTCAAACAATGACTTGTATTGCAACATTGTGTCGATATTATCCGGTGCCGTGGAGATTTCACGGAATCACACATGGAGGATGAGGATTTGCGAGGAATGCAGGGCAAGGCGTAAGAGAGGTTCCCGGGTACGGGATTCATAAGAGGTTTAACTAGGTTGACATGGTCAGATTACAATAATGGCCGAGTGGATCGGTTACCAGTAACTACCTAATGACTAATGACGCTTGAATTTATGTCTAGTGGTGTAGCCAACTATTAATTATGTATTGCTAGTCATAAACGCCCGCATTAGTGATAAGTCCATTGCTAGTTGATGAAAGGGCCCAAGCGACGCTTCGGATGCTCGCCCATCGGAGTGGACTCGAAGTTGGCCAATTCATGTGGTCGTCATGTGTAGGGTCTTGGGCCATCTTAGATATGTTAAATCATCTCCTTTCCTTAGGCCCGATGGCTCCTCTCGTTATCTTTGGGCCTCCTCGTGGATCCTGGTCATATGGTTTGCGTGCAAACTGAGCCACCTGAGGTAGAGTACTCTAACATGGGATCCCTCACATTTAGGTCTCCCATCTGATAGCCCCACATGTCAATTATCCCACGTCGGGTGCATTAGAGGATCCCTTCTCCTTGCATGCATACTAGGTGGTATACCTAGACATGGACATCCCGACCCGAAATTTCTAGGCCTAGATTTGAAAATGTTGGTCCAAAGGCCCTGGGTAGTGCAAATGGGTGAAATAGGAAAGATGGCCAGCCCGGTGGGCCTTTGGGCTTTTTGGCTGAGCTAGACCCAGGCCTAGTTCTTAAGCATCCGTCTTTCTTTGTCCTAGCCTGCCTCAGAGGATATTACATGGCTGCTAAACCCGTACAATATTATCATAAATAAGTTCGGTACTACGCAACAGAAGACAAGTAAGAAATCAGAATGCTTATTTTTTCCAGAGTATACTCTGCTCTGCATAACATGCTTTAACTGTCCATCTGGAGATCAAATATTAAACAAAATACGTACAACCTAGCTTGTATAGCAAAGTGTTGAAAAGTACAAACTAGTAGTACTAATGTTCTGGTGGCTTAAGGAAATTGGAATGCGTTTTTGTTTTCCCAACTAATCATGCGGTCTTTCCTGAGGGACACAGTCCATTGCTTTTCTCTTCCAAACCTTTGTTGTTTGCTCTTCCCGGTTGGCAGTTCACTGGCCTCATCGGCGGTGATGTAGCTGGAGTTCTCCCGGAATAGTGAGTTGTGCAGGAGGTGCTTGTCAAAGCCCTTGTCGAGGAATCGCTTCAGGAAGCTGAGCTGGACCATCCTTGCCCACTTGGAGACCCTGAGCGCGCTTCGCTGGCTCGATGACGCCGGTATCAACTCCTCACCCGAGCACTTGCCTCGTTTCATGATGGAGGCGATCTCCTGGAACATAAACGTATGCTTGTTGAGCTTCTTGTTTTCGTCACCGGTGCCACTTGCGAGGCTGGACACTTTGCTCTCGAGTGCGTGCATATCCTCGGGCGAGGCATGCCGCGTCAACCTAAGCTCGGCGCACACGGCCACCGCCTCGCCGGAGGCCGTCAGGAGGGCCGGGTCACTAGTGTCGAGTAGATCGGCGAGGTCGCGAAACGGGATACTGTACGTCATCAAGTCATCAAGGGCAGTGAGCAATAATATCCACGCGGACATGGCTGCGATCAAGATCACATTGTTGCCCATCATCTTGCCCGGTCCAGTACAAACCCAGATCACGCTCCAGAGGGCGCGGAGAGACGCCCCCACGTCCTGCGGGCGCCATGCGGCGGCGGACGGCGTCCGCAGCGTCTTCACGAGGGCGTGGAGGTGGAGCGTGTTCGTGAGGATTTCCATGGAGCAGTCCGCGCTGGCGCCGACGTTGAGCGCGAGGAGGCCGATTGTGCGGTACGCGAGGATGGCCTCCCCGGCGGACCCCTTGTCGATGGAGGCTCTACAGCGGTAGAATATGGTGAGGTACCGGTAGTCCACCGTGTCTGTCGGTACGAAGCCCTCGAGGAGGCCGATGAGCCCCTCCAGCCCTGCTTCGCGCTTGCAGCGCTTCTTCTCGTGGATGTTGTTGATGCATATGTCCACCGCGTCGAGCTCGTGCGATCCATCGTTTTCAAATTCTGCACAGACAAATGGCCACCTGAGTTAATTAAACGAGTTTCAAGTTAGGTCAGCAAAGCAGAAATTTCGCGAAAATATCTTAATCTAGGGCTACTGGCAGTTGACTGGAGCCTAATTACAACAGCCGATCATAGGTTCTTCCAGGAATAAGACCGGGAACCTGCAGGTATAGAGAATGAGAGATGGCTAGCTCATTGTTGATCAACGAAGGATACGTACCGCTCCTAGTAGACAAATCGGCTAGGCTGCGACGGCAATCACGATAGCAGCGGGCACCCACAATCGGAGCTCGACGTAGATCGAGCAGACCGTAGAACGTACTACTACGTGCGTGGGCGTGGGCGCGTGCGGCAATTATATTGATCGACCGAGTTGGACCCTGAGCCACACGAGGAAAGCAAAGATCGGTGTCGACTCGGAGTCGGGTTCACGAGCCAACCAAGGAAGGTGCTCGTGGACGACTTATTTTATTTTTGAAACCTGTGCTCGTGGACGACTGCACGGTGTGTGGTTTACTGGTTTGTAAGATTGCTCATATTGAGAGTAATATAGTTAGTAACATCACACATCTCAAGTGACATGGCATTGCTATAATAAATGAAGAAATAGAGTGAGGTGGTAACTAGCTATGTTACCATAACATCACACACCTCAATACAAGATGAGTCAACAACATAATAAATGATACAATGCATGACACCACGTATAAGTTACTACCCACTATGAAGGTAGAAACCTAGCTAGGCTAGTAACGTGGCATATGTTACTAGTCTAAGTTACTCCCCACTATAACCAGCCTAATGGGCACGTATTCATGGCCTATACTGTATACTAGGAAATGGAAGGGCACGGTAAAATTGAGCCGGGCCGGATTCTAAGGCTACACATAGTGGGGAGTAACATAAGGTGGTGTCATGCATAAGTTACTAGTCCATGTTACTACATTCATAGTGGAAAGTAACTTAGAGGTGGTATCATGCAAGAAGCTCTACTACTGCAAGAAGCTCTACTACCACAAGGATTGTCTAGCTCCCATGAGGGATGGGCGAGGATGGCGTTACACCATTAATTAACTCACTTAAGTGCTTGTAGTCTTCACTAGGTGGTTCAAGGACCCATTATAATTTCATTAATTTTAGAGCTCTTTGTACTACTATTGATGATTACTAACATATATCAGTTGATTTTGTTCGCCAAAAAACAAATACTTAGCAATTATTATTGGATTCATGTTACATATGACTGCTTCTTCATGTAAGTATAAAAGGAAAAGAAGTTAATATATTTTAGGTACATCTTGATCTTGCTCCGTAATCCACTAGACGCACCCCTGATCTCGAAGGCTCATCGTCATCTTCTCTAGGTCAATCACAGTGAAGAGAGTCATGAGGTGGCTGCTTTCGAGGACCATATCACTACCATCATTCCTTTCTAAGGATAATAAATACATGAGCGGGTCACTCGTAAGTCCTCCGGGAAATCGTAGCTGAAGGAACCTTGTCAAATAGTGCTGAGCAACACCTTACAACGTTATATGTGGAAGATGCATTAGGATCAAACACCGGGCGGAGGCCTCCGTTAGTCGACCAAGAATAGGGATGGCCCAGTGTCAACTAGCACACCGTGCGTCTTCGTCTCTGTCCCCAGAAAGATTTCAGCCACATAGTTGTAGTAGTCCGATTGCTGGGCCAATGGAGATGCGACCGACAAGGCGTGTGATGCAGGAGTGGTACTTTGGGAGCGCTGAAGGCGATACGGAGGAGCCTTCTACTTGGCGCGTGGAGACTAGGGAGAACGTTAGCTCGCGGTGGAGCAAAGTCAAGCGATCCGTCCTCCAATCCCGAGGCTCTATCTAGCATCACCTTCGTTGGCATTTTCTTGTGTGGGCTTTCCGTGATTGGGATCTCATGGCACTAACATCAACACATTCTTCAGGTATCTTAAGGCATTGAGGCCAATATGTTCTTGGTAAGGTTGTTTGTTCTACTCCAATATCTCACACACCAACTACATATTGTATTCTTGACAACAGGTTCCTAATTGCCTTCTATAACCAGTGTATCTTATTTGCTCTACACCCAAGATCTTACATGAACTGCATGCCCGTGTTCTTATGCCTATCCCTTGCTTTCACAAGCCTCGCATATTTATAACGGAAGTCGACTTCGCATTCTAAGTACACTATAATCATCCAGTTTTTCCTTGCAATCATGCTAGTAATATGATGTAGTCTGGTCATGCAATTTTGTCGTGCAGTCACACATGTTGATGTAAGTTCACATATGGTTTTGGCATTCTCTCTTACTGAACCTTTATTTTTCCAGGAGGAAGCACCTGTCGGCACTGTCCAGCTGAATTCTGATACATTGCTCTCCTGCTGAATCTGATATTTAGTAAAATGTTATTCGTATGCAGTGCTTCCAAATCGATTACCTAACTAACGTGAACCAACACGCTGGACTCACATTATCACTGGGCATTTAGCCTAACTTGTATCACCAAAATTTCAGTTCATACCTTCAGTTATGCTGCAATACGAACAATCTATACGTTGTCAATGGTATTACGAACTTGATTTTCCACCATCACATCTAGCTACTTAGCTAGCTCGATTGTACCGGCCACTTCTCTTGCTGCAAGCCTCAGTTGGACCCATCGGGGACGTGTTCAGGAAAACCATGCGGCAGGACACACGTTTAGCAGATAACTATCTCTGCGGCACACACGGACTCGTTATCATTCATTCTCGATCCACTAATCTAAATGGATGTAATGAACAGTCAAGCCCCGCTCCCTATGCATGGTCGAGGATGCTTGCATCCCAGTGGAGCTGGCCAGGATGAATGGATGGCAGCTGCTGCTAATTGCCAGCATTTCGCGGGTCAGGATCTACAAATACCATCCTACCCAAAAGTGTTTTTGACCACGCATAGTCAACACGGAGCAGGGAGAAAACTCTAATTCTCCCTAAGATGAGGATATGTCCAGGAGCTTTGACTCACCTGCATTCTCAGATCACACACGGGGCGGACGTGTCCCCCTGAAGGCCTGACGACAAAGATCTAAGTTGATCAAGGGGTCGAACCAGTATGTGTAAATAAGAAGAGCCTCAAGTATTAAGCGGCCAGTTGGACTGACAGACTATCACAAGGAACCAAACCCTGCCAATCAGGGGAGCGGAAGCTAGGATTTTCAGTCTAGCTACAAATTGTAGACGTGAACGTTTACAAACGATATTTGAAGTACAGATTGTCCCCTGGAACGACATTGTCTTGGATAGCTTCAAAATACAACAATTAGGTGAAAACTAGCACACTGGACTCTATTATTCTCCAAGCTTGGGGATCAATTTGGCAGATGCATGTTGGAACGAAACAGAACAAGGCCAAATTGTCAGGTGGTAAATACTACCAGAATACATTGAAAACAATAAAAGGTCTTTCGCCAGACTGAATGAGGAAAGCAACCATATGCAACAGAGCACTCCCCACACCGAATCAAAACACGGTTTGTAAACAGACATAATGAATAGCGTAAAGCATATATAATTTTTCGTGTAAATGTCTGTGCACCCACTATTCCAACTGTGAAAAAGTCACTGCACTGCCTATGTTGACGATATCCATGAATGATATTGGGCCGTGTCGTTCAATCACAACCTTTCCATATAAAGACACCATTATTTACGAGTTTGGCATGATCAAAAATGAGAACAATGGTAACAAGTGTGTCATTTTCCTATATAAATAGTGGTAGTACCCATAGACATATCTTGTTCATCATACAGTATGTATCTTATTCAACTACAAATGCCTACGGAATGGAAGTTGGGAGGAGTTGCTTATTCTATCTCGACCATGGTGTGTTTTACAGGACCTCTGACAAAGACTCTTCTGAGTTTATTGAAGACGACGACCATCAGCTAATTTTAGCAAACAAATTAGACGCGTGTTACTGCACGCCACCCGTATTTTTGTGTTATGAGTTGTTGCCATGGGGTGGTTAAGAAATTTAAACCCTAACTGAATCTTGATACTGTGTTATGAGGGAAGCAACTCTGGTGCATGTATGCTATAGTGTACGAAAAGGCTATAGACAAATGGAAATGTAGAATCCTATCACAGCCCAACTATATGCCTAACAAATTTACCCTCTAATTCAAATTGAACAAGATCCGCGAAAAGACAAAGGTCTTAGATAGTTGAACCAAGAACGGAAAAAAGCACGGGTAATATACTTAACTAGCCAATTACCTTCTTGTCCCCGTCAAATATAATAGAGATGAATTCCGATGGTGGCAAAAGTTAACATCCGCTCAAGCCTGCAGAATATAACGCAACCTTTTTTGGAATCCACTAAAATTGTAGTTAGATCATATGGAAAGTATCAATAAGAATGGGGCACATGTACCTAGAATTTCTTGAGTTCCAGATATGAATAATGCCATCTTATAAAAATAAAATTAGATATGGAAGATCTTCGAGGGAAACGACAGAGTGGACAGGGCATAGGAGACATGAAAGCTCTCAATGCATGAACGCATGTTTTTCTCTGCAAGTTCCATATCTGATTACACGAACATAAACCGTGCATTATTTTCTAAAGAAAGTAGTGCATTATTACAAATGGTGTGATACCAATTACACCTAGCCTCTGCAACAATATCCCACCCTAGTGGCAGTACGGATGCACACAGCCAAAAAAGAGTAAAGAAAACTAAGAATAAAGTTCCACTACAGCATACCAGCAATACAACCACCACCGTGACAACACCTGGATTCTCCAAAAGCGACGCCTCCAAGAAGGGAACGGTGCACCAGCGCCGTCGTCGCCCAACCAAAGGTTTTAGGTTTTCACCCTGAAGATAGTCCCCACTCTCAAAACAATGTCTCCAACAAGATCATTGCTAGGCACAACCAGTTAAGGCCAGACCTTGGGTTTTCACACTGAGATGTAAGACTCTGAACTTCACCTGTGATGCCGCCCCACATGCATATCAGTGCTGCAGAACATCAAGCAAATCCCTCAACGTCACGGAGACTCAAACCTCGTTTAGCCAGTCCACCAATCCGGCCTTCATGATATTCCTTCTTCTGACTTCACCATCTATATATGAATGAAAATGATGTATATACCTTGGTATTACAATCATTAGATCCAGTGATCAAATAGTGTTGATAATTACGTAAAGAATTCCAAGCACTTTATTTTGTCAGAATATCCAGAGAGTGTGTAGTCAGATGTAGCAGAATTAAGGTACGACACCTAATCACCAAGCATTCGCAATCATTGTCATAAGTAGCTAGGCTCAGCTTCATCAAATTTGTGTTTCCGTAAAAGAAAAGAGATACTTAAACCTTTATTGTGAAATCATCTGAAGCAACAACAGAACAGTTCATGTCCTTTGGGTTAAATACAGCAAGCCACTAAAGACAATACTGTACGGCCTCAAAAGTTTGTGTGCACTTCCAGTCCGTGTTTTCGGTAATGTGAATCTTGTATACCAATTTCAATCCCATAATGTTTTTGGAGACCTGGCGAGCCTTTGTTCAAGCCCCAAAGTGTTATCAGGTGTGCTGATAGTGAACTCACATAAGATTTGATTGAATGACCCGCCAGTCTTACATCAAAGTAATCAGCAGATTTGAAACTAATTATGTTTTTGAATATCCCTTTGCATACAAGGATTGGAGGCGATTTGGATACTGTTCATATCATGTTCCTACATTTGTATTATCCTAATGCATGTCAAGAAAATTAAGTCCCCCATTATCCCCAAACACATAGCAACTATTTTAGAGGTCAGAGAGTAGTAACATTGAGCCACTTTGCAACAAAAAAGAACTTGATCGATGTAAAGAACTGTTTTACGTGCGCAACTCAAAACAACATCCATCGTTTCAGCAGCTAATTCTCAACAGATTTAGAGTATTGACATTGTTTTTTGTAGATAAAAATGTACCATGATTCTTAATTCTACAAGCTCATCGGCATCATTGCTTAGCTCTTATTTCGATGCCCCACACAACAAGACCATCCTTCCAAAGTCCTCCTTTCGTCTCCATTAGGCTGGCGGACACCTCGCCATCGTCACCTTCCTCATTGTAAAACTCGCCTAGCTCCACCTCCATCCAGCCATCGGCCCTTTTCTGAGGGAGCACAATGTCATCTGTGAGAGGTACTGCACTACGATGCGGATGAAGTAATGCACAATGCCTAGTACTTGCTACCAATAGGCGTTCACGATGCACTTCGTCATCCCCAACCTTCATGTATCCTTGGAGGCAAGTTTGCCGTGTTGATTCGCTCCCTCCAACACTTATGGATGCCTCCTGAAACGGGAAATAAGACTTCATGTATCTGTCGTCTCGTAGCTTGAACACCACGTAAGCAGCATATGCTGAGTTTTGGGACAGGAGCATGCTGTGGATCTTGCCACGGATTTCCAGCCACCAAACCCCCCGGAGTTTAGCTGCTTCCTTGAAGCTGCCATAGAAGTAGAGGAAGAGGATATAACATATACATCTAGGAGAAACAATTTGGTGGAACACCATGAAATCGAAGTGATCACTACTTTAAATCACCCAAAACGCGAGTTGAGAAGACAACCTTTTGTTTGTTTTGATCTCATCACAACCGAGGTTGATCCATGCCCAGTAGTTCGGATTGTCGCCCCACGAAATATGCAGGGCCCTTGCTGAGAGCGTGTAGCACTTGGCGCCCGTAGCCCTGTCTAGACGCATGCTCTGCACCAAGAAGATGCAGATCGATCAGTTAGTCGATTCTGAATTTCTGATCTGATCTAGCAAAAAGAAGAGCTCAGAAGTAGGCGATGAGGGCATCTGTACGTACCACCAGTTTGCACGGGAGGAGGGCTGGTTCGTCGGCGAGGCGTTGGAAGAGCGCCTTCTTGGAGGGCGGCGCGCAGAGAAACTCCCCTTGGGCGAGTAACGGGAGGACCCGCGGCAGGAAGCGGGACCAGACGGCGTCGGAGTCGGCGGCAGCGAGGAAGGTCCGGGAGACGGCGGCCGCGCGGCAGGCGTCGGGAGGCGACGTGAGGGAGATCACCGCCGCGAGGAGCTCCTCCGGCAGGCGCTCAATCTCGCAGGCATCCGTCTCCATGGATCGTCGGCCCCTGTCTCGTTCTGCACGTACATATACAGGGTACAAATCGAGCAATCCTTTTATTTTATTTCAGACGGGGTTGGTCGGGGCAAAGACCGGAAATGCTAAACCTACGGGTAAAGACGGTATTGGTTGAAAACTTGTTTTTACATACGCCTGTATCTACCGGAGTGACATCAGCAATGACGTCAGTCATGTGCTGACCAATTTTTGTACCAAATTGTGAAATAAATTTGAAACATAATTGAAACATAACTGAAACACTAATATTTTTGTGAAACAAACCGTAGTGACGTCAGCAATGATGTCATCAGTTTCACTTTTTGTCACAATATTTTCCATGTATCACTTTAGTTTCAGAAAAGTTTCACTTGTGTTTCAATTATTAGTTTTATATTAGATAAATGTCAAAAGCCTCACCAATCTCAAAGCAGAGTGTGGAGGATAGATGTAACACCTACACCTACCGGCGCCTTTAAAATCGCCGCTCTCCATTATTGGTGCACTGCTCCTCATGGTGGGCAAAAAAACCGATGACAGAAGACCGAAACCGAAAAGATCTAGACCGAACCCGAAATGACCGATAAAATATTGGGTAGAAAATTTTATAGACCGAATTAAGTTTAGTCAATACGGTCATTTTGTTCTAACTGAATAGACCGAACTGACCGAATTTTACGTAAGACTGTCCCAATTTTTAGATTTTATGATATGCGTGAGATGTGATATTGTTGAATGTTCAGAAACTTCTCTAGCGCTGTTACATTTTTGTTTATATTATTGAACATTTATTTGTGCCAATTGATAATAATATATGCAATGAGAAACACATCCAAAATACATCTAAAATGTTGCTAATCTTTTACTAAATAATGTCTAAGTTTTGCGTTAACAACGTCAGCCACACTGTTCGGTCATGACCGAACTCGAACCCAAATTATTGGGTACCCGAATTTGTCGGGTAGTAAAAGTAACATGTATATTTCGGTCTTCATTTTTTTCTAACCGAATTTGAAATAGACCGAAATACAAAAACCGAATTTTCGGTCATGACCGAATGCCCACCCCTAACTGTTCTCTTCTTGAAGGCGTCGCTTTTGGAGAGTCTGTACTTCAGATGTTGTCACGGTGGTGGTTGTATTGCTATTGCTAGATCTAGAAAGCTGTAACGTGACTTTTATTTCTTAGTTTTCTTTTCTCTTTTTTTTGTTGTGTGCATCGATACTGCCATTAAGGTGGGGCGTTGTCGCAGAGGCCAGTTGTAATTGATATCTTTTAATATCAATATATTCCCTTTATTAAAAAAAGACAGGATTGGTGGCACTGATCATGCGGATTAGAGGCGAAGGAACCGCGCACAGAACACGTCATATATTAATTGTTGGATATTAATTCAAATTAAGCAGTAGCAGCCAAAGTGCCCGGTGAGCAGAAGATATTAGACATCTCCTGTTTACATGCTCCCGTGCTGGTGAGGTTTGGAAATCTATGGCTATGGGGTTTTCTGAATACATTGCCGAGACGGTTATAGGAGAGATGTCAGGTTCTACTATCATGGAAGACCTTCTCTGTAGATCGAACCAGAGGATGCCAATTCTCGGCAAACTGAAGAGAACGGAAATAATTGCAGTTTCTTATTGGTATCTGTGGTGGCAAAGACGGGAGATCGTAAAGGGAGAAAATGTAAGAATCCTAAGTGTATTGTTTTTGCCATCTCCAAGCTTCAACAGCAAACTACATACAAGAAAATTCAGGAACCACTGTGATCCGGGAGATAGCATGGAAGAAACCTGATCAAGGGTGCTATAAATTAAATACTGACGCCCTCCTTCCATGCAAAGTTGTCAAAATCTTGATTCTGAATCGGATCCGAATCTCTAAGGTAGGATGGCAGACCATAGGTATCTTAATTTTTAAAATCGTAAAATCTTAGATTCTACTTAGCAGAATCGTTAAATCGTTCTACTCAATTTGGGTCGAAAAGTCGTAAAATCTCTAACAACTATTTTCATGAGAATGGACTTGGATCTGCAGGCGTTCCTCAGAGATGATCGAGGTGAAGCTATCGCGGGGTATGCATGTCTTTTATTGAATTTATTAAATGCAGTGACGACTTGTAACACAGTTTGGAGGTTTGGAGTTTCTGCAAGATTTGGGTGTAGCTAATTTGACCATTGAACCTGATTTTTCAGAGCTAATCCAAGCTTGTAACACCGAGATTGAAGTTTGGAGCCCTCATTTTGTTATTTTAGCCGACTGCTTTCTGAAGGCAAAGGAGTTCAATTCTATCTTGTTTGTGCATTGTAATAGTACCATGATTCCATGAATCATCACGAGGTGTGGTGGACCACAAACTCTTTCTGTCTGGAGGGTCCCTATTTTGTTAGTTATATATTTGTAGTGTTTGTTAAAGGATGTTGAGGCAGCGGCTACAATAAGATCCTCCCTACCTTGTTCCATGTTCTAGCTGTGAGATTAGCGCCGGAGGACGTGTGGAGTTGTCTTCCTGGTTTATCTTCTAGCATTTACTTGTTGTTCATGTTAGTTGGTTTAGTAGCAGTTCTAACCCTTCTGATTGTTAAGGTTCATGCACTAGCCACTTGAACCAAAAGTCCGAACTGAGAGAGAGGACCGGTCATTACACTCTAACACTCCCTTCACGTCTATGCTCCTCTTTTTTTTTGGAGTTTTTACGTGCGCAGAGGGAACAGGGGTAGGCCGCAATGTATTTTTTTATTGCGTTTCTTGGGTTTTGAACCTTGAACCTCTGGTTATAAGTTGTATGCACCTAACCAATTCACCCATCAGTCCGAACTGATGAAAAGAGACTAGGCAGTGTATTTATATTCAATACTCCCCCTCACGTCTAGGCTATTTTAGTCCTTAGCGTGGGTTCGGTGTGGGCCGCAGAATATTTTTTCTTTTGTTTTTAAAACTGCTTGAGCAGGGACTTGAACTTGAGACCTCTTGGCTCTGATACCATGAAAGATTGCTGCACTAGCCAATTGAACCAAACGTTCGAACTGATAGAAAGGGCTAGGCAATCTACTTATACACTTCAACACCCCCTCTCACGTGTGACGGGAAGACGAGAAGACAAGTCAACACGTGTAGAGAGGCAAAGAGGCAGCGGGAGGCCGGGACCACACGGCAGGAGGCTGCAGGGATTTTTAGAATAAATTGTGAAAGCCAGGATTTGAACTCGAGACCTGGGGCTTCCTGGATGGCGGAGAGGATGGCTTGATCCTGTTGCTCCCACACACGATGCTCAGGGTTGATGGCGGGGCCATGGATGGTCGCGATCACCTGCGGGGGACATGGAAGAGAACCATCAACATACCCAAGGAGGGAACGGCTGCGGAGCAGCGGCAACACCTTGGTGCGCCAGAAAAGGTAGTTGTCCGGCGTCAGCCGGATGGTGATCAGGTTGTCGAAGTGAAACGGCGTGGCAGCCGCCGTGACGACGTCCCTGAGCGGAGGAGCAGACGGCGCGGTCTCCAGAGGCAGAGTGACGTCCACCGAGGCCGGCGGTTGGATCGCTAGCGTCGATGATCCGGAAGAGGTCACGGACGGCGCGGCCATCATCGTGGCAACGGTTGTTGCAGCCGCAGCAGGGGCTGTGGACGACAGGATCAGACCCGAGAGCATGGAGCCGACGCTGGTGGTGCCAACAAATTGCGGCACCGGCGGAGCAAGCGATCGAGGAGGGGTGTTGAGGAGGGCGGCTAGCGAGGCAGGAAGCACCCCGGTGCTAGAGACGCCGGTGTGGAAGCGGACATGGCGGCGACGCTAGGGCTAGGCTAGGCGGTGGCCGGCGGGGGTGGGAGAGATCGGTGGCGGCGGCTAGGGTTGTGCTAGGCGGCGGCCAACGAGGAGGATCGTTAGGTTTTGCTGATACCATGTTAAGGTTCATGCACTAGCCACTTGAACCAAAAGTCCGAACTGAGAGAGAGGACCGGTCATTACACTCTAACACTGATCTATCAGTCTCATCTTTGATGATGGTTGCTGTTTTGGTGCGTCGGTCTTTTACGGCCTTAGCACAACATTATTTCGTCTATTTCTTGCAGAAGCTCTACTACATAAGATTTATCCGGCTTTCGTTAGGGAATGGCGAGGATGGTGCCTCACCATGGACTCGTTCAAGTGCTTGTAGTCTTTGCTAAAGACCTATTATAATTTTATTAATTTTTGAGCTCTTTGTACTCCTATTGATGATTACCAATGGATCGGTGAGCTTTTTCGCCAAAAAATTACCAATAATTAATGTATTCGTCTTACATATGACTCCTCCTTCGTGTATATATACAAGGAAAAAAACTTAACACATTTTATGTTCATCTCTATCTTCCTCCCTAATGCACTAGACGCACCCGTGATCTTAAAGGCCCATTGTCATCTTGTCTAGGTCAACCACGGTGTAACAACTCATGAGGTGTCTTCTTGCAAGGACCATGTCACTACCATCATTTGTTTTGAAGAATAAACAGTAAACCTTAGGATCCTCTCCACGAACATTAAATTCCCCAGGACAAATGTGATCCTTGCGAGGTCTTGGAACATGATCCTTTACACTTGGTACATAGATGTCCTCTTCATTCCAGAATCTCTCATACTAATAGCATGTCTACCCGGTTGATGCTCTGACTCTGTAGTACCCTTGGTTCCTTTCACTCACTACATCGCTCAGACTATCAAAAATGTGACATGGCCTCCGGTTCCCATTCGACCAAACATATTGGCCTAAATGAAGCCCCTCTCTGATGAAGTACACAAGAAGGTGGAGGTTCTATACAACATGTTCTTGTGTCTCCTAACGGTAAGGTTTTTTGTTCTACTCCAATATCTCACACACCGACTACATATTGTATTGTATTGATGACAACATGTTCTTGATTACCTTCTATCAACAGTATGGTTATTTGCTCTACCCAAGATCTTACATGAAAGTGCCAAGTTCTTACACCTATCCCTGGCTTTCACAAGCCTCACCTATTTATAACGAAAATAACTTTGCGTTCCATGTACCAGTATGGTCATCTAGTTTTGCCTTGCAATCGCGCTAGCAATGATGTAGTCTGGTCATGCAATTTTGTCATGCAGTCACACATGTTGATGTAAGTTCACATATGCTTTTGGCACTATGTCTTGCGGAACCATTGCGTTTCCAGGAGGAACCACTGTCATAAATGTGGATACACTTCTATCCAGCCGAATTGATATTTACTCAGATGTTCTACATATGCAATGCGTCTAAACTGATTACCCAGCTCAGGTGAACCCACACGCTCGACTCTACACATTATCACGGGGAATTTAGTCTAAGTTGTATCACCAAAATTTCAGTTCATACATTTCAGTTATGCTGCAATACAAATCAGCTATATATACGTTCCCTATGGGATTACAAACTTGATTTTCCACCATATCAGATATCGCAAGCCCGCAAGGTCCATATCGCAAGCCATGTCACCTCGCTCGCTCAGAGTGTGCCGCTTGCCATGATTGCAGGTCCAGTCAAGGACACGACACACGAGTGAAGCCCCAGCTCTGATTCGGCTGATTCCGGCAATAGTACGTGCAGTGGTCTGTGCGCCAGACACGGACTCATCTAAATGGATGTAATGAACCACGAGCTTCTTGGAACAACTACCACTTCGTACAGTCAAGCCCCCTTCCGTATGTGCCACTGGTGCGCAAATCCCAAGCTGGCCGAGGAGCTCCCCAGGTGGCTGGTGCTAATTGCCCGGAATTCACCTGTCATCAGCGCCAAGCTCTACAAATACCATCCTGCCTGCCAAGAGTGATTTTGACCACACATAGTCAACAGGAAGCACGGAGCAAATCATTCTCCCTGAGATGATGGTATGTCCAGGGAGCTTTGACTCATTGGCATTCTCAGTCACACACAGGGCGGACGTGTCCCCCTGATGGCAAAGATCTAGACCGGGTCTGTATAAATAAGAAGAGATCAAGTATTAAGCGGCCAGTTGGGCTGACAGATCGACCATTCCCACAGAACCAAGCCAAATTGTGCTGATGCGAAAATTATACTGTACAAAAAGTAATGTAGACATCAAAGTTTACAAACGATATTAGTACAGGTTGTCCTCTGGAATTTGTCTTGGATAGCTTCAAAATACAACAATTAGGTGAAAAGTAGCACACTGAACTTCTATTATTATCCAAGCTTCGGGACCAATGGACAGATGCTCACGTGCAGGTGTAGCCTAAGCTCCAATGAAGGATGTTCGAACTTCGAACGAAACAGTACGAGGCCAAATTGTCAGGTGGTAGACACAATCAGAATACCAGTGAAAACAACAAACGGTCTTTGCCAGATTGAGTGAGCAAATCAACCATATGCAACAAAGAACTCCCCACGCCGAATCAAAACACAGTTCGTAAACCGACATACAGAATAGCGTAAACCATATAACTCTTCGTGTAAATGTGTGTGTATCTGCTATTACAACTGTGAAGAAGTCACTGCACTGCCTTCGGTGTCGATATCCATGAATGATATGGTACCACGTCTTTCAATCACAACCCTGCCATATAAGGACACCATGATTTACGAGTTTGGCATGATTAAAAAAATGAGAACAATGGTAACAAGTGTGTCATTTTCCTATATAAATAGTGGTAGTACCCATAGACATATCTTGTTCAACATGCAGTATGTATCTTATTCATCTGCAAATGCCTACGAAATGGAAGCTGGGAGGAGGTGCTTGTTCTATCTCGACCATGTTTTACAACGGCGTTTTTTACAAGACCTCTGACAAAGAATCTTCTGAGATTATTGAAGTCGGCCGCCAAGATGCCAGTAGTTCTAGGCGGAGCACAGACAATCATGCGAGGAGACGTGCAGTGTATGACCTTGGGACGGCGATATGGGATTAGCGGGAACGATACCCCGGCTCTTTCCCTCGTCTAGCTCGTTCCCGAAACAAAGCCACAAAACCCTAGATCGGTTCCCCAGTTTGATCGATTCCTAGAAGAAAATGAAGAAGACCAAGGTGCTGATCAAGATCAGCGCCCCCTCAAGATCTGATTCCGCTCGACGTTTTGATCGTTGGTGACTCAAAAAAAAAAACCACCCTCCTCCCCAATGGTGTCCTCTTCCTCGGCAACCGCAATGACGGCTGCTCTTGGGGCGCCTCCCTCGGATAAAGTCACATGGGCGAACTTCCTCCTATGAAGATGTTGGTTCTTCCCGCCGTTCGTGCTGCTTTTGTCATGGGGCTGCTTGACGACTCCAATGCCACAGCACCAGAAACTCTTGAGGAGGAAGACAATGACAAGAAAATCAAGATGGTTCCCAATCCCCTCTATGGCGTGTGGATCGCCCGAGATCAACAAGTTCTGAGTTGGTTTCTCAAAACCCTATCTCCCGACATCTTGTCTCATGTCCTTGGTGTCAACATTGTGTTAATGTGTGGTCCTCAATTATGGAGCTTTTTTCGTCGCAATCTCAGGCACAGCGTAGCTCTCTTGCCAACACAAAGAAATTAGATATGAAGGCTGACAAAAATTTATCACCGCTGAATATAAATATACCGCATTGCCTCTTTCCATCAATTCGGACTTTTGGGATAATTTGCTAGTGCATCAATTCTATATGGTATCAGAGCCAAGAGGTCTCAAGTTCGAGACCTTCTCACACAACATTAAAAAACAAAGAAAAAAGATTCTATGGCCTACACCGAAACCCACGCTAAAGACTAAAATAGCCTAGATATGAGGGGGAGTGTTGAATATAAATATACTGCATTGCCTCTTTCCATTAGTTCGAACACATGTGATAACTGGCTAGTGCATCAACTCTATAGTTGAATCAATAATTTGCTACTTTAGCTAACTAGTTAAATTCACTAGTGGCAGCTTGATGAAGATGTTATATCCTATTATACTGTTCTGTTAAATGAATTGTTGTTCTAGTGTATAAATTACTGTTCTGGTATAATATTGCTATCAAAATTTATAAAAAGCATCCGCTATTTTTTAAATTTTTCACAAACAAAGGTATGTCACTGCACGCCACGAGTATTTTTGTTACTGGTGGCACGGGGCTGGTGTGTCAAATACACGCCACTAACGTTGTTTTTGCCACCCCACCAACAGGCTATTCTGCACTAATGGAGGGACAAATGACACGAGGAGCCACTAGAGACGGCTCAAAGAGGTGGTGACAACTACATGGAGTCCACAGCTGAAGTGCATGGAGACATAATGGGATTGGTGGACTAGGGTCAGACAATGATAGATGTGTTATGAGGGAAGCAACTTGTGCATGAGTTGTCGTCAACGGGTGGTTAAAGAAATTGAAACCCAAATTGAATCTTCATACCGTGTAATGAGGGAAGCAACTTTGATACATGTATGATATAGAGTACGAAAAGGATAGAGACAAAATGAAATGTAGAGTCCAATCACAACCCAACTATATGCCTAACAAATTACCCTCTAATTCAAACTGAACATGATCGGTGAAAATACAAGGTGTGGTGGCATCAATCATGGTCTTGCATAGTTGAACCAAGAAAGAAAAGGCAGGTAATATAGTTAAGTGGTCAATTACCTTCTTGTCCCCATCAAATAGAGATGCGGAATGTTTCCAATGGTGGCAAAGGTAACCATCCGCTCAAGCCTGCAGAATATGATGCAACCGGTTTCGGAATCCGCCGAAATTGTAGTTAGATAATATGAAAATTATCAGTAAGGATGCGTAAACCTGCATTTTACGTATGTGATGATACAGTCTGGTGAGTAGTTACCTGGAATTTCTGGAGTTCCAGATATGAATAATGCCATCTTCTGAACTTAAAATTAGATATGGAAGGTCTCGTAGGGAAACGACAGAATGAACAGGAGACATGAAAGCTCTCAATGTATGAACGCATGTTTTTTTCTGCAAGTCCCATATCTGATTACATGAACAGAAAACGTGCATTATTTTCTAAAGGTCGTGTATTATTATAAATGGTGTGGTTACTAAAATAGTTTATTTATGAATGAAAATGACGTATATACCTTGGCAGTACAATCATTAGATCCAGTGATCAAATAGTGTTGATCATTACGTTTAAAGAATTCCAAGCAGTTTACTTTGTCAGAATGCCCAGAGAGTGTGTAGTTAGATGTAGGAGAATCAAGGTACGTCACCTAATCACCAAGCATTCGCAATCAGTGTAGCAGGTATCAAGGCTCAGCTTCATCAAATTTGGGTTTCAGTAAAAGAAAAAGAGAAACTTAAACCTTTATTGTGAAATCATCTGAAGCAACAACAAAACAGTTTGTGTCCTTCGGGTTAAATACAGCAGGCCACTCAAGACAATACTGTACAGCCTCAAATGTTTGTGTGCACTTCCAGTCCGTGTTTTCATTAATGAGATTTGGCGAGCCTTTGTTCCAGCCCCAAAGTTTTATCGGGCCAGCTGATAGTGAACTAACATACGATTTGGTTGAATGATCGGCCAGTCTTATATCAAAGTAGTCAGCAGATTTGAAACTAATTATTTTTTGAATACCCCTTCCATAATTGTACACATGGATGAAACCATCAGATGTCCCAGCTACAAACTGTTGTTTTTGTGCAACAAATTTAACGCAATAAGCTGCAGGAAGGGCCATCATCTTATCAGTATAACAGTAGGACACAAAAGACATTTCTTGTTAGATAATCATATCAGAAGTATACGTTTTGTACCGCAGACTGTGCGCAGAGGGGCCATGTCCTGATAGTACATACACATGAATTTGTTAGTTGAACTCAAGAAAAAGAAGGATACATTTTCATCTGCCAATAAAATGTAGTCTTTTCAAAAAGAAATTACATATCTAGTAATAGCAGTGAAAGAACGATTCAACGCCAAAGAGAAAAAGAGAGTGGTTATTTTTAGACTACACAAAAAGGGGCCATCACCAAACCAAAACATAAACCTCTTATGGGTAAGAAGCATGTTCATATATAGATACGGAACTAGAAGTACATGCAATAATTATAATGAGAGAATGTGTTGACTTGCCGGCGTATCATAATTGTGCAGGCGAACCTCACTGTAGCGGCTTCCACTTTCATAACCTGTTAAAATCCTGTGTGATCAAAACAAAATTGTTAGCGAAGGATAATGGCATCACCAACATTCACTTGAACAAACTATTAGACCTTTGAGTGAATATAAGGTTACACACTCACAATCGGTCTGTTGGGTGTACATCCAGGGCACACAGTTCGGCAAAATCATTACGGCTCAGACCCACGATGATCTGATTTCAAGCAAAGCTCTCGTCAACATTCGATAACTGCTAGCTCAAAGTCAGGATCTATATGTGGAGCGAAAAAGAAGAAGACTACCTTTGTAATAGGTGGGATTGCCTGCCACACCATAGCACCATCCATGTAAAAGGCCAACAACAGCAGAAAGACGAGACAAATGAAAAGGAAACATATGAGTGTATAGATGCAGCTAACGTGGGTGGTAGATGGTATTTCAGTGCCACTTCGGAAGCCTCTTAGCATGCAATTAGAATCTTAGTTAAATTTAGACTGTTAGGATATTGGTCCAGTTCATCATAAGCCCCTATTACTAAACTTGCTCCAGTTCATCATATTTTGCACATATGTAAATGATCATGTTTAAAACACTACAAGGATAGACTTCTACCCATATTCTACGTGTATGATATTTTCATAATTGGTTCATATGCATCAAGGCCGGTCGGCACCAGCTACATAAGACACCCTCTGTTTATAAACATAAGACTTTTTGGGAGTTCAAATTAAACTCCCAAAACGTCATATATTTAGAAAAGAAGGGACCGTATAACAATTCTTTGCGTAAAATACATTATGGCTTACTAGAGAGCATGTAATCAAAGTCTCTTACTTTGACTACTAAAATACATATAAAAAGGGTAAATTAGTAAGCTGGATAATAGTATAAATATATTTGTCCTAAACCATAGATGTAAAATATTTTTTTTCCTAATTTTCAATTGTATGTGTAGGAAAATTTATGGCAAGGATACATATTAAGAGTCGTTCAATGTATAAAAGGCATTTTTATCTAAAATGCAGGGAGTAGAAACTTATAAAAAATAGTTCTCCTTGAGAAAGAGCAAGACATGCAAATTATTTTGATGGGCAAATATTTTGAACATATTTAACTGTACAACAAATTTTCGATGTATTTTAATGGAGAAATCTATGGTTTTTCGCTTGATATGCATCAAATCACCCAATTAATTAGTTGTTATGGCCATTCTGTTGCTGCCATTGAAAAAATAGTAGGGCAAAGACACAATGGACGCATATTGGCCTCTTTTTTTTATCTTTTTGAAGATTGAGTATCAAGTGCCACATCAACAGAGACAGATAAAAGTAGCAGCTTTGGACGGGAAACAGTGCGCACAAATGTTTCTTTAAAAATATGAACTAACTTACCGGAAATGGTGTCTCTCCTTGGCGAGTAAAAATACCTTCCAGTGCCAGCTCATGCACAACATTCCCCATCTCTTTGGCTACCTCAAAAAATTCATTACACTCAGACTGATCTTTAAATGTCACGTACCTATCCCCCGATATGCTGCACTCAAGGATCACTCCATCTGTACATCCTACAACGATAGTGTGAGTGGATTTGGCATGCAAAATACCACCTTTCCGCTTGAACCTAAATGCCACGTGTTGGTCTGTATTGTTTACTAGCTCGAGTGAGGGCGACTGGAGATGGACATTATCAGGTAGCCTGCCTGGGCCTACGATCACCTGCATCAGATGAAATTTTACGGTTAATGACCATCTTGATTGGAAATTTTCTGTGCTACAGAACAAAACACATAAGGAATAACTGGGTAGGCAATTAAACCTTTGGCAGGTAGTCAACTTCCATCGATTTCTCCGGAGCAGACATGTTAGAGTCCTGCATGCAAACCAGTATGTATGATAAGTGTCTTGTCAGAATTAATGAAAACTATAGCGGCTGGATATATGTACCCTTCTAGTCCTATCTAATCTAAAAAAATTGATAACTCTCATTTACTTTTGTGCTTCGCCTCAAACATTAAACATAAAAATAGAAGATTTTGCTTGTGCTCCTCTATGGAGCTATCTCAGGACTATTGGTCTGCCCATCCTGCCATCCACCAAGCAACATCGCTTTGGCAGGCTTGACTGGGTTAGGGCACAATTAAGTGACAACATGGATGACATGATTGCGTTGAGCAGTGATGCCTGAGCAGGGGCAATACAGGGTTAGCACCAGCAGCTATATTCATGTACGCTTTTCCCATTTTTCTGAATATAAAATTCTAAAGGGTTGGGACCTAGGTCACTTTCCCATGCCTGTCTCCAACCTTGTGGTGCAAGGATGTGTATATCCATGCGCAATATTGATGTACTATAAACTGGTGAAAATTGCCGAGGGACAAGTGAGTAGGTGTCTATTTTTCCAATTTCTCTTTTCGATGGTTATTTTTTGGTAGAATTGGTTCGCTTCATTTAAAATAAATACATCACGTGTCAGCGTGCCTTTGAATATCTGACCTAGATCACTCTACTAGAACGAGGGTATGATTGGGGTCAGTGGTAAAAAAAGAACACATTACAACGGACATTGTGGCGAAGAACCGAAAGCAAGTCCAACCACATGCCTTCTCCCTTATAGGGGCTAGGCAACCACCTGCTTAAACTTAACCTATCCCTCTAGCAGATCTACCTCTACCTTGCTCCCTTGTGCTCAGCCAGTCCTTCCATTCATCCCCGACACGACCAGCAAGGGCCGTCACAGTGCAGGTGTTGTTGTCAAAGATGTGCGCAATGGGTTCCAGCCAGATTGAGCGCAAGGTAAGCAGAATTAGAGAATTGATCGATCTCCGCTGCTTACACACCACCTGACCCGCAGCATCCGGCCACCAAGATGTCAACGATGCCGCAGTGGAAAGCAGCCGTTGCATCCCCTGCCGTCGCAGTACTCTGAGCCAAACCATGCGAGCATACGTGCACCGCAGCAGTAGAATATCCTAAGAGCATGTCTAGTAGAACCCTTAGAACTGTAAAAGTTTTCTAGGATTTACAGGCCGAGATTTGCAAGTTTTGGACACATTTACAGGTTGAAAAACAGGGGCAAAGAATAGAACCCCTAAACCCAACCCGTGTAACAGAATATTCCGTTTTAGGGGTTTGAGGGTTTAGGGGTTCTATTCTTTGCCTCAACCCCAACCTCTAAACCTGTCACATATTCATCACAATATGACACAAAAACACAATGAATCATCAAACATACTACAAAAGTAATAATCATGGATGCATGGTTTAGTAGTTTTTACATCACATAATCATCATCTTGCCCATCTCATTGGCACCATCACCAAAAAATTACACGTCGGTGCCATATGCTAGGCCACTCCACCACCATCAAACCCCACCATCATGCGAGTTGTCGACACCGCCATCGCTCATGGTAGTGTCAACTACAAAGGTAGAGGAGGACCCTCGGAACATCCTCTTCCTCTCGGCGATGTCCTCCTTGTACTCCTTCCACCATTGCAATTGCTCTTCATCCATGTCTTTCTTGCACATCATCATGTGCTCCTTCTCTTCCACCATGAGTTCTTTCCATACCTTTGCTTCTTTCACCTTGAGCATCCTCTCCTCCAAGTCGGCCTTGCGGGCTGCCTCCTCACGCTTTGCTTCAATGTGTGCAAGCTTGACCACCTTCTTTTGCTCGGTGATGAGAAGCTTTGTCTCCAACGTCTTGGTTGCCAAAGCCTCTCTTGCCTTCATCATATGATCCATCTTCTCCCTTAGGCTAGCCGCCTCTCCTTCCATCTTCACCCTAAGCTTGGCCTTCTTGGTTCCCTCGGGCTTGTTCAAGTTCCTCTCCTCAACTTCCGGATCATCCATGTCAAGCATTGCGGACTTCTTCGGTGCGGTTTCATCATCTCTCAACTTCCACTTGTCATATGTTTGAAGAATTGACCAAACATGCTTGAATGGGAATTCTTTGCCCTTGGAGCCGGCCATCTCCTTGTACCTCAAGCCGGCAATCTTCTCCTACAAACCAAGCAACACACACAACACACATGAGAGAAACCATACAACACACATGAGAGAAACCATACGATGTGAGGTTTGCAAACTTACATAGTCACTCTCCACGGTGCCACTCGGCGGCGCATCCATCACTTGGTCCATGGCGGCACTCCAACGCGCACATGCCGGCTTCATCAAGTCCCACCGGCCTTGAAGCGACCGGAATGAGCGAGAGGCGAACCCACTCCTCTTCGGCTTCATCTTAAGGTAGGCGTCCTCGATGCGCTGCCAATACCGTTTACCGGTTTGGTCGGTACCGGTGCCCGCATCCAACCCCACCGACGCCCAAGCTCGAACCAAGAGTATATCTTCCGCGTCGGTGTAGTTCGACGAGCGGACGCGGGTGAACGCCTCCTCTTGTATCTCTGTGATGTCTTCATCATCATCATCCTCCTCCTCCTCATCTCCTCCCTCCGCATCCTCTCCTCCCTCCAAATCATCATCCCTATAGGGATCAAGCGGTGGAGCGTTGATGTCCACCTCCACCTCATTGAGCATGTCCATGAAGGACACGGCGGCCGGGCGCGGCACGGCGGCGGGGCGGCGGGGCGGCCGGGGCGGGCGGCACGGCGGCCGGGGCGGGCAGCTTCGCCGGGGCCCTCCTCTTGGCCACGGCCTTCCTCGGCGCCGGGGAGGAGGCCGCCTTGGCCTTGGCAGCACGAGGACCACCGGAGGACACCTTCGTCCGTGCCCGGGGAGGTGCGGGTGGCGCCGTGCGGGGCGGGGGCGGAGCGACGGCCGGTGCGGGGCCGACGGCCGGCACGAGGTGATGCCCACGCCGCCGCCGCGCCGACGTGGTCGCGACCACGGCGGCGACGTGCGGTGGGGCGGCCTGCGAGTGGGCGGGAGCGACGGGGCGGCGGCCGGCGGGCGGGGCGGCGGCGGCCACCGGCGGGCGGCGGAGGCGGCCATGGCGCGGCCGGGGGCGGGGCGACGGCGGCGGCGGGGGCGAAGCGAGAAGGAGGCGGGGCGGGAGGAGGCGGGGGGAGAGGCGGGAGGGGAGGCGGCGCGGCGGCGAGGCCGGGCGGAGGAGGCGAGGCGGGCGAGGAGGCGGGCGGCGAGGCGAGGCGGCGGAGAGCGGGCGCGGAGGAGGCGGGGCGGAGAGGGCGAGGAGCGAGAGCGCGAGGCGGGCGCGGCGGGCGAGGCGGCGGCGGGATCGAGGAGGAAGAGGGAGGAAGAGGTGTCCCCCGCGCGTGAGGCGTTCCCAGGTCGGGGACGGGTTGGATTGCCCAACCCTCGTTTCTACAGGCCAAGAAGGGATTCCCAGGTCCGACCTGGGAAATTTTTTTACAGTTTTACAGTTTTAGGGGCTCTAGTCTTTGCGATTTTTTCGTCAAAAACTGTAAAAAAGCGGTTATTTTTACAGATTTAGGGGTTTAGGGGCTCTACTAGACATGCTCTAAGGAATACTCCCTCTGTTCCCTTGATTAGGGCGTATATATTTTTTATAGTTTTCATCAAAGCATAAAGGCTCAAGTTTGGAATTGCTGTGATTTTTCCCAACATACCCCTCCGTAATTTATTCGGCATGTAGCTCAACTAGCCAATAGTTATCGGTGTATGCAGATTTTAAGAGAAAAAATGGTGTGCATGCTGCTCTGATTGGCTAAGCATGCACCGGCGGGCCTGCGCAGAATTATGCCAGCAAAGGGGCGGGGTCGTTGCATGCAGGACGTGGGTGGTTGATTCCCTAGTTTGCTTGGGCTAAGAGAGGAAGGGAGGGATATTAGGAGGTAGTAGTTATTTATGAGGGGTGACATTGGAAACTAATCTGCTGCGTGGATATGCTTAATGCCCTTGCATAAAATTTACACCTTGTTCGCAGGAATTTTTTGGAGTATTTTTAATGGTTTATATCTCAATCGGTAGAGAACAACCAAAACAGTTGATTCAACCATTAAATCTTACCCCCATTCATGCCCTGGTTGCCATCATCTCTATGACAATGTCTCTGTCGATCAAAGGCTAGTAGGGGATAAGGAATCAAGCTAGGGTTGAGGGAGCTATGTTGTGTGCTCTGAGGAGGATGAAGGATATATGCGGTAAGGTTCCGATCACACAATCTCAAACTAACATATCCCAATGTGTGCATCCTGGTTTCTTAGTTGGTGGTCGAATTGTAAAGTGAAACAGTTTGTAATGGGAGTCTGGTTTTAAATTTTGGTTGGCCGTTGAATTAAAACATCTGTCCATCACGTGAAATGAAAATTCCCACGCAAAACTATTACACAAATATAACTTAGGATTGATGTTTCTACAAGATTCATGTTGTGTAAGTTTAAACTTAATGCTTAGGTTCATGATTTAAAATGTTTTTCACAGACGAAAAAGATTGTTTATTATTGCCAGGTCAAAAAGTTCATGAATTAACAAACTAGGAAGTCTTTATTAATGCAGTCCGATGATCTCACCTCAGATGTTGTGTTTCCTAGTACACTATCTGCATTTAACTTATGCTCACAAGAATCCGTTGATCCTGGCTCATAGCTCACATTACCAAAGCACATGACTGAAATTGCATTTGCATATCCAATGACAACCCTGTAAAATGAAGGAAAATTCTTTTAGAAGTAGGTGGAGTATTCTAGAAGATGGTGAAAAGTAAGTGAAATGTATCTTTTTTACATTCACTAATTTTAGCATCGGTAATTAATAAGGTTGTCCATTTTCTGACAAATGGTTTAGAGGCATTTAAATGTGGTTATATAGTTCATTTGATATATATATTTAAACATCCATATACAGTAAACACCTACATTCGTTTTATACAAGCTAGCTAGTGAGTACCTAGGATAATTTCGATTATGTAGGGATAGTATGTGAGTATACAAGACCCACCTAGATAGGACATATAGTATTTGTAGTTGGTAATATCGAAAATATGCCAAAATTATGAGCTCACGTGTAGTTCGCTTGGCGGCTTCTTATAAACACTGAATGAACATAGTCCAAATGATATCCTAGTTTAACGAGAAATTATTATACATGCAGACATTCTATTCCACCTATAAATGTAGCAGGTATCAAAGCAATCGTCTTGGGCAGTTAAAAAAGAATAAGAGGAAATTATCGATTACCTTTGTGGATCCATCAAACAAGAAAGTCGACATACTGATGCACAGCAATTTTGAAAGACTTTCTCAACCCTGTTGAGAGGAAGAATTCACTTACAAATTTCCCTAAACGTTATTATACAGTACAGGAAAAATGGTATTCCCTCCGGTTCATATTAATTGACTTCAATATGGATGTATCTAGAACTAAAATGTGTCTAGATACATTCATATTAGAGTCAATTAATATGAACCGGAGGGAGTAGCAGAATAAGAGAAAATAAATTTACCCAAACTAGGAAATCTATGTGCACATGAGGTACCACAATACATGAATAATAATGTATAAATTGGCACAGGTTAAACAAGAAGGGTGGGGAAGGAAAATAAACCGGTTAGCCTAACTTCCCAATCCAGTGTATTGGTAAATATATGAATGTTGGTAAATAAACCGGGTAAGTTCGAAAATGTTGGCAACCGGCTTGGGAAGTTCTAAAATGTATTGGAAAATAAACCGGTTAGCTCATCTCATGGACAAGGCAGGCCGGCTTGTAATGGTGAAATCTGTGCTCGGAGCGATCCCCATCCACCAGCTACTTGTCCTCGCACCCTCCAGGAAGATCCTCAAACTCATCATCAAGATCGAGCGAGGCTTCCTTTGGGCAGGGCGCTCAGCAGCCAATGAAGGGCATTGCCACGTTAATTGGCAACGGGTGGCTCGGCCCATCTCCCTCGGCGGCCTCGGCATTCATGACCTGGAGAGGACCAGCTTGTCGCTGCGCCTACGCTGGTTATGGCTCAGCCGCACGGACGACCGGCGTGCTTGGAGTGGCATGGAGATGCAGTTTACAGATACCGAGCGCGCGCTCTTCTTTGCCTCTACCACGATGACCCTAGGCGACGGACGCACCGCGAGGTTTTGGGATGACCGCTGGATCGACGGCCGCTCCATACGGGAGATTGCACCAGCGCTTTATGCTTGCATACCCAAGCGCCGGCGTCAGGCAAGGACGGTGGCTGATGGCTGCGCGACAACTCTTGGGCAAGGGACATCCACGGAGCTGTTGGGGTCCAGGAGGTTGGTGAATATCTGCAGCTATGGCTCAGGGTAACAGGAACCATCCTCAGCGATGAACCCGATCGCTTGCTCTGGAAGTGGACGGCGAGTGGCGAGTACACCGCACGCTCTGCATACAAGGCCACGTTCCATGGCTCGACGCCATCGCCCTCCTGGAAACACACCTGGAAGTTCTGGGCACCACCCAAGGTGAAATTTTTCACCTGGCTCGCCCTACAGGACCGGTGTTGGACCGCGGCGCGGCTGGCAAGACGTGGGCTGCAGCACCACCCAAGGTGTTTGCTTTGTGATCAAAACCCTGAGGGCATGCGACACCTACTCATCGAGTGTCCCTTCTCCAAGCAAACTTGGCATGGCGCGTTGTCGTGGCTACGGATGACCTGCAGAATTCCTAGCAACGACGACGCCACGCTAACCGATTGGCTTGACGAAGCTTTACAAGCAACCCCGAAGCCGCTGCGCAAGGGACTGGGAACCGCTGCCCTACTCATACCCTGGATGATATGGAAACACAGAAACGATTGTGTCTTTGATAGGGCACAACCATGTACCCGGCGGCTGATGGCCAAGATCAAGGAGGAAGCTACACTATGGGCTCGTGCTGGCGCCCTTGGGCTTAGAGTTGTGCTCCCTCCAGATTGGGATGTACACTAAGATATCTTCTGTCCATGTAACCTGTCTCCTAGGAGGCCTGTAAACAAACTTCTACCTTTTCAATGAAATGAAACGCAAAGGTCCTTTGCGTTTTCTCGAAGAAAAAAAATGTTGGCAACTTGTCTCTAGGATTTTGCCGCATTTCCTTGGTAACAAATGAGTTGCAATAGTATTAAGATGGAACCACATTGGCATGGTAAGTTAGGGCAACCAACTTTGGTCGTTACCTGAAATTGGCAGAGTTCCACAAATGCACAGTACCATTGCAGGAACCTGTAATTAGGATCGGGAGATTTGGAGAGGAATAGACATACATTACTCTAGACATGAAAGCTTCGAGTGTATGAACACACGTCCTTTTCTTTATATCCCATATCTGATTCACAAAAACAGACGATGCATCAAGGTTATGTGCACTGAAGTATTACACTTTTCAGCTAAGATGTTATATGTATACGAGAAATATATTATATATATGTACCTTGGCAGTACAATCATCAGAGACCGTAATCAAATACTGATGATCATTACATGTGAAAAATTCCAAGCAATTCACTTTTTTTGAATGCCCAGACAGAAAGTACTTAGATTCTGCTGAATCAGGGCCCCACATCTGCACATAAAACGAATAGGAGTCTGTAGCTATGATCTAGTAGAGAAACTCTTATAATATTTTTTGTGGGCAAGAGAGAGAATTCCAAACCTTAATTGTGTGCTCTGAAGCACTAGCAATGGTAATGCCCATCGGGTTAAATACGAACATGCGTTCAGTAGAGTATTCCGTCATAAATGTTTGGATGCACTCCCAGCCCCTGTTCCAGTCCCAAAGCTTTGCCTGGTTGCATTTAGGTGACACTGACAACATATACGTCTGGGTTGGATGAACGGCCAGTGTTTTGACAGATTTAGCTTCAGTATTAGCTCTGAAACTTTTAATCTTTTTCAGTTTATCGTAGCTGTACACGTGGATGAAACCATCTTTTGTCCCAGCCACAAACCATTTCTTCCATTCAATAAATTTAATGGAGGAGACTGCATTAGATATATCATCAAGTTATGAGTATAGCAGTATGATAAAAGAAACGTCAGATTAATAGATAAGTCAAAAGGCAACACCTTTTTCCCTTGAGACTTTAAACGAACCCACTAGCTTCTGTCGGTATACGAAAAGTAGTTAGTCCATGCACATAAATAATAATTATTATTTCTTCTTTAACAATGATTTGTCTAATAGTAGTGGTCATAACAGAGTAAGAATTTTGTTCGAATTTGGCAGCTCATAACACAGGCAGTATTGTCCACATTAAGCCAATCTTCCACACAAGATCAAATCATATCAAATTCGTTTTTCCCTTTGTGTGGGTCATGATATTAAATAGCGGGCATGTTCACCAACTTCATGCATGTTAATGGAGTATGTTAAAAACATGTTAATTATTTTGGTACGGATTATGCTTTAGTGTGCCATACATGTTCTCCTATAAAGGTTAAATCTTCTCGTCTTCACTACACAATGGTGGTATCGCAAGGATCAGACTTTTTTGGTAATGAGGCAACTCATGGAGTCAGGGTAGGCCTTATGCTCTATGGCACTGCAATCAAGCAGTGCTCTGTTCCTTAGTGTAACACGTACTCAAAACAGTATATATAATAGCTTTACCAAGGTGATGGAAAGGAAAATCAGATTGCCTGCACGCATGATGCTCTCAGACGAGCTGTAGTGTTGTACTGCCCAGTTATTTCCTTTTCGCTCAGTTGTTTTGTTAGGCTGATATATAGTTGGCTGCCTGAGGTTTTATCCTGTGACATACTAAAAGAACTGAGCTATAACGCTGTAACGCTGTGACGTGTCATTTCATTTTCAATGAAGATGGAATAGGCCCTATTGATCTAAAAAAAAATAGATTTACCAAGGTAATTAAAATTTTGTTTCTCCGTTATCATGAAGAGTACACTACATATTTTTTTTATGTATTGGTCCATTAAACGAAATAGTCTACCCCAACTTGCTTGGGAAAAAGGATTTCATGGTGTTGTTGTTGAAATAGATGAAACATTTACACTTGCCTGTGTCTCATAGCTCCAGATGCGAATGCGTCCATACTTGTGTCCGATTATTATCCTATGAAATAAGTCAGAATATAAATACCACATGTACCAACATATATATGTAATTAGTAAACGTCCAAATCATAGAGGAATAAGCACTTATGAACAAAACAATTATGTAGCTTTTCAATAGGAAGTGCATTCACCATTGCTTCGTCGGGTTTATGTCCCAGCAACTTATATCCTTGTAAGGTATGTCCACATGTAAAACCTAACCAGCAAGGTTGCAATTAACATTCAAACTGAGTAACAAGGGACAAATAGTAGTAACTAATGGAAGAGTTTTACTGTGCCAGTATATCTGTATCTGCGAATAAATATACAAATAACACTTAATGGACGAATATAAATATTTTTAATCTTTTATTGCAATTATTTTAGTTTGTGTTGACAAGTGAGGCAGGCATTTTGGGCGTTTTTGGATTGCATGAATAAAACATGATAATAGGTAACATCCCATGGGATGTAAAATGCTTATTGTGACTCATGTCTATATGATTTTTCTAATCAACTCACCTCAGACGTTATAATCCCTCGTTGTGGAGTACAAACAACTTTCAGTGTCACCTCACGCACCATATGCCCCATCTTTTTGGCTTTCTCAAAAAAATCATCCTGCTCATATGTTTCAGATGACCAGTTGTGCTCATCACCTAATATAGTACTCTCCAGGATGAAATCAAAGTATTTATGTTCTGGAAGCTTCTCCTGCTTATATGTTGTCACAACAAGAGTGTAGACAGACCTCGGCGGCACAATGCCAAATAGTGGCAGCCTCACGAAGCACATCTTGTTCCCGCTATTGTTTATAAGACGAAATGGGACGTGCTCATCTGTGTTGTTGGTTAGCAGCAGTGAGCTCTGTATAGACTTGTTGGGCTCGAATGGAAATCGAAGAACTAATGGTTGGACTTCAAGAAGATCGCTGGAACCTAGATTCACCTGCAGGAGTAAAGAAGTTGTGTTGTTATGGGAAAATATTCCTTATAGCTCCAGAACACACTGGAGCTCTTTTATTTAAAAAATTCGACTAAAATCCTAAAATAAATTATACAATTGCATAAAGAAATCTAGTATTTACGTCAGAAGTTACCTATAAATTTTTTTTTTGAGCTAGCCAAAAAGAGAGAAATTTGAAGATAAAAAATGAGTTATTTTCCCTTTTGTAACAACAAAAAAATAGCCCAAAATTTAACCTTGTTTACCAAAACTTTGTAGAAATATATAAAACAGATGTGCCACAAATTTTTGGAATTTTATTGAACTCTAATTTACTATTTTCAATCAAAACCGGAGTGCCACAAATCCGCATTTGTTATTTGTTAGAATCTCAGTGGTCCTCTACTTGATTGATTTCCCTTTCATATAGGAATGCTCAACTAAAGAGAACTTTAGCTAGCTTCGTACCAGGTGTCCCGACGGCTTTACGGCTTGCTGGCATCCACGTGACAATATGACAAACATTAGAATGATTAACAAAATCAATTGCTAAAATTCTTCAATTTTATTATAGTATGTCAATAAGTGCTAACTTTTTCCTTTTTTAATGTAGAATTCAAAAAGTTTAGCTTCAGTAATTCAAACACATAAACTAGCTAATAGCCATTGAACTAACAACCAAAATGCAGTTGCTTAATTTCGAAGGGAGACAATTTAAATATAATTAAAAATCATCTTCAAACATGATCGAATAGATAATGCGTAACAGAAGATTGTAATCTGAAAGACATTTTAGATCTGCTAATGAAATGAAATAAGACAATATGCATTGGGAGCTAATACATTTCAGAATAATAAAAGTTACATATAACAAACTCAGTAAATAAAATTATTAGTATTTGGTTAGCTAAAAAAAGGCTCTAAATAGAGGTTGTCCGAGTATTTAACATACCTGACTACTTTCTGTTTCATTCAGCCGAGCAACTATATGATGTATACTAACTGGTCGCTTCTCTGGGTTGGTGTCAATACACTCCATCCCTATCTCTGTGCATACTCGAATTTGTTCGAAACTGGTGTCTCCCTGTGATTTGTCCAATCTATTACTCCAACTTTCAAGTACCTAAGAAGTTGCAAGCATGAGTTACAATTCATAAAACTAATATAAATGCAATGTTATTTTATATAGGAAACCAAAGTATGGATGTATATATAGCACATGCAAACCTCACACTTAATGTTAACACGTAATAGCACCGACTCAATCATCAAACTACCAATAATTCTAAAAAAAGGTGTCTGTAAAATTTCTAGTCAGATTTAGCACAATGTAAGTTCTCCATTATGAAAGATATAGTGGAGATGGTATATTTAACTCAATGGAATGGGTTCAACTGTTCAAGCATATTTGATGCAACGTTAGGATTACTAGTGGTATATATATAAGTAAGAAAACGTTTATCCATATTTCTTTGCACAAACTTGTAAGAAAGATGAAACTCACTCCAAAGATTAAAACTTTATATGATAATTAGCTATTGATTATTCTAAAAAAACACCGATAAAATTAGGATGAGCAAGTGGTTCAAAATACTTCTGGATTTCTAGTATAGTGCAACAGAATAAGTCGGCCAACTGACTGCATAGTATTTTTTGTATGTTGTCCACTACGCTTTTAATTTCAGTTGCAAACTGAATAACTTGAGCTATTAACATGTAATTAGCTATTCTGAAAATTAGAGCCACACTTTACTTGCATTCAGTTTATATATTTTGCTATTGTATTTAAATGTATTAAATTACTCGTAGGTTCAAAATATGACATTTACACTAGTGTTAAATGGCTATTGCATTTTATCTTTTGACATTTTTCTGAACCAGTTGTACTTAGGTTTTGCTACTGAATTGACTGATTTAATCACTTCTATACTAATTTCACATGACTAATTAGAAAGAAGGAATATGAGGTGCATTCATTCTTCAAATTATAACTTATTTTACAAAATATACCTGAGGTAGTTAGCTATAAGAACAGAATTGAAATTTTGTTAGAAAATATTAGTTTACCTTGATACACATGGAATATTTATGTTTGATTCTTTGACAGACAATTTGTTTATTGGCCTATTGGACTTTGTTTAAATAACGAATGACTCACCACGTCTAGAAAATATTGAGGGATTTTGGGCAAGGTTAGAGTGTAAAATTATTTTTTGATACATCGAGCCTTTATCATAAAAGCGTGACACAGAGAGTTCTTACAGTGTCGACAGTTTGATATCCCCTCTTTCCAGTCAAAACCTCTACGAGTATAACACCAAGACTATACAAGTCAAACTTGTGTGTGATCTCATTACTAGTGAATTCCGGAGCCAAATATCCTCTGCATGAAAAAAATATAATCGAAGATTTTTTTATAGAATGATCGACACCAATGGATGTTGGCTCAACAGGAAGGAGATTATGCTGCCATCAATGAAAGCTCGGAGGAAGTGCAACATAAATCATAGCGAATGAGAAGTATTAGCGTGCAAGAAGCTTAGGTGTCTTACAGCGTTCCACCCACTTTTGTAGCAACGAAACGGCTCTTATCTTCCTCGAAGATTCTTGATAGACCAAAGTCAGAGATTTTGGCTACCATATTAGCATCTAGCAATATGTTCGCGGGTTTTAGATCTAGGTGGATGACTTTTTTCTGGTGAAGATAACTTAACCCCTCGCAGATCCCTTTAATTATTTTATACCGCTTGCTCCAGTTAAGTCCACCAGATGCATCTGCAAAAAAGAAGATGAAAACAAGCTGCATATTAGCCTTTGAAGAACTTGGCAGCCTCAATATATGAATAACAGAAAGTATACGACGGGATAAGTAACCATGAGATGCTTGAAAAAATAATCTCCAATAGTTCAGGTTAATTATAACTCCCCACATCCTCATAGAAAACATCTAGGAATTTATTATTAATTCGGAACAAACTCTCGCAGTGAGCCTCATGGTACAAAAACCTGGAACCATCCGATCTATCTTCAATGGACGACTACCATGTATTTGCAACAATTATATTATAAATGTACGCTAAAACTGAAATTTCAGAGAAGTATTCACATTTGCTTTGAATTTGCGCATTCCAAGTCATTACAGATTAAATACATATCATGCTTCTGAGGGTAGAATAAATCATTATTAACGAAACAAAATCTTTGGAGCCGTAATTTTCAGTGATATATATGAACAAAACAATGGCAGAAAAAATGTTACGTGTCAGATGATACTTCATACCTTGGATATACCCATCGAGGCTTCCTTTAGGCAGGTACTCAAAGCAGAGCAACCTTTGTTGTACGTCTGCCATGACAACCTTTCCGTTCAAATCTGCCATAGTGCCTTGCGTATCAGCGCAGTATCCTAGAAATCTCACTATATTTGTGTGATTCGCCTTGAGCAAACATTCAACCTCTCGTTGGAATTCCTTCTCATACATGTAACAATTGGATAGTCTCTTCACAGCGACGGTCAGCCCATTAGCGAGCATTCCCTGCAGACAGAGCCGGAAGATGCCTTGTCAGTCAATTGTTTGAGAAAAAGACCACGAACTCAGTCCACATACACAAACTTCATAACCAAATTGCATCCAACCAAATCAATTGGTGGAAAGATTAGACTAACCAGAGACAAAACCAAATCACAAAATCGAGCTGAAAGGATTTCGTGTGTTTTCGCACCCAAACACGAGATCATGAGCCCAACGCCAAAATATAGCTAATCTTCTGAGCGCCAGTGTTCCCCGCCGACGACGCGCAGCGGCGTTGACCCACGCACAGCTTGAGCGGCGCCCCAACCGTCGCTGCAGCCGCATCCTGGCACCGGCGGCAAACCACATCGCGCCATCGATGCGTACGCACTTGCTGATTTGGTCCAGGATATATGGCGTCAAAGGATCCTTGCCGGAGGAAGACGCAGCGGCGGCGTCAGCGAGGCCAACCCAACAGAGAACCCGGGCCGGAAGGGGGCCATGAGATCCTGTGCCGGACGAGGACGCAACGGTGGCGGCGGCGACGCGCGGCAAAGATCGGGCCGTGAGCGGACCATCAGAGGAGATGGTCGTCGATTCGGAGATCTAAGAAAGCATGCCCAGGATGGGGAAGACGACTACTACAGTTGATCCATCAACGGACTCACCAACGGTTTGAACCCGTGTGAAACCATTTCGTTCAAGCCCAAAGTCCAAACCAAATCCAAAATCTAAAACCAGTTGGGAAAAAAAAAAGTTGAAACCAGACTTCGAGCACGCATGCCCATTATCATGGCGGCTGCTTCTGAATCTTATGAGTTGTCATCGTGCTGTATTACCTTGTAGACCACCGCGAAGGCGCCTCTGCCAATCTCCCGATCATCGGAGAAACCACCTGTGATGTCTTCCAAAAGCGACAGTGGCAAGGCCTTGGGCTCCGAGGTTTCATCTAGCAGAATGCACTCCAAATCATTTCGGCTGCTAGCTTGCCGATCCATACACAACTGGCCACTGGAATTCACAAGTGAATTGCAGATGGGAGATCACTCTGTTGTTCTGCAAATAAACATTGATCGCTATATTTAAGAAGAGGCAGGTTCATGAACATCAAGGTAGCGATTGATCATGTAAGAAGGGCATCTTCAACAGCAAGCACCCAAAATTAAACTAAGGGCTAGCTATCTTTCTTACCTGGAGAAGGATGTGCCTACTCTGCTTAGCATCAAGTCTCGGGTCTTGCAGGCGAGTTTCAGTCAGATGTTATCGCTTCTGTAATAATCAAGAGCACAGGGGAAGGAAGAAGAGGGAGGCGATGTGGTATGATCCAGCGGCATCCGGGACAGTCGCACCTTGATGATGGAACTGAACATATAGAAATAATTATTCAGTTGACTCCCCAGACATGTGGAGGCATGTGACCTATACTTTAATCTTTCTAATTTTTAACTGGAAACTCTGAAAGACACCTAGTCTTTTATAGGATGCAACTGACATATTTCAGTAATATGCACGCCGCGCTACATTATAATACGAACCTGCACGTGGCATCAAAGACAAGGTATCATCAAGAAGCAAGTGTTGCTCGGAAACAAAAAAAATTTGTTCACAGCGAATCGATAAGAGATAAAATCATCCTGGTTACATCGTTGCAATCAACGTGTTGCACGGTGGCGGCGAGGCCTAGCGTCCACCAGCGTCTATGATCGACTCAAACTCAGTCACCTTCCCCTCATATCTAATTTTGACAAAATGGAAGAGGCGTAATACAAGCAGCATCCCTTTGCCATTAACAGCAGCATCACATATCGAGCCAATCCTCGCCGCTTGATTCGGCAACAACTGTGGAAAATTTCAACTTTGAGAAGACATGACATATTGAAGTCTATCCATGATGTATCCTTATTAACATATTGAAGTGGTATGTATTGATGTACACTGATGTGGCTTATATCACATTGTACATCGGCGACTAGTGTTTTTTTCCACAACAATCACAACAGGTGTGCTTCTGTGCTGCTAGCATAACAGCGAGCCGTGGATGGACAGTGTACAGATTTTAGCAAGCTTAGTGCGTACAGAAATGCACATTGTGGCTCAGCGGATCCTACAACGTACCGAGTTTGCTCGCATGTGTATATGTTGTAGAGAAGGAGAAATCCAAAGTCGAGTAGTTCTGTCTCCCCCTCATGGTGCATGGTTCTCTAGTTCAATTTTGAGATATTTTCGTAGTGGCACACTCAGTTTTTTTTTCCTAACCAATCTGCATGGTTTACTTGTTGGATAATTAGGCACAATTTTCATGATTAATTCCAGAATATTAAGCATGACGACAGTAACTACTAACATGTGAAACTCGAACATACTAGATGCATTAATCAACATGAGTAGTAGCAGGGCAAACGGTACAACATCCGTCGCTAAATAGATCGAGATATGTCGCACGTACCGATATGGTGGAGGTGGCGGTGGAGGTGTAGCAGATGATGTCGCGGCAGTAACATTGTTGACGACGGGAACGACGGGTCGAAGTAGACTGATACGGTGGATCCAAGCCGATCCACCTTGATTGATGCCCGATCTTTCACAGCGAGAACCTGGGGTAGTAAATCCTCCCAACAATGTGATGAACGCAGCCTGGAGAAGAGGGAACGAATCCAGCAAGCAACGGATCGATGAACGATACGCCTCAAACTAAGAGCTAGATAATCCTTGATGAACACAAGAACCTTCGCAGCGGATAATAATATAGATAAACGGCAGCGCCGTACCCCCGGAGGGATGATACACGTGAACACACGCAATGGGGAAAACCCTAATCTTTAGTCTAAACTTGTCTACCTAAAACCCTAGTCACACCTCCACTTATATGAGGGGTGGAGTGGCCGGCCAGCCCCTAGTGGGCCTCTCTACCTTGGTTTGGACAGGCCCAAACCAAACTGACTCAAATTATTAAAAACCCTAATTGGCCCACATATGACCATTACATAAACTAGGATAAATAAGCTGGTGGAGTCCTGAATCTGGGCTCCACATAGGCCTCCATGCCCGTATCATCCCCCCTTCAAGAAGCGTTGTCCCCAACGCGTGAGGGTCTTCTGGAAAAGGTGACGTGATATGAACATGACACGTCCTCGCCGTCTTCAAGTCTTGCTTGCCTTCCACACCACATCCTCCCTCGCGGCCTGCTTGACTTGATACAGCACTTGGCGCCTCCTTTCTTCTCCACATGAGCTTGGACTTCTGCGCCAACTCCTTATTCTTGCGAGGTGTTGATGGACCCTTGTGTCGCTGCACACGACCCTGCACAAGATGTGTAATTCCTGGGCCACATAGACGTCTCACACGTCCATCCTTGCCTCGATGCATCCGCGGTGTCGCGAGAAACTGGACTGCAGTACTCCTAGCACGGTAGTGCCGCTGCCCACTATCTCCACTGACGCGCTCGCCTCCCACTCCTCCCACGCGCATCTGCGCCATATGTACTGAAACACCATCAGCACAAACATCATCAGTCTGCATACTAGCATCAACACAAACTGGAACTGTAGCACATGCTGTAACATCCACATCAACAAGTGTAGCTTCATCCGGCTTGTCACCAACAAGAACTTGCTTGTCATCTATAGGCTTGGCTGAAACATCACCAACATCAATGCTCGGAACATCATGCACCTTATGCTGCACATTAGGCTTGTGCAACTTCTCCTTACACACTACTAACTCCACATCGGACTTGATATGATCATCACTCAATGGCTTCAAAGTCCTCTGTTTGCCACCATGCATAAAAGAATATGTATTTGCTCGCCCAGCATGTCTCACATTGCGATCATACTACCAAGGACGCCCAAGTAGCAATCCACACACCTCCAATGGCAACACATCGCAATCGATCTCATCAACATAATCACCAACTGTAAATGGCACACGCACCTTGTGAGTAATCTTCAGCATACCACAGCTATTCAACCACTCAAGACGTTTAGGTTCAGGAAGACGCCATGTAGACAACCCCAACGCTGCCACCATCGCCTTGCTAATGCCATTAGTACAGCTACCACCATCAACCATCAACTTGCAAGCCTTGCCCTTGATAAAGCACTGAGTCTGAAACAAACTCCACCGCTGAACCTTGTCAACTGTCTTGCAAGCATCATCTTGTACCTTCTTGAGTTGCATATTCAGCCCGCTCAATGGTACATCCTCCTCAACAGTCACAATAGTGCTCTTGGTATCAGCCAGGTTTCCTCTCCTCTGAAGATTTCACCTCGACCTTAGTGACTGTTGGTAGTGGAACAATCTTCTTACTAGTAACTATGCACTTGTCCACTGCCTGCTGTACCTCCTCCAGGCACTTGTGTACCTCCTTCAATGCATGCCCAACTCCGGATGACTGCTTACGTTTCTCCATATATGGTACCACGAAACCACTACGAAGAAAAGTTTTGTAATCTTCCCAAGTTTCAGCAAATTCACCTCTGTCCACCGCATCTTGCCAACAACGTTCTAATGCCTCGTCCACATGCCGTATAGCAAGGTAAAATGCATAAGAACTGTTGAACTTCCTCTTGTATGTGCGACATCGAGCAAAACCCAATTCCATGTTCCTTTCCCAATCTTCATACTCCTGAACTGTCGCAAGACGGTGTAGATACCAACGAAGACTGGACGGTGGACGCTGCTCTCCCTTCAAGCAATCCAGATAGTCATTGAACACATAACTAGACTTCTTCGAAAGAGTACACTTCATGCCCAGAACATCGCCCGGAAACTCACCAACATCAACAGCATCAATAGCCGAAAACGTCGGAGAAAACACCGGAGCAGCAGGAGAAACCGCCGGAGGAAAACCGCAGCACCGAGCGCCCGAGCCGGTTGGACGGCTGTGGACCAGCTTGTCTGTGGCCCTGACCGCCGGCAATCGGATGCATCGTACGGAACCAAACCGGACGAAATTTTGCGAACTTCCCGGTCTGCCGCCCTGTTGACCGGACCACAGACCGGCCTGCCCGTGCCTGGCCTGGTTGACCGGATTTCAGACCGGATTTTTCCTGGTCGCGAAATTTCGTCTTCTTCCCGATGCTGGTCGCGATTTTTCGCGATTTTGACCTCCGAAACAGCCATGTATGACCTCCAAACTGCACCAAACAACGCCAAACTTCCTCCAACCAACCTCCTTCGACCGAGAGCCAAACTCCTCCGATCTAGAACCAATCTTCTCCGCAGCAAACCGATCAAAGAGATCGATCAACAAAACCTCGCCGTGAGCAACCCAGAAAGCTGATACCACATGATACGGTGGATCCAAGCCGATCCACCTAAGTTGATGCCCGATCTTTCACAGCGAGAACCTAGGGTAGAGAATCCTCCCAACAACGCGATGAACGCAGCCTGGAGAAGAGGGAACGAATCCATCAAGCAACGGATCGATGAACGACCGCCTCAAACCAAGAGCTAGACAATCCTTGATGAACACAAGAACCTTCGCAGCGGATAATAATATAGATAAACGGCAGCGCCGTACCCCCGGAGGGATGATACATGTGAACACATGCAATGGGGAAAACCCTAATCTTTAGTCTAAACTTGTCTACCTAAAACCCTAGCCGCACCTCCACTTATATGAGGGGTGGAGTGGCCGGCCAGCCCCTAGTGGGCCTCTCTACCTTGGTTTGGACAGGCCCAAACCAAACTGACTCAAATTATTAAAAACCCTAATTGGCCCACATATGACCATTACATAAATTAGGATAAATAAGCTGGTGGAGTCCTGAATCTGGGCTCCACATAGGCCTCCATGCCTCGGCCGGTCAACCGGGTTGTAGGCCGACGCGCCGCCGGCCGGTTAAGGCACCGGCCGCGGGGCGGGGCCAGGTTGGCCTGCTTTGCTGCCGCTGCCGTTGCTGCTGCTTGTGCGTCGTGGAGTGTATCAAAAAAAATCTTCAAAGGAGGAAGACATTGGTGATCCAAGAGAGTGCGTACTCGGATGTGTTCAGCTTATTTGGATCCATGGCGGACAGGAGCTTGTTCTATTTGTTTTGGGTGATTTGTATGGCGCGTTTCAGTTGCATTTGGGAGGATGCTTGTGTCTTCAATCCGGTTACTGGCGTCGAAGACCAAAGGGGCGCCAAGTTCAAGACAAGCTAGTCGAGAGGGAGGATGAGGTGTGGAAGACTGGCGAGGCTTGAGGATGAAGATTGGCGATGTTCTTATCTGACGCCACCCTTTTCTAGCAGACCCTCACGCGTTGGGGACAACGCTTCTTGAAGAAGGGGAGGATGATATGGATATCCAGGCCTGGTACACTAGGACAACCATTGATATGATGATTAAGTCTAAGGTTGTACCAGTATTTTATCATAGTCTTGTTATTAGGAAATAATAATGTAGCCAGGTCATGCTGTGGGCCATCTAGGGTTTTAATAGAGTCTGTTTGACTTGGGCCTGTCCAAGTCGAACTAGGTTAGGCCCATTAGGGGGGCCGACCACCTCTCCCTCTCATATAAGGAGATGGCACGGCTAGGGTTTAGGGTAGTCTAGTTTTTTATTACAGTTATGTAGAACCTTGGGTTCCTCCAGTATCACCATCCCTGCGGGGTTGGCCCTATGACGGCATCTCGGACGTTCGTCTAGTTATCCAATAAAGATGTGTGAGTTCTTGAGTTGTCAAGAGTAATCATATGTGCTTGAGTATCCTTGAATCTGTCGAGGAAGTTCAAGATCTATCGGTCCTATGGATCAACAAGGTGCATCGTGAAAGATCGGGAAAATAATCCTCATCATAGACGGTGTTGAAGACGACGGTAGGCAGCACCGTGATACGTCTCAAACGTATCTATAAGATGTTCCATGCTTGTTTTATGACAATACCTACATGTTTTGTTCACACTTTATATCGTTTTGATGCATTTTCCGGAACTAACCTATTGACGAGATGCCGAAGTCCTGTTTTTTGCTGTTTTTGGTTTCAAATCCTAGTAAGGAAATATTCTCGGAATCGGACGAAATCAATGCCCGGATCCTATATTTCCACGAAGCTTCCAACACCCGAGAGCCGAGAGGGGGCCACAGCCCACCACACATGGTGGTGGCGGCCCGGGGGCGCCCCCTAGTGTGTGGGCCCACCAGGGCCCCTCCGAGGCTCCCCTTTCACCTATAAAGTCTCCCTGACCTAAAACCTCGACACGAAAAAGCCACGGTACGAGAAAAGTTCCAGAGCCGCCGCCATCGCGAAGCCAAGATCTGGGGACAGGAGTCTCTGGCACGCCGCCGGAAAGTGCCCGGAAGGCTTCTCCATCGACACCACCGCCATCTCCATCAACGCTGCTGTCTCCCATGAGGAGGGAGTAGTTCTCCCCTGGGGCTGAGGGCTCTACTGTAGCTATGTGGTTAATCTCTCTCCATGTACTCCAATACAATGATCTCATGAGCTGCTTTACATGATTGAGATCCGTATGATGAGCTTTGTATCGCTACTAGTTATGTGCTACTCATGTGATGTCATTAAAGTAGTCTATTCCTCCTGCATGGTGTAAAGGTGACTAGTGTGTGCACTGTGTGGTTCTTGTCGTAGATTATGATCATAATCTCTTGTAGGTTATGGAGTTGATTATCGCTATGATAGTATTGATGTGATCTATTCCCCTTTCATAGTGTAATGGTGATAGTGTGTATGCTATGTTAGTACTCGGTTTATTTTGCAAAGATCTATTATGCTCTAAGGTTATTTAAATATGAACATCGAATGTTGTGGAGCTTGTTAACTCCGGCATTGAGGTGCTCTTGTAGCCTACACAATGAATGGTGTTTGTCATCCAACAAAGAGTGTATGTAGCACAAATGAGAGAAGTTATTATTTATTATGCGATCAATGTTAGAGTGTCCACTAGTGAAAGTATGATCCCTAGGCCTTGTTTCCAATACTGCAAACACCGCTTACTTACTGTTATGTTGCATGTTTACTCGCTGCCATATTTTATTCAGATTGCTATTACCACTCATATACATCCATACTACTTGTATTTCACTATCTCTTCGCCGAACTAGTGCACCTATACATCCGACAAGTGTATTAGGTGTGTTGGGGACACAAGAGACTTCTTGTATCGTGATTGCGGTTGCTTGAGAGGGATATCTTTGACCTCTTCCTCCCCGAGTTCGATAAACCTTGGGTGATCCACTTAAGGGAAAACTTGCTGCTGTTCTACAAACCTCTGCTCTTGGAGGCCCAATATTGTCTACAAGAATAGAAGCACCCGTAGACAGCAAGCTATTTTCTTGCGCCGTTGCTAGGAGGTAAGGTAAAAGGTATTCACATCCTCCGACTACTAAGTTATTTGTTAGCATTGTTGCCGGTGTGTGAATGCTCGAAGCTATTTCCTTTAGATCCTGCAATTGCATATTTTTGTTTCTTGTTTACACTAGTTAGGCATAATGGAAAGTAACAATGAGCTTCTTATTCTATTTCCTGAGTTAAGACATGGATTGTTTGCTGCGAAAATTAAAAAACCTATGGAATCTTATTTGCATGCTAGTAGCAATGATATTAGTATGAACGCTTTGAACACCATTGTTGCTAATGATATGGAAAATTCTAAGCTTGGGGAAGCTGGTTTTGATGAGCATGATATTTTTAGTCCCCCAAGCATTGAGGAGAAAATTTTCTTTGATGATACTTTGCCTCCTATTTATGATGATTATAATGATAGTGATCTTACCGCCTACTATGGAGAGTAAATTTTATTATGATTATATTATGCCTCCTACACTTGATGAGAATGATAATGATAGCTACTTTGTTGAATTTGCTCCCACTACAACTAATAAAATTGATTATGCTTATGTGGAGAGTAATAATTTTATGCATGTGGCTCATGACAAGAATGCTTTATGTGATAGTTATATTGTTGAGTTTGTTCATGATGCTACTGAAAGTTATTATGAGAGAGGGAACATGGTTATATGCATCTTAATAATATTAAGTTTCCCCTCTATAGGTTGAGAATCTTGAAATTGCGCTTGTGTTGATTTTCTGTGCTTGCCACTTTGTTCTTCATGAATCTATTTGTGTACAAGATTCCTTTTCATAGAAAGTGGGTTAGGCTTAAATGTGTTTTGAATTTGCTTCTTGATGTTCTCTCTCTGCTGCGACTCTCATCCGTATGAGAGCATCATCATTAAAATTGTTGAGCCCATCTTAATGGCTATAAAGAAAGAACTTCTTGGGAGATAACCCATGTGTTTATTTTACTACAGCACTTTTGATTTATATTTGAGTCTTGGAAGTTGTTTACTACTATAGCAACCTCTCCTTATCATGTTTTTGTGCCAAGTAAAGTCTCTATGGTAAAGTTGATGCTAGATTTGGATTGCTGCGCAGAAACAGTCTCTGTAAAAAATCAAAAAAATATGCAAATTTACGTGTGTGATCCTCAGATATGTACGCAACTTTCATTAGTTTTGAGTTTTTCCTTTTGAGCAAGTTAAGTGCCCCTTCCAGATTCGTCTTTACGGACTGTTCTGTTTTTGACAGATTCTGCCTTTTATTTCGCATTGCCGCTTTTGCTATGTTGAATGAGTTTCTTTGTTCCATTAACTTTCAGAAGCTTTGTGCAATGTCCAGAAGTGTTAAGAATGATTGTGTCACCTCTGAACATGTGAATTTTTGATTGTGCACTAACCCTCTAATGAGTTTGCTTAAAGTTTGGTGTGGAGGAAGTTTTCAAGGGTCAAGAGAAGAGTGTGATATATGATCAAGAAGAGTGAAAAGCCTTGGGGATGCCCCCGTGGTTCATCCCTGCATATTTCAAGAAGACTCAAGCGTCTAAGGGCATCCCCTTCTTCATCAACTTATCAGGTTTCTTCTATTGAAACTATATTTTTATTCAGTCACATCTTATGTACTTTACTTGGAGCGTCTGTGTGCTTTTTTTTTTGTTATCTTAGTTCTTTGAATAAATTCATCCTTGTGTGGGAGAGAGACACGCTCCGCTTTTTCATATGAACACTAGTGTTCTTCATTTTTGCTTTTAATGTTCAAGGGCGAAAGTTGATCGCTTCACTTGTTGCTATTTGGCTGGAATCAGAAAATGCTTCATATGGTCTTGAATAATTTGATACTTGGCAATTGTTTTGAGCTCTCATAAATCATGTTTAAGCTCTTGCATCATGTAGTTTAAATCTAGTAGTGGAGAACTACTGTAGAGCTTGTTGAAATTTGGTTTGCAATATGTTTAAGGTCTAGATATTTTCTGGTAAAGTGTTTGAGCAACAAGGAAGACAGTGTAGAGTCTTATAATGCTTGCAATATGTTCTTATGTAAGTTTTGTTGTACCGGTTCATACTTGTGTTTGCTTCAAACAACCTTGCTAGCCAAAGCCTTGTACTGAGAGGAAATGCTTCTCGTGCATCCAAACTCCTTGAGCCAAAACCTATGCCATTTGTGTCCACCATATCTACCTACTATGTGGTATTTCCTGCCATTCCAAGTAAATACTTCATGTGCTACCTTTAAACAATTCAAAAGCTATTATCTCTTATTTGTGTCAATGTTTTATAGCTCATGAGGAAGTATGTGGTGTTTTATCTTTCGATCTTGTCATTTACTTCTGACAGACTTTCGCAATGGACTAGTGGCTCATCCGCTTATCCAATAATTTTGCAAAAAGAGCTGGCAATGGGGTTCTGTCAACACCCGGATTTTTAAGTCCAGATGCCTATTATGCCATTCTTCGCAATCCCAGGAATTATTGTTTTTGCGAGACATAATAGCTTGATATCACAACACATCATTTATTACAACACATAATAGTCTTACAGCAAAGGATCACATGATCCAGTCTTAATACAACATAGGGGATCCAGAGATCCTATTACAAAACACATAGCGGAAGCGGAGTAACGGTCGTGGTCCATCTGTTCCACAGGCAACTGTTGACGTCAGGAGCGGTCCTAGTTGTCATAGACGTTCTGCTGTCCATCTTCCTCGTACAGCTGTTCACCATCATAGTCTGCCATTTGAATAGCCAGGGACAAAGCCATGAGTACTTTTAAAGTACTCGCAAACTAATACTAGTGTCGCACTATCAATTGTGGTAAGGGATACTAAGCTCTAGGTTGATTTGCATAAAGCCAAGTTTATTTCATAAACATTTAGTAAAGATGCTTGAATCACATAGACTATCTCAAGTGGGAACATTAGTGTCATTCCCACAACTCAGTTGTGAATCAATCCCAAATCACCATTCAACTTGCCACAGCAAGTCACCAATCATATGTCACATTTTTGAAAATGGTCTGATGACGGAACAGGGCCTTTCCAATCGTCCGTAACCGTGGACACGGCTATTCGAATAGTTCTACACTGCAGAGGTCGTACACTTGTGCCACAATATTTGCAATAATCCGTCAGGGTTAGCGGCCCTGATTTATCATACTCCGTATGCGGACTACCAACCATAACCTTTCACTTATATACTCTAGTACAGGCACCTCTCCCCATGAGCTTGGCCTCCCGTGAGAACCAACCTGTTAACCCGGAACCGCACGGCTTGGACAATTCACCTCATTCACGTCATTTCGCAATATCTCATATTGCTTCGGAGGCAGCCCTTGGCATAACCCCTATGACGCTTGTTTAGAGGGAACCCATACTAAAGCACATAAATTTCTAGTTAAGCCCGTACCCATTTTGGGTATTGTGGGGGTACTTTCAAAATTGGAATGGTATCGCATCCGAACCCAACCATCAGTTTTATATCAAAAATCACCATCTTCTCTTGGTCATATTCACCTTCAAGGTCATTCAATGGAATGAACCATCATTCCAAGGTTTCAATCTTCATTTCAAAGTCACATGTTCCCCTCTAGAGTAATCCAATTTTAATTGATTAGCGATAGCAACTATAGGAGGGGTGCTATCTAGCTTTGAGTGGTGCCAATCTGAATCAAGTATTGTTCTACTCTAGACCAAGTGAATCATGAATCAAAAAGTAAACTTTGATAAACCAAGGTTAAAAACTTGTAGGGTAAAAACTTGGGATAGGATCATTAAGCATAAATAAAAGGGGGATGAGGCCTTGCTCTTGTAGAGCTTTGCCTTATGGTATCTTGCAAGAATATTAGCTTGCTTGTAGGGGTAATATTACTAATAGCTTGCAAGAATACTAGCTTGCCTTGATTGGTGAAGTGATCAGAGTATTCTTCTTCTTCCTCTTGGTAGAATACTTCCTCCTCTTGATAGTCTCCGTACTAGCGTCTATAAACGAATACGAGGATACAATCACCAAGCAATACTTAAGGACTCTTAATTAGCCTTAGTGGCTCACACAATGATCTAGCATCACTACTTAACATTTACTACAAGATTATGCTAGGGTTTCCTTATTTAATACTAGGAAAATAATTTCCTTTCATTGAATCTTCTTAAGATTTAATTTCTCTTATGAATAATATATAACCTAGGTTGACTAAAGTCAAGCTCTTCATACTTATTATTTGAGAAAATGAGTTAAATGAGGTTCCATACCTCATGCAATTTAATACTAACATGGTAGTGATTTAATGTCACTCAATAATTCAATATGAGGTTACTTAGACTATGATCACTACCTCATATTGGATAATTGAGAACAAGATTTAAATGAGAGGGGTATCTCTCATAGGATTTAACACATAGTGGTGATTTATTTAAAGGACTATTATTGAGGTGTTTTAATATTCTCAAAGAATCAGGGATGATCCCATGTTGACCAAGGTCAACACTTCACACTTAGTATTTTGAGAAAGTGAGTTATATGAGATTCATCATCTCATGTGATTTAATTAATTTAATTATTATTTAGCTTTAAGATTTATAAGGGAGCAAGTATGAGCTTAGGGAATTAAAGGTCAACACATTACTTCCTATTATTTGAGAAAGATAAATTAAATGAGGTGAGCACCTCATACTATTTTAGTAACACCTTGTAATGGTTTACTATTATTAATTAATTAAAAGTGAATTTTACTTGACCATGGGATCTACTTCATATTAATGTGGTTGAGGTAAGATTTAAATGAGACCAAAGTCTATTATACAATTTAACTAATAGGTTTGAATTATTTAAATACTACTTATGAGAATGATTAAATATTTTCAAATATAAACCTATGGGTCATTAATTATGTATTATTAATTCTTATGTACCATTTGGATTAATGACTTATGTGAGAAACTATACCTCAATTAAGTTAAACTATCCTCTAAATGATTAACCTCTCTAATTAACCAATCATGAGACTTATTTGATCTAGGTCAGTACCTCTATTTGAATTATTTAAGATCACAATTTAAATGAGAGAGAAGCCCTCATACTATTTAAATAAGTTTATGTGTGTGTATTAAATATTCTAGAAATGGTTCCATAGCCATTATTTAACTCTAGTTTATGATCATGCAAAACAACCATGCTATATTTTTGCATAATCAATTATATTAGGTCAAATGTGATTTATTAGAGTTGGAATCATCTTAAAATCATTTCTAGATAATTTCTAATATTTATTTGAAGTCAGGAAAGTCCCTGCCTTGTTATTTTTATCATTTAATTTTTATTTCGTATTTGGACATGAGGCTAGTGCCATTGTTTAGATAATTTCCTGAGCTTTCTAAATATATAAAATTTACTAAATTTGGTTTAGTAGAATTTAAACTATTTAATTTTGAAGTTGGCACCAGTATTGAATTTGAACTGAATAGATTAAATGGGATTTGAATTACTGGGCCACGCGGGAAAATAAACGGGCTAACCAATTTAAACGAAACTGGGCGCCTTAACACGGACCATGCCGCGGGCCAGCTGACATGTGAGGGGCCACCGTCAGCGACTATTAAACAGCGAATCGGTAAGGGATGATGTGGACCGTGGATCACAAGCAGATCGGACGAGCGAGGTGCGTCGTCTTCTCCGGCGAGAGGAACTTACGGGCGCGGCGAGGCTAGGGGTCGACGGCGACCAGGGGCTCCGGCGATCAATGGCGTTGATGCAGGACGACGTTGCATGATGGCGGAGCTCCTCGAACAAACCGCAGCTCCTGGGGTGGCTTCTAGCTCCGGCGAGCTTCTGCGGAGGAGCACGGGCAGTGAGGATGAAATTGAGCGGTGTGACTGGGCAATGTCAAGGAGCTAGGGGCTGAGGAGGGTCAGAGTGAGGAGGGAAGTCGAGTGGTGCGTCGAATTGAGGAGGAGGAGCTCTCCTTTTATAGATTCGAGAAGGGGCCGTGGGTGCTGGCGAGGTCGACCATGGACTCGACGTTTCCGAGGCGCGAAGGGGCAGGCTAGGATGCGCGCCGTGTAGGCGACGGCTAGCGGCTAGCGCGCTTGATGGCGCTTCAAAAGATGGCTGTGGCGCCCGGGACGGTGGTGTATGGCGCACGGCGGGGCAGAGGTGCGATCATGGCGGCGTTGATGGGGCGGGCGCGAGCTAGCGGGCGTGTCTAACAGGGTTCGGGTGTGGAGTAGTGTGTGCGTGCACGAGGGCAAGACGAGGGGAGGACGAGAGGTGCCAGGCGAGGACGTGTACTGCGGCGTCCGGGGACACGCCGGTGCACGCTCTGGCGTGTCCACACGCGGTGATCACGTCGCGTCCCAGGGTTGTCGTGCAGGATTTGGAAAATGATCGTGTCAAGCATGTTCAGGATCTCCTGGGGAAGCTATTTGACATGGTTTGATAGGCCAGAGAGGGGTAGAAGTGATGAGTGGCAATGGGGGTGGCATGGTACACGGCATGGAGAAGAAAAAGTGCTCCATTCACTTTAATCGACCAAGGAAAGGACATGTAGGGATGCAGGGGTGTAGAGAGGTGATGATCATCACCAGCTAGAGGTGGTTTAGGCCAAAACCCACTGGATAATAGCATGTGTGCACATATATGATCCATGCCTGCAAGGTGTTCGACTAAATGGCCGCATGAAACTTTATTTGGATTTTTGCAATTCTTTTTGGTGGAGCTCATTTATATAATAATTGTGATTGAATGGTGGTGGTGGTGGTCAATTTGGTCAAGGTTTACAAGAATTCCAAAATGGGATGATCTTCACATTAATTCAAAGTCTCCACTTGTCAATCTTATTCTGGTCAACCTAGTCAATATTATCCATGATGGTCAACATGAAAGTTGTTGACCTTCATGTGGTCTTGGATTGCATGGTCATAGTTGACCAAGTTTAGTTGAAGAAAAGTCAAAGCCAGAGGGGTAAAGAGGGGAACATTTTATAAAGTGACAAAATGACCATTATCACATGTATGTTGAATTTGAGTTTTGCTTTGATTTAATTCTTGATCCAATGATGCAATTGTGTTAGTTTATCATATTGAAGTATTTTAGAAGCAATGGGGCAAGCAAATTTGGCCTTGGTGGAGGATTTGCATTTTTGCATATGTGTATGTGAGTGAATTTTGGGAATTCTCTCCCTATTTGATTTCTCTTCATTTGATTTGACCTTGGTTGACTCTAATGTGGTTCTTATGAGTTTAGAAACATTCTAGGTGCATTGAAACTAAAGCAAAGGGTCTTGTTCAAAGATTTGCACATTTGGCCTTAATACAAAAGAGATGAGGTGTCAACTTTTCATAAACTTGTACTAGGGTTGTTCTTGCCTCACTTGGACATGGGTTAGGGTCCATTTAGTGTTATAATAGGTTTAGAGAGGGTTTCACACCATTTGGTCAAGGTTTGAAGTCATAGGTCAAAGTTTAGTGAATTGGCCATGTGTCACATAGGCTTATATGCATATGGGGTATTTTATTTTTAATTGGGCTTGGTTTGATTCACAATGGTTTGTGAATTGTTGAAATGATATTTGGAGATGATCCAACCATTCACCACAAGTCCTAGGGTTAGTTTTCTTAAATTCACATATTTGCTATTTAGCTCTCATATGCCTCTATGGCATTTTTAGTTTTCTTTTTATTCTTTTTGGTTTCAACCTAGAGATGATTTAAGAAATACTATATAAGGTTTATAAAGCTTTTCCAATCCTTTAAGTAAAGTGAAAAGGTCTAGGATAAATATTTATAATTGTAGCCATAGGCACATATGCCTTTTTCTTATTTAATTTCTTTTTTACTTTATTTTCATTTGTATGGTGAGAAGAGGGGTGGGGTTTTAGGGTTTAAGGTTATTTCAAACACTAGGAACAAGCAATCATGGCAATAGCACAAGAATTAAGCAAGGTTATTATGTACCAATCTTAATTTAATAAAAGTTTTTGTTGGTTCCAAAATTTGGAACTAGGAACTCTGTTGTTTTGTGTTGTATTTTCTGGATGTTACAAACCCTTCCTTAAACAATCTCGTCCCGAGATTTTAAGAGGAGTTAGGTTCCTAAGAGAGATTGAGTATTTTGATTAACAGGAAGGCATACTTGTCATGGTCGGGGGTGCTTCCTGGCTTCAGGCAGTCATGTGGTAGAAACGTCCGTTGTTGTTGTTCGTTCCTTCTACCTGCGAACGCTGTTGTGGTGCGGTGTTGGCGGCATCTTGGCAAGCTTCTTGGGGCATTCTTTGGAAAAGTGGCCTACAACTCCACATTCGTAGCAGTTTACCGTTGATTTGTCCTTCGGGGTGACGGGGATGGCATTACTTCCAGTTCGGGCCGGTGTTGGTGTTGATGTTGTTCCCATTGTTGTGGTGGCTGTTGAGGTTGCGGTTGTTATTGTTGTTGCCTCCGGGCTTCGAGGGTCCTCCGTTGTTGTTGCTGTAGTTGGGGCGATAAGTCTGAGCAGTGGTCTGCTGTTTCTGGGGGTGAATCCTCCAGAGGAGTTATTGCGGTGCTTCTGGGTATGGTGGGGTCCATTCTGGTTCATCATTCTGCGTTTGCGGTTCTCATTGGCCCGATGTGCTCCTTCCTTCCATCTATGTGAGTCTACTAAGGCTTGAGGTGGGACGGGATATTTACTAACACGGTTTGCATCTCGTCAGTCCATTCCGAAATCTTTCCTTTCTTTTCTCATTTGTGTCGGTCTCGTCCGGGCGTACCTTGACAGAGTGAGAAACTGTCGCGGTATTCCACTACGGACATTCTTCCTTGCTTGAGTTCGCGGAACTCGTCTCTCATTTTCTTGATTAATCCTTGGGGCACATGGTACTTGCTGAACTTCAGCTTGAAGTCTTCCCATGTCATCATGTCTGCATTCATTGCACGAGCACTAGTCCACCAGGCTCTTGCAGGTCCTGACAGGTAGTGGGTGGCAAATAGTACTTTTTCTGCTTCAACTCCCGCAACTTCAAGGTTGTTCTCTATTGTCCTGGAGCCAGTGATCAAGGGGTTCTTCGGTTTTGTTGAACATTGGAGGGTTTGTGTTCTGGAAATTCTTTAGCTTTGACCAGGGTGATCGTGGTTTCCATGGCCTTGATTGTTCTGAGCTATTTGTTGCAGGCAGAAGGTTTGCTGCGTCAATCTTTCGGCTTCCCTGCCATCATTGTTTGCGTAGTTGCATCATGGCATCCTGATTTGCGTTGCGGTTTGGTGGGGCCATCTGATTATGTAGAGATATCATGAGGTAAGAGGGAATTTTTTCTATGGCTTATTTTGAGTTAAGTTTAAACTTAAACTTAAGATATTTTCAGGATGAACATAACACATTTTTTTTTATTCACACAAACATCACACATTACAAGCTAAAGCACTAAGGGTTTTAAGAACCCTTCTTCCACAATCTACGATACATGGTGCGGGATACAACTCACACCTACGTAAGTGAAGCTAGTGCAACTATTCTTCATTGTCTTCATCCACATCGATGGGAATGATCCCATCCTCTGCAGCCTCCAGAAACTCGTAGTCTTCCTCATCGGTGAACTCGTCATCCTCAAAGTCGTTGTCGTCACTCAGGAAATCATCGCCTCCTTGGATGTCTTCTCCATCCTCCTCCATCTCCTGGATCTGGTCCTGCTGTGTCCGGACAGTCACCTCTAAGGTGCGAATCTTCTCGCGAAGACGGGTGATAGTAGCGACATTCTTGGCGCTGCAAGTGGAGTGATGGCCTCCTGGCGAGTAGCCTGATGGCGTCAGCATGATGAGCCAAAGCCATCTGAGCACGGTGGGAGTGAACACGTGTCAGATCCTTCCGGTCTCGTGAAGCATAAAATCCAAATGCTGCACATGGATCTTGAGCACCGGGTGCGAAGAGAGGGCCATGGGTTCCCCCATGGTGTCGTGCCTTGCGAAGTGGGCGAAGCGGCTTCCCGGAGTGCGGCGATGTTCGTCCACACACCCGAGCAAGTCCCTCCCAAGGGCGTGAGCAAGACCGTCCACCCACTGTATGCCTTGAAGGAGAAAAGGATCCTCTCCGAGATGGGAGGTTCCGAGCTTCCCTTCAAATCAGCGGTGATCATCCACTGCTGTTCCCCAGGGGGGTGTTGTGGATCCGGACTCCGTGAAACCGGGAGGTGGGCGTTCGAGCCTCTCGGACACTAGGTACAAGTCGCGCTCAAACACCAGACTTCCTCCGTTTTCCAGATCGTAGGTCTCCGTCTGGACATAGGGCTCCATCTGAAAGTGAAATGGATGAGTAAGTTAGAGATGTGAACAAGTGTGGCAAAATTTTAAATGGATTTATAAGGAGATGCATGACTTATTATTTTTAAGAAGATCTGGTAGAGAAGGAAATGAATAAGTTTTTCACAAATACTCACTTTATTTGTTTTTGAAACTAACATTTCTCTGAACGTCCATTCTAACTAGGGTCTCCTAAGGTCAAACAATGGCTCGATACCAACTTGTCAACACCCGGATTTTTAAGTCCAGATGCCTATTATGCCATTCTTCGCAATCCCAGGAATTATTGTTTTTGCGAGACATAATAGCTTGATATCACAACACATCATTTATTACAACACATAATCGTCTTACAGCAAAGGATCACATGATCCAGTCTTAATACAACATAGGGGATCCAGAGATCCTATTACAAAACACATAGCGGAAGCGAGTAACGGTCGTGGTCCATCTTTCCACAGCAACCTGACGTCGGAGCGGTCCTAGTTGTCATAGACGTTCGCTGTCCATCTTCTCGCATTTGTTCACCATCATAGTCTGCCATTTGAATAGCCAGGGACAAAGCCATGAGTACTTTTTAAAGTACTCGCAAACTAATACTAGTGTAAGCACTATCAATTGTGGTAAGGGGATACTAAGCTCTAGGTTGATTTGCATAAAGCCAAGTTTATTTCATAAACATTTAGTAAAGATGCTTGAATCAAATAGACTATCTCAAGTGGGAACATTAGTGTCATTCCACAACTCAGTTGTGATTCAATCCCAAATCACCATTCAACTTGCCACAGCAAGTCACCAGTCATATGTCACATTTTTGAAAATGGTCCGATGACGGAACAATATGGCCTTTCCAATCGTCCCAACCGTGGACACGGCTATTCGAATAGTTCTACACTGCAGAGGTCGTACACTTGTGCCACAATATTTGCAATAATCCGTCAGGGTTAACTGGCCCCGATTTATCATACTCCGTATGCGCACTACCAACCATAACCTTTCACTTATATACTCTAGTACCTCTCTCCCATGAGCTTGGCCTCCCGGGAGAACCAACTGTTAACCCGGAACGCACAGGGCTTGGGGACAATTCACCTCATTCACGTCATTTCGCAATATCTCATATTGCTTCGGAGGCAGCCCTTGGCATAACCCCTATGACGCTTGTTTAGAGGGAACCCATACTAAAGCACATAAATTTCTAGTTAAGCCCATTTTGGGTATTGTGGGTACTTTCAAAATTGGAATGGTATCGCATCCGAACCCAACCATCAGTTTTATATCAAAAATCACCATCTTCTCTTGGTCATATTCACCTTCAAGGTCATTCAATGGAATGAACCATCATTCCAAGGTTTCAATCTTCATTTCAAAGTCACATGTTCCCCTCTAGAGTAATCCAATTTTAATTGATTAGCGATAGCAACTATATGAGGGGTGCTATCTAGCTTTGAGTGGTGCCAATCTAATCAAGTATTGTTCTACTCTAGACCAAGTGAATCATGAATCAAAAAGTAAACTTTGATAAACCAAGGTTAAAAACTTGTAGGGTAAAAACTTGGGATAGGATCATTAAGCATAAATAAAAGGGGGATGAGGCCTTGCTCTTGTAGAGCTTTGCCTTATGGTATCTTGCAAGAATATTAGCTTGCTTGTAGGGGTAATATTACTAATAGCTTGCAAGAATACTAGCTTGCCTTGATTGGTGAAGTGATCAGAGTATTCTTCTTCTTCCTCTTGGTAGAATACTTCCTCCTCTTGATAGTCTCCGGTACTAGCGTCTATAAACGAATACGAGGATACAATCACCAAGCAATACTTAAGGACTCTTAATTAGCCTTAGTGGCTCACACAATGATCTAGCATCACTACTTAACATTTACTACAAGATTATGCTAGGGTTTCCTTATTTAATACTAGGAAAATAATTTCCTTTCATTGAATCTTCTTAAGATTTAATTTCTCTTATGAATAATATATAACCTAGGTTGACTAAAGTCAAGCTCTTCATACTTATTATTTGAGAAAATGAGTTAAATGAGGTTCCATACCTCATGCAATTTAATACTAACATGGTAGTGATTTAATGTCACTCAATAATTCAATATGAGGTTACTTAGACTATGATCACTACCTCATATTGGATAATTGAGAACAAGATTTAAATGAGAGGGGTATCTCTCATAGGATTTAACACATAGTGGTGATTTATTTAAAGGACTATTATTGAGGTGTTTTAATATTCTCAAAGAATCAGGGATGATCCCATGTTGACCAAGGCCAACACTTCACACTTAGTATTTTGAGAAAGTGAGTTATATGAGATTCATCATCTCATGTGATTTAATTAATTTAATTATTATTTAGCTTTAAGATTTATAAGGGAGCAAGTATGAGCTTAGGGAATTAAAGGTCAACACATTACTTCCTATTATTTGAGAAAGATAAATTAAATGAGGTGAGCACCTCATACTATTTTAGTAACACCTTGTAATGGTTTACTATTATTAATTAATTAAAAGTGAATTTTACTTGACCATGGGATCTACTTCATATTAATGTGGTTGAGGTAAGATTTAAATGAGACCAAAGTCTATTATACAATTTAACTAATAGGTTTGAATTATTTAAATACTACTTATGAGAATGATTAAATATTTTCAAATATAAACCTATGGGTCATTAATTATGTATTATTAATTCTTATGTACCATTTGGATTAATGACTTATGTGAGAAACTATACCTCAATTAAGTTAAACTATCCTCTAAATGATTAACCTCTCTAATTAACCAATCATGAGACTTATTTGATCTAGGTCAGTACCTCTATTTGAATTATTTAAGATCACAATTTAAATAAGAGAGAAGCCCTCATACTATTTAAATAAGTTTATGTGTGTGTATTAAATATTCTAGAAATGGTTCCATAGCCATTATTTAACTCTAGTTTATGATCATGCAAAACAACCATGCTATATTTTTGCATAATCAATTATATTAGGTCAAATGTGATTTATTAGAGTTGGAATCATCTTAAAATCATTTCTAGATAATTTCTAATATTTATTTGAAGTCAGGAAAGTCCCTGCCTTGTTATTTTTATCATTTAATTTTTATTTCGAATTTGGACATGAGGCCAGTGCCATTGTTTAGATAATTTCCTGAGCTTTCTAAATATATAAAATTTACTAAATTTGGTTTAGTAGAATTTAAACTATTTAATTTTGAAGTTGGCACCAGTATTGAATTTGAACTGAATAGATTAAATGGGATTTGAATTACTGGGCCGTGGGAAAATAAACGGGCTAACCAATTTAAACGAAACTGGGCCGGCCCAACTAACACGGACCACGCCGCGGGCCAGCTGACATGTGAGGGGCCACCCGTCGACTATTAAACAGCGAATCGGTAAGGGATGATGTGGACCGTGGATCACAAGCAGATCGGACGAGCGAGGTGCGTCGTCTTCTCCGACGAGAGGAACTTACGGGCGCGGTGAGGCTAGGGGGTCGACGGCGACCAGGGGCTCCGGCGATCAACGGCGTTGATGCAGGACGACGTTCACTACTAGAAAAAAGGCTTTCAGTGGCGCACCACATATAGCCATCAGTGGCGCACTAGTGGTGCGCCACTGTTATCACGCCACTGCTAACACATAGTAGTGGCGCACTAGGGGTGCGCCACTACTAGGCTGGATACTGTGGCGCACTGCCCGGTGCGCCATTGACATGCCCTCCGTGCGCCACTACTACTCCAAAGTGGTGCGCCACTGTTATCGAGGCAGTGCGCCACCACTGTGTAGAAGAGGTGCGCCATCGCTACCGTCTTGCGTGCGCCACTGGTCCAGCTAGTAGGTGCGCCACTGCTGCGTGAGTACGTGCGCCACTGCCCTCTCCAGGACGTGCGCCACCGCTACTTATCCTGGTGCGCCACTGCTAGTCTCGGAGAGGATCACACTGTGCGCCACTGGATCCAGGCAGTGCGCCACGCTACTTAGTGGTAGTGCGCCACAGAAGGTCCACTAGTGCGCCACTGCTAAGATTTTAATTTTTTTTGTATCTTGGCAGGTATTTATACAGGTTGTATATGACAGTACAATAGCACAATACAGGATATATAACAGCATATAAACAACAGCACAGCTTATCCATACATAGTTCTTCACATTAGCCCCACATGATTCACAAGCATTCACATTAGAGGTTACAATGCAAGTTACGGTGTTACAAGTCACAAATGAGCTAGTAGTGGCACAAGGTCGATCATCTAAACTAGCATCACATAGAAGAGAGCTAGAGTCACTACTAGCACCGTCCCGATGAAAGTGGTCTTCATCCGGTTCCTCCTCCGCTCCGTCCTCTCTCCCGCCAGATAGCGTGCGTATCTGTCTTCGGCCTCCGCTCTAGTGGTGTACCCTTTGTAGTCATACCGCTAAAACGGTGAACCTGTCTCCGACACTCCTCCCAGTCGTTGTAGACTCCGGGAACCTTGCCCTTGTACACGACATACCACGTCATATCTGCGTACATATGCACAAGCCAAAGAAACATTAGTGCACGCTCATAGATGTTTGCAACGAATAAGAGCAAACTCAAAAACGATCCAAGTAGTATGAACTAAAAGGCATGCCTCATACATTGTTGGTCGGAACAAATATTAACATTTAGGGACGGAGTAAGTGAAACCAAGTAGGATGCACAAGAGATTGATACTTGTGTCATCGCACCAGGTTCACTTACCCCTCCCCCAAGTGTATAGGTGACCAACATTCTAATCATCGGCATTTTGAGATACCAAAGCAAATGGAAGAATGACAAGGGCCTCATACTTTGTCGGTCGAAACAAATATGAACATCCCGGGATGGCGTTAGTGAGGCAGGTAGGATGCACAAGAGATTGATATTTGTGCCATCACACCAGGCTCACTAGCGACACCCCCGAGTGTACTTGACCGAACATTCTAATCATCGGCACTAAAATGGAAGAAAGAGCCAAGTGGTATCAACTAAATAGCATATGCCTCATACATTGTTGGTCGAACAAATATTAACATTCCGAGAAGGGGTAAGTGAAACCAAGTAGGATGCACAAGAGATTGATACTTGTGTCATCGCACCAGGTTCACTTGCCCCTTCCCAGAGAGTTGACCAACCATTATAATCATCGGCCAATGCAATTAAGAAGTACCAATTCAAATAAGAGACAAGTAGCTAGTATGAACTAAATGGAATGCCTCATATTTTGCTGGTCGGAACAAATACATTCCATGATGGGGTGTAGGATGCACAAGAGATTGATATTTGTGCCATCACACCAGCTCACTTACGTCACCACGGAGTGTACGTTGACCGAACATTCTAATCATCGGCATTCTGAAAAACCAAAGCAAATGGAATGACGAGGGCCTCATACATTATTGGTCAACACAAATACTATGGTCGAAACCATAGTTGCAGTATACACTTAAGATACTTTGCAAAGGGCCCTTTCCCCGGCCGCCGTTCCTTGAACGTCCTTAACGACACAACAACGCTGATCTGCCTCTCGGCGCAGAACCACGGCAGACCCAGCCGCGTCCTTCTGGCCGCGTCTCCGCGCTCTTCGATAGCCGGACACGATTGGACTCACCGGGGGAATAATGATAATCGCCATCAACACTATCGCCAGACTCCACAGAGCATAGCAGTTTGCAGCAGATGCCACTTTTATTCCCTTGCCGTGCAGTGAACGAGTCTTTGATGCAAAGACCGTGCCGGCCTGCCCAGAGGCCGGCACGGTCTTTGCATCAAGAACTCGTTCACGGGACGGCGAGAGAAGAAAAGCGGCATCTGCTGCAAAGTACTCTACACCTGTGGACTCTGACGATAGTGGTGATGGCGATTATCAGTATGTCCCCGTGAGTCCAATCGTGGTCCGGCCATGGAGAAAAGCGCAGAGCCCATTAGACACGGCCACAAGGGAGACGGCTGGACTGGCGTGGTTCTGCGCCGAAGAGACATGTCGCGTTGTTGTCTCGTCAAGGACTCATTCAACGAACGGCGGGGAAAGGGGGGCCCGTCTACAAAGTATATTGCGTATAGGTGACCAAACATTCTAATCATCGGCCAATGGTGCGAAAGCAAATGGAAGAATGACAAGGGCCTCATACTTTGTCGGTCGAAACAAATATGAACATCCCGGGATGGCGTTAGCGAGGCCAGGTAGGATGCACAAGAGATTGATATTTGTGCCATCACACCAGGCTCACTAGCGACACCCCGGAGTGTACAAGTGACCAACCATTCTAATCATCGGCCAATGCAATTAAGAAGTGCCAACTCAAATAAGAAGATAAGTAGCTAGTATGAACTAAATGGAATGCCTCATACTTTGTCGGTCAAAATATTAACATTTAGGGATGGCGTTAGCGAGGCCAGGTAGGATGCACAAGACATGGATATTTGTGCCATCACACCAGGCTCGCTCACGCCATCCCCAAGTGTACGGATGACCAACCATTCTAATCATCGGCATATGCAAACAAAATTAACGACCAAATCAAGTGTGGAAAACGACAGAGCCATATATATAAGTTCACAAACATAGCCGAACTAGTAATTAATAGCAAGTAAAGTGTGCTGGATAAAGTTTATTACAACACATGCAATCACGTCTTTAGTTCACACAACTACATAACTAGGCTCGCACATCAAGACTTTCCACTCGGAGCGTGGATAAAACCGCCGCCTTTCTTCAAGCACATCCATGAGCGGTAGTCGTCACCCTGCATTTGGAGCATCGTGTCTATGTCACTGTTTGACGGCTGATGGCCGGCGTAGAACTCCCCCGCGCTTCTAATGACATCTTGATGGATGATTTCACAAAACTCTACTTGGATGCGGAAGAAGTCTTGCTTGATGCCGTCGTCAGGGACCCGCGCCAATTTGTTGGCCCAGTCTCTGAGATGCTCAGGTAGCGTAAGCTGCTGCTGGTCCCGTATGTACTTATCCATGTGATAGAGGGCGTAGTAGGCATCCTTGTTACTAGAAGGCGGCTTCTTGACGCAGGGAAACTTTGTTTGGTGCTTGAACACATGCTTCCCGTACCTAATATTTGGCCTCTGCATGTTGCCTTTCGCTTTGACGTAGCCATTGAGAGCATCATCAAGTACGGCCTTGACATTCGTGTAGTCCGTGGTTGACTTACCGTCCGCATCGAGGTATGTGGCCACGGAATGTTTCGGGGTTATGGAGATGAGTGTGCAGGTTTTGTCTCTGCGTAGAAGACATAATGTTTAAGAACATGACGATTGAAATCTAAATAAATCACGAGTTAAGACCGGTACGGTGAGGGGGTGACTTACTCGGGAAATACAGGCAGGAGGATGTTACACTTCTTCTGGTGCGCTAGAAAGAAGTCTTTGAGGTATCCACTCGCGACTGCCCGGTCTCCGGCGGTGGCCGTGGACGGCACATGTAGAAGGGGTCGGCTATCGCGATGTCCGGGATGTTGTGTCTAATGATCCGCATCGCCTTGCTGAGCGAGTATAGGCGAATGAAGGTGTAGTGCAGCGGATAACTGTTCAGCATGGCGAAGATGTCATCATACCGCAGGAAGATCTTCTCCGCGAAGCCACTATCGACAAAGCCATGGCCCGAGGGCACCTTGGCAATATAGGGTATCCATGATCTCTCTCCCTGATACGCCGCTCCATAAACTGAATACCGTCAACCGAGATCGCATAGGACCGGGTGCAGCATCGTACAATCTTTTAATTAGCATCCGCTCACCCGACACATGCACCCTCGCCTCGATATTCTTGGGCACTGGTGGCCCGTCCTGAGCACGGATAGGTGCCGGCTGGCTGGCAGACTTGTCTTCCTTCTTCTTTCTTTTCCGTCCCTTCGGCTTCGTATTTACTGGGACTGCATTCTCCTCTGCGCAAGCCTTCTTCAGTGTGTTAGGACTGATAACACTTCTCACCTCGGCTATCGGCTGAGTCTCGGTGAAGTCGGCAGCTGGAGGCGTCTCCCCGAGAACTGAATAGGCGCCGCTTGTTGCAATAGGTTTTCCCCTCGGCGGCAGCTTGAGAGGGTTGGCTACTGAGATCGTAGTCCACCCCAAAATCGAAGTTGCAGTCAAGGTTGGCAAACGTACTGTCCTCGTACGGACCATCGTTCGGATCCTGTGCCATCTGCATGTCCTCATCATGTGCCACCTGCATGTCCTCATCAGCTGATGGCGGCACCGTTGGGGTGGTCTTGCCATGGCTTGGCGCCGGCAGGGCTGGGGGTGTTGTGGGGTGGTCGCCCCCCCCAAACGAATCTGGCTCTTTGGCCAAACCATGGACCAATTGAAGCAATGCTGGAGGGTAAGGACCTCATCTTCGTCGGCACCATGGGGTTGAAAGGGAGGTACCACGTCGTCGTAGCCGCTAAGCACCCGAACCAGTTGAATCCTATACACGTCGGGTTGCATGGGTCTACCGTGGAACTGGCGGTTGCTCGGTTGAACGATGGTGGCCTTGGCAACATCGATCAACTCGCCGTTCACAAAGTGCAGGAGAGTGCATGGGACGTCGACGGCGGAGCTCTGCGGAAAACATGTTGGCGTTAGGGATGGCTAGCTAGTCAAAGGCAAGGATATGGAAGTCATTGGCCGAGGGTTGGTTACCGTGATGGCGTCCAGCTCGGCTAAGGTCGAGGCACCGCCGGCGGCGGGCGTGCAACTGATGGAGTGGCCGCTTGTTGGCGCGGTGCCGGGCGGCGTATTATCCGCAGCGACGGGTGCATTGAGCTGAAGTAATGGCGCCGCGGGAGACACCAACGTTGGCGCCGCGGGAGACACCAAGGTTGGCGCCGCGGGAGACACCAAGGTTGGCGCCGCCGAGCCACCAATGTTGGCGCCGCCGGAGACACCATTGTTGCCGCTGCGGACTCACCGATGGCTCCACGTTGTGGGAGTTGCTGCCCGTGAAACGGGAACCGGGGGAGGCCCCTTTTTCCTCCCCTATACCACTCGTCAAGACCGGCAACCAAGGTAGGGATGATGGAGCTAAGCGTCGTGCCCACTTGGTCCTCCACTTGCGTCGTTGCGTCCTCTGTGGGGTCTCCACGATTTGTTGCACTTGTTGCCGCACTTGCTCCTCGACCAATGTCGGGATCTGCGCAACTTGTGCCTTGAGATGTGCGACCTCCTTCTCATCGATGGTGGCCTTTTTCTCCTTTTTCCCCGACTTATAGTATTCTGACCATTTCATAGAGCATCCTTCGCCGACCACACGACCAGCCGACGTCGGCTTACTCAATGGATCCCTCTTCTTGTGGGCATTCAACGCCCTATTTAAAGGGTTATCCCAAGGGGCACACTGCGAGGAGCTCGTGGACCCCGCGCCGCTACTAGCTTCCTTTTCACTTTCCGCAGCGATCTCCTTAGCCTACGGGAGGAACATGCATGAACCATTTAGAAATTTGGATTCATCAATAAGAATGCAACCATAATGGAGCTAATTAAGCGGGTGCATTCCTTACCAGAAGAGCCTCAAACTCCTTCACCTCCGGAGTGGTGGTGAGCTCCTTTGTTTTCGGTCAATACGGTACCGGGCCAGGAGAAAGTTCCTGGTTTGCTTGTTTTTGTATTGTGAGAAGAGGGGCTCGAGGCCGTTCTTCACACGCTCCTCATCCGCGGCGTCCCATTTCGGTTGCGCCACCCTAAAACCGCCAGGACCTAGTTTGTGGGTGCCTAAGTTCAGTTTTCGCATGTCCTTCCCCCACTGACTAGAATCCGACGTTGACTCGCTCTCGCACTTGATCTTGAAATCAGCGTAGTCTTGCTCGGTGATCGTGGGATTTGACTCCTTGATCTTGTCGTAACTCGCACCACTATTAATCATTTTCTTCACTCGGTTCCTCCAACTAGCGAGGGCGGTGCTCATCTTCGTGAGGGCGGCATTGTGCACTTTGTTCCGCATGAGACGCTTTTCTGAGCAGTCCACCGGGAACTCGTATCGTTCGTGCAGCTTCTTGAAGAGGAGGGTGCGCAAATTCGCTCGGGGATGCCTGAGGTTCTCGGTGTTGATCGAGACCGTGCTCCGGAGGATGCACCCGAGTTGGGCAGTACCCTTTGACTAAATTAGGGGGCGCTTGGATGCCCACTATCGTTCACTTCGGTGAATGCCTGCTTCACGGTGCTGAGCACATTCCGGCGACGCTCCCTCCGTAGCTTCTTCGGTGCGCCGGTGTCATCCTCGGCGGCACCATCCGTGGTGTCATCCTCGGCGGCACCATCGGGTGTCATCCTCGGCGCATCATCCGCTCGGTACTCGGATCGGTGCCATCATCCTCGCCGTCGTCGCGGCGAGGTTGTGACTCCATCACCTCCATTTCATCGGTTAGCATCCAGAATGGCTTGCTGCCGCTGCCGCCGGCCTCTTCGTTGTTGGCCATGTTCGAACTAAGTAGGAAAAAATGCATAAAATTAGCGCAAGATTTCACGAAAAAATTGGGCATGACCTATGCTAATTTATGGACATATGAGTGCCCCATTTTCGCCGAAACGGAAATGAATCAACATTTCGCGATAATGGGCAACTCTGTCGATCCCTGCACAAGAATATGACAATATATAGGTGCACGACAGAAATGTTGATACCACCACATTCACACCAGCAACAAACTAGCAGAAGCTAGCAGCAGCTAGCAGCATGCATCAACAGCAAAAGCAAGCAGAAGCTAGCAGCAGCTAGCAGCATGCAACAACAAGCAAGCAGCAGCTAGCAGCATGCATCAACAGCAAGCAAGCAACCTTGGAGGATGCGGCGGCGGTCTTCTGCAGCGGCGTTAGCAGTTGAGGGCGACGGCGGCGTGCTTGTCCTGCTCCTGCTCCAAGTCTCAGCCTTGCAAATGTTCAAAATAAAAAGTCAGTAAACTTTAAGCTAACAACCTAGCAGCAGCAACAAGCAAGCAAGCAACTAACAACCTAGCAACTAACAGCAACCTAACAACCTAGCAGCAGCAAGCAAGCTAACAACCTAGCAGCAGCAACAAGCAAAAAATACCCAATTTTACAGCCCTAGCAAGCAGCAGCAGCATCAAGCAAGCAAGCAACCTAGCAGCAGCTGCAGCAGCAACCAAGCAACCTAGCTCTGCTCTCTCACTCTCTACATTCTAGCTTAACAGCAGTAGGAGTGCTGATGCTCATACAGACACAACACTAGTTCAGAGAGGGAGGGAGGGGAGAAGGGCCTCACCTGCGGCGACGGTGATGGCGGCAAGCAGCGTGCTTCTCCTGCTCCTGCTCCAAGGCGCGCGTAGCGGTTAGGTGCTCAAGTCTCAGCCTTGCAAATGTTTAAAATAAAAAGTTAGTAAGCTTTGAACTCTGAAAATAAAAGAGCTACAGTTGCTACTATGATGGCAGAACTGCACCTAGCACTAATATGCATGCTAGCAGCAGCACCTAGCACTAATATGCTAGCAGCAGCACCTAGCACTAATATCTAGACATATTTACCATGAATTTCTTTGATCAGCCAAATGAAGCAAGTGTGCTATTTGTATGAACAGAACCACAGAACTAGATATGAACATGCCCACATTCAAGAATGGTTTCACCTTTTCCTCCTATTTTCTTGCTGACAGGGTTAATCACTCAATAAAATCTCAACCATAATTCAAAGCTAGAGCTACAAATGGTCTGATTCTCAATTTATTTCTTGTTAAAAGAAGAAATTCACATAATTGCTGACAGGGTTAATCTTGACATTCATAAAGTTGACCAAACAGAGCCCACGAGTTCAATAAAAACTCAAGGATAATCCAAAGTTAGAACATAATACGTTGCATTTTTAATGGATTCAAATGAAGCACACCATAGCAACTCAATAGACTTTAGAAACAAGATTGTGTATTTAGAAACATGGTCACAAATCGGATTCTTCTGTACTACACTTGGAACTATTCCAAAAAAAAAATTTACTAGCACGTTGATCAGCTATTTAAACATGTTAAATCAAGAAAACAACACTAACCCAAACAAAATATAAGCACATTGCGTCAGGACATGATCAACTAAACAAATCATGATGAATTTGTTGCCAAAACATACTGCAAGAGGAGCACGGCTCGAGGGGGAGCACCGAGCAGAAGTAGCAACTAACCTAGCAGAGGAGAAGGAGGGAGGAGCACGGCGGCTACCTGGGAAGGATGCGCGGTGGCGTCGCGGTCGAAGGCGGCAGCGGTCCTCGGCGGCGGCTAACGGTCAAGGCCTGGCGGCGCTGGCGGTCGAAGGCGCGTCTTCCCCGTGCTCCACGACGTGTTGCGGCGGTACGGCGAGCAGGTGGCTCGGAGATCTCGATCTGGCCACAGTGGGGAATGGAGGAGCAGGTGGCTTCGGAGATCCAGGAGAAGGTGGAGGGCGCAGTGGTGAATGGGCGCAGGGCGCGCCGGCGGAGAGGAAGGGGAGGGGTGGCAGCGCGAGGCAGTCGGGAAGAAGGAGGGGGACGGCCGCTCAGGGGAAGAAGGGGAGGGGTGGTCAGGTGGGATCTGGTCGGGACGGGGGAAGAAGGGGAAATTTCTAAGTCCCCTGACGCATAGCGCACCTCTCGGGGTGCGCCACTATGAGCCTTAGCAATGGCGCACCTCTAGGGGTGCGCCACGCCTCCTTATGTCTGGGTCAAAACATTAACGCGGGGGGGATTGACATATCCCGCTTAGTACCGCACTGGCTCTGTCCCTGGTTGGTTTGTGCCAAACCCCTGCCGGCCAGGTTCGAACCCTGGCGGCCCCATTTTTTTCCTTTTCTTTTTAAATTGATTTAACACTATAATAAACATCCAAAATAGCATAATACACCAAAATAAAGGCATAAATAATTATAATTATGTAGAATATTTAAAATACTATAGAATCTAGAAAATATCCAAAAATATAAATTATATGTCTATTTTGATCGGTACAATGTGTAGATCAACAATATGACATCCATTATTCATACAAGAAAATGATACATAATTATCTTTTCACAATCTTCTTGCCCTTCTTTCTCGCGGTTGAATAATTTAGCCCGGAACTCCTAGACTTCTTCTCTTGAATGGACGGCCTTTAGGTAGGGTGGTCCTGCTTCTTCTTGTTGTGTATGGTTCTTCATCATCGTCGTCGTCATCTTCCATCTTCGGATCGCCGTACTGGTCAAAGTCTAGCTCGTTGGCTGCTCCATCCATTCCGATGATGCTCCTTTTGCCTCTCCTCACGACAACACGGCTGGGCCTGCGGGTCGGTAATGAAGAAGCATTGGTCCACTTGGGAAGCTAGTACCATGGCTCATATTTCGTGGTGACCTTTGCGCCCGCTGTCTTGGATTTGGCTTCGGGTATAACCATGGTGGTGAAATGCCGGTCTTCTTTTATGACACGGAACATTGGCACATTCTCTCCGGCGTAGCTCAGCTCCCAGATCTCCTCGATCTTTCCGTAGTATCTCTGCTTGACGTCACCGATGTAGGACTCCATCGTTACCCAGTTCTGATAATCGCTCTTCATGTCCTTTTCCTCGGTGTAGAATGTGTAGCATTGATATCGTACGCCTGAAATGTCATCAGTTGTGTTCGGCGCCCTGTGACAAGGCGAATATGAGTTTTTCTTCCGCAGAAGAATCCTCGTCTATAGGGTACGTCAGCATCTTCCTGTAGCCTTCTAAGTTGCCTCACGCCAACAGACTTCCGAGAGATGACGTCGAAAAAGTTGCATAGGCCAAAGCGTTTCACGGACGTGCGCGTCCATGATCCTACGGATTGCAACCGAAGTATTTGCGTCATCAGCACGTGACGTCGTGAGACTTCATCCCGCTGAACCTCTGCTTCGCTTTGTCTAGGTACCTGCTTATCTTCCCCGCGTACCCGTAGGGAAGTTTTACTCCTAGGAGACAGTCGAAAAACTGCTCGATCTCCTTCTGACTTAGAGTGAAGCACGGGGGGCAGTAATATTCGATCTTCTTGGCCTTTTTGCCCTTGCGACGACTTTGCGTGTCCTCCGCCTCATCATCGTCATCATCATCATCATCATCATCATTAGGGCGTGAAGCTCCTCCCTGATCCCAATTGATAGCAAGTCGTACCTTGCTTTCGGCCCATCTTTGGTCCTCTCTGGCATGTTGAGGAGGGTACCAAGCAGACTCTCGCACACGTTCTTCGTGATGTGCATGACATCAAGGCTGTGAGGCACACGTAAGATCTTCCAGTACGGCAAGTCCCAGAAAACAGACCTCGTCTTCCATACCTTGAGCAGCGGCTCCGGCGCCTTTCGCTTTTCCCCGGCGGGGGCACTCTTTCCAATTTTTCAATAGCTCGTCTATTTGCTCGCCGCTTCTCGTACGTGGCCGTCTTCGGGGTTCGTCTTGACCATCGAACAGATCCTTGCGTTTCCTCCATGGGTCTTCGTCGCGAAGCCACCTTCGATGTCCCATGAACACCGTTTTCGAGGACCCCGGATCTCTATCTAGCTGGCGGTACGTTGTGTCATCCATGCACCTGACGCATGCATTGAATCCGTGGACCACCTGCCCCGCGACATATCCGTAACCGAGAAAGTCGTGCACCGTCGTGAGCAGCGCGCTCTCATAGGGAAATATTCTTCGGGCGGCGTCCCACGTATGGCAGGCGCGTCCCATAGCGTGGCTAGCTCTCTTTCAGAAGCCCCATATACAGATTGATGTCGTTCCCTGGTTGTTTCGCCCTTCAATTAGCATACTCATTTGAATGTACTTCCTCTTCATGCACAACCAGGGGGGAGGTTGTACATCCACACAAACACGGGCCATGTGCTATGCGTGCTGCTCACTGCCAAACGGATTGACTCCATCGGTGCTCGCGCCCAGCCTTATGTTCCTAGGATCGTCCCCAAATTCTGGGTACTCAAGGTTCAACGCATTCCACTGGCTAGCATCCGAAGGGTGTCTCAACATCCTGTCCTTTTTCTTTTTCTTCGGATCATCAGCGTCATCTTCTCCCTTCCTCATCTCCGCGTGCCAGCGCATTAGCTTTGCTTGCTTAGGATCCGCGAAATACCGCTGCGAGGAGTGATCGGAAAGTACCACACCACCTTCCGAGGAGCTTTCTTCCCCTTCTTGTACCGACTGACGCCGCACTCCGGACATATGGTACACTCCGCGTGCTCGTTCCGATAAATGATGCAATCGTTCAAGCACACATGATATTTCACATGCGGTAAATCCAGAGGACACACGATTTTCTTGGCCTCCTCGATACTAGTCGGACACGTGTTACCTTTGGGAAGACGTTCGTGCCAGAATGACATGTTGTCGTTGAAGGATGTGTCGGTCATTTTGTGCTTTACCTTCATCTGCAGAGCCATGAGCGTTACTTTCAGGCGGGTATCCTCCGGCCTGCATCCTTCATACAATGGAGTAACCGCGTCTACCTCCAGTTGATCCATCTTGGCTTTCTCTCGGGCGGCAGCTCTTGCGTTACTCGTCTGCTTGAGAAGCAGCTCTTGAAGATAAGGGTCCTGCACCCAGTCCATCGACGATGGTCCATCGTCTTCATCTTCATGATCTTCATCATCGGGTCCTCCATCTTGATCTTCCATATCATCGGGTCCATGATCTCCTACATTGTGATCATGATCATGGCCGGGATCTTCTACATCCTGATCATGTCCGGGAACTTCTACATGGTGCTCACCACCTTCCTTATTTCTTGTTGAAATCCCATGGACAAATTCATAATCATCTTCGTCGCCTTCCCACCGATAGCCATCCATGAAACCACGCACGAGAAGGTGGTCCCGTACCATATCGGCTTTAGGGTCCATAAGGCTCGTCACTTGCATCTTCGACACGGACATCTTATCTCCTTTTGGTTATTTCTAATCATCCCGGCCGTCGCAGCTTTCAAAAACCTAGCCACAACGCCTTCGCTCATCATGCGGACCATGGTCGCCTGCGGGTATAGAGAAAATGGATATCTTAGCATACCAAAAGAAAATTTTGGCATGACCTTCCCTAAAAATAGGACATATGTATATGCGTAGTATGCCCATTCGCCGAAACGGAAATAAATCAACATTTCGGCAAAATATTGGCAACTCCATCGCATTTCAAATCCCTGCAAACAAAAACATGCATGCAACACATGTGTGGGGCTTCGCATATACAACACATGTGTGGAGGCTTCGCATACAACACACATGCACGTGAGACGCTTTTCGCGCATGCGCACAACACATGAGCTTCACATAACATATGTGCACACACACGTGTGTGTGCAAGACGATCGGAACCGGTCACACACAAAGCATAAAACCAACAAAGTTACCGATACGGCGAGACCTAGAGTGTTGGATGAGGTAAAAAGTTGAGATTGAGTAGGGTATTGAGCTAAGAGAGCTTCACCATTACTTACCTATGAAGAAAATTAAGTTTACCAACTTAATTTTGGTGAATGAAGAGGTAAAAATGAGGTGGGAAGGAGGGGCAACACGACCAGATCCAGATTTGGTGGGAGGTGGTGGTGGAAGAGTGTTTGGGGAAAGTGGGTGGCACATGTGAGTGGTGGGTGAAAAGCAGGAAATGGTCCCAGGTTAGCAGTGGCGCACCACCTAGCCGTGCGCCACTGCTAGGTGACATAGCAATGGCGCACTTCTGGGGTGCGCCACTACTAAGCCTCATCTAAAGGGGTCCTGGCCACCTCCTAGCCGTGGCGCACCTCATGCCATGCGCCATAGGTAAGCTATGTAGCAGTGGCGCACCAACGCAATGCGCCACTGCTAAGCCTCTCATCTCTAAAGGGCTCTCTGGCCACCTCCTAGCAGTGGCGCACCACCAAACCATGCGCCATAGGTAAGCTATTTAGCAGTGGCGCACCATTGCAGTGCGCCATTGCTAAACCTATCACCTCTAAAGGGGCTCTGGACACCTCCTAGCAGTGGCGCACCACCACAACGTGCGCCATAGGTAAGAAATGGCAGTGGCGCACCACGAAGACGTGCGCCACTACTAGGTTGGGGAGGAGCTGGCCTCCTGTCAGCACTTAGTTATGGCGCACCTAGATCAGGGTGCGCCACTACTACTTTTGTGAGTGGCCCACCGTTTCGTGGTGCGCCACTGCTAAGTAGTAGTGGCGCACGGCAGCCATGGTGCGCCACTGCTGGCAGTCTTACGGCTAGGCCTTTTCCTAGTAGTGGTTGCAGATGATGGCGGAGCTCCTCGAACAAACCGCTGCTCCTCGGGTGGCTTCTAGCTCCGGCGAGCTTCTGCGGAGGAGCACGGGCAGTGAGGGTGAAATTGAGCGGCAGACTGGGCAATGTCAAGGAGCTAGGGGCTGAGGAGGGTCAGAGTGAGGAGGGAAGTCGAGTGGTGCGTCGAATTGAGGAGGAGGAGCTCTCCTTTTATAGATTCGAGAAGGGGCCGGGTGCTGGCGAGGTCGACCATGGACTCGACGTTTCCGAGGCGCGAAGGGGCAGGCTAGGATGCGCGCCGTGTAGGCGACGGCTAGGCGATGCTAGCGCGCTTGGCGGCGAAAGATGGCCTCGCGGCGCCTCGGCGACGGTACCTGCGCATCGGCGCGGCAGGCCGCGATCATGGCGGCGGGGGGCGGGCGCGAGCTAGGGGCGTGTCAACAGGGTTCGGGTGTGGAGTAGTGTGTGCGTGCACGAGGGCAAGACGAGGGGAGGACGAGAGGTGCCAGGCGAGGACGTGTACTGCGGCGTCCAGGGACACGCCGGTGCACGCTCTGGCGTGTCCACACGCGGTGATCACGTCGCGTCCCAGGGTTGTCGTGCAGGATTTGGAAAATGATCGTGTCAAGCATGTTCAGGATCTCCTGGGGAAGCTATTTGACATGGTTTGATAGGCCAGAGAGGGGTAGAAGTGATGAGTGGCAATGGGGGTGGCATGGTACACGGCATGGAGAAGAAAAAGTGCTCCATTCACTTTAATCGACCAAGGAAAGGACATGTAGGGATGCAGGGGTGTAGAGAGGTGATGATCATCACCAGCTAGAGGTGGTTTAGGCCAAAACCCACTGGATAATAGCATGTGTGCACATATATGATCCATGCCTGCAAGGTGTTCGACTAAATGGCCGCATGAAACTTTATTTGGATTTTTGCAATTCTTTTTGGTGGAGCTCATTTATATAATAATTGTGATTGAATGGTGGTGGTGGTGGTCAATTTGGTCAAGGTTTACAAGAATTCCAAAATGGGATGATCTTCACATTAATTCAAAGTCTCCACTTGTCAATCTTATTCTGGTCAACCTAGTCAATATTATCCATGATGGTCAACATGAAAGTTGTTGACCTTCATGTGGTCTTGGATGACATGGTCATAGTTGACCAAGTTTAGTTGAAGAAAAGTCAAAGCCAGAGGGGTAAAGAGGGGAACATTTTATAAAGTGACAAAATGACCATTATCACATGTATGTTGAATTTGAGTTTTGCTTTGATTTAATTCTTGATCCAATGATGCAATTGTGTTAGTTTATCATATTTGAAGTATTTTAGAAGCAATGGGGCAAGCAAATTTGGCCTTGGTGGAGGATTTGCATTTTTGCATATGTGTATGTGAGTGAATTTTGGGAATTCTCTCCCTATTTGATTTCTCTTCATTTGATTTGACCTTGGTTGACTCTAATGTGGTTCTTATGAGTTTAGAAACATTCTAGGTGCATTGAAACTAAAGCAAAGGGTCTTGTTCAAAGATTTGCACATTTGGCCTTAATACATAAGAGATGAGGTGTCAAATTTTCATAAACTTGTACTAGGGTTGTTCTTGCCTCACTTGGACATGGGTTAGGGTCCATTTAGTGTTATAATAGGTTTAGAGAGGGTTTCACACCATTTGGTCAAGGTTTGAAGTCATAGGTCAAAGTTTAGTGAATTGGCCATGTGTCACATAGGCTTATATGCATATGGGGTATTTTATTTTTAATTGGGCTTGGTTTGATTCACAATGGTTTGTGAATTGTTGAAATGATATTTGGAGATGATCCAACCATTCACCACAAGTCCTAGGGTTAGTTTTCTTAAATTCACATATTTGCTATTTAGCTCTCATATGCCTCTATGGCATTTTTAGTTTTCTTTTTATTCTTTTTGGTTTCAACCTAGAGATGATTTAAGAAATACTATATAAGGTTTATAAAGATTTTCCAATCCTTTAAGTAAAGTGAAAAGGTCTAGGATAAATATTTATAATTGTAGCCATAGGCACATATGCCTTTTTCTTATTTAATTTCTTTTTACTTTATTTTCATTTGTATGGTGAGAAGAGGGGTGGGGTTTTAGGGTTTAAGGTTATTTCAAACACTAGGAACAAGCAATCATGGCAATAGCACAAGAATTAAGCAAGGTTATTATGTACCAATCTTAATTTAATAAAAGTTTTTGTTGGTTCCAAAATTTGGAACTAGGGAACTCTGTTGTTTTGTGTTGTATTTTCTGGGATGTTACAGGTTCCCAGTCCCAATTAATTAACTTGCATTAATAATTCTCTTCACATGTTTTGCCCTGATCTATCAGTAAGCAACTTAAATTTGCAAATAGACACTCCTCCATGGTATGTGAATGTTGGAAGGCACCCGAGGATTCGGTTAGCCATGGCTTGTGTAAGCAAAGGTTGGGAAGTGTCATCTAATAAATAAAACTAAAGTACATGTAAAGAAAAGAGAAGAGGGATGATCTACCTTGTTGGTAGAGATAACGTCCTTCATGGAGCCGCTCTTGGAAGTCTGGTTGATAAGGTAGTTAGAGTACCCATTACCATTCGTTGACAACAACAACACACCTCTCAAAACCTTACTTTTATGCTCTATATGATTTCAAACTTGAAAAGCTCTAGCACATGATTTAATCCCGCTTCCCTAAGGGCCTATCTTTTACTTTATTGTTGAGTCAGTTTACCCATTTCCTTCCATCTTAGAAGCAAACACTCGTGTCAACTGTGCATTGATTCTTACGTACTTGCTTATTTGTATTCATCATATTACTCTATGTTGACAATTATCCATGAGATATGCATGTTCAAAGTTGAAAGCAACTGCTGAAACTTATATCTTCCTTTGTGTTGCTTCGATGCCTTTACTTTGAATTTATTGCTTTATGAGTTAACTCTTATGCAAGACTTTTTGATACTTGTCTTGAAAGTACTATTCATGAAAAGTTTTGCTATATGTTATCTATTTGATAGCAAACTATAGATCATTGCTTTGAATCACTCTATCCATCCCATATGCTTTACAATAATGTTGATCAAGATTATGATGGTAGCATGTCACCTCAGAAATTATTTGTGTTATCGTTTACCTACTCGAGGGCGAGTAGGAACTAAGCTTGGGGATGCTGATACGTCTCAAACGTATCTATAATTTCGATGTTCCATGCTTGTTTTATGACAATACCTACATGTTTTGTTCACACTTTATATCGTTTTGATGTGTTTTCCGGAACTAACCTATTGACGAGATGCCGAAGTGCCAGTTCCTGCTGTTTTTGGTTTAGAAATCCTAGTAAGGAAATATTCTCGGAATCGACGAAATCAATGCCCGGCATCCTATTTTTCCACGAAGCTTCAAAGAGGAGCCGCAAGGGGGCCACGGACCACACACATGGTGGCGAGCGGGCCTGGGCGCGCCCCTAGTGTTTGGGCCCACCAGCCCCTCCGAGGCTCCCTTTCGCCTATAAAGTCTCCACCTAAAACCTCGACACGAAAAAGCCACGGTACGAGAAAAGTTCCGAGCCGCGCCATCGCGAAGCCAAGATCGGGGACAGAGTCTCTCCGCACGCCGCCGGACTGGGAAGTGCTCCCGGAAGGATTCTCCATCGACACCACCGCCATCTCCATCAACGCCTGCTCCATGAGGAGGGAGTAGTTCTCCCTCTGAGGGCTCTACCGTAGCTATGTGGTTAATCTCTCTCCTTGTACTCCAATACAATGATCTCATGAGCTGCTTTACATGATTGAGATCCGTATGATGAGCTTTGTATCGCTACTAGTTATGTGCTACTCATGTGATGTCATTAAAGTAGTCTATTCCTCCTGCATGGTGTAAAGGTGACTAGTGTGTGCACCGGTGGTTCTTGTCGTAGATTATGATCATAATCTCTTGTAGGTTATGGAGTTGATTATCGTATGATAGTATTGATGTGATCTATTCCCCTTTCATAGTGTAATGGTGACAGTGTATGATATGTTAGTACTCGGTTTATTTTGCAAAGATCTATTATGCTCTAAGGTTATTTAAATATGAACATCGAATGTTGTGGAGCTTGTTAACTCCGGCATTGAGGTGCTCTTGTAGCCCTACACAATGAATGGTGTTTGTCATCCAACAAAGAGTGTATGTAGCACAAATGAGAGAAGTTATTATTTATTATGCGATCAATGCTGAGAGTGTCCACTAGTGAAAGTATGATCCCTAGGCCTTGTTTCCAATACTGCAAACACCGCTTACTTACTGTTCTGCATGTTTACTCGCTGCCATATTTTATTCAGATTGCTATTACCACTTATTACCACCCATTTTGGCCAAATGAGATGGGCCGTAAGTGAAGATGGGCTTGAAGGACGTACACATGAAGCATCTTTGAAGCGGCCTTGCGAGAATTTGGGCTAAGTGGCCCATGTATCTGTAATATATTATATCGCGTTGTAATTTAGATTAAAGAGATAGAGTCTGGCCCGTGCACGGTTAGGTGCACGCCTCATTTAGAAAGTCCCTTGGACTATAAATATGTATCTAGGGTTATCAGAAAAGGAGGACAATCATCGTTCTACCAACACAAATCAATCTCGGCGCATCGCCACCCCTTTCCTACGAGGGTTTCTACCGGTAAGCATCATGCGCCTAGATCGCATCTTGCGATCTAGGCAGCATAAGCTTCATGTCGTTCATGCGTTGCTCGTACTGAAGCCTTTTTGATGGCGAGCAACGTAGTTATCATAGATGTGTTAGGGTTAGCATTGTTCTTCACGTAATATGCTACCGTAGTGCAACCCTTGCATATCTAGCTGCCCTTATGTCTATCTAGACGTAAGGGCAGCATCTTGCTTGATCATTCTTAGTAGATCCGATCCGTTATAGTTGCTCCTTGCATCCGAAGGATTAGTTTAATATCTGCATAGTTAGGCCTTATGCCGGGGGTGAGGATCCGGTAGTGCGTTAGGCGTTGTTTACCGTCCCTGCGAGGGATGTTCCGGGAATCAACGTATGTTGGTTTTTAGGCCTCTCGTAGGGGTAGTTTGCATCACCTTTCGTAGCTGCTAGGCCCGATCGCACGTAGGACGTTCCGATTATGCGGTGAAAACCCTAAACTGTCGTGGATCGCGTTAGCTTTGTCCTGATCAAGCAGGATCCCCATGCCATTGCTAATCCATCAAGGACCATGGGGCGATCGGCTCTTTGAGCCGATCCACAGGGAAACCTGAGAGCCGATAAGGCTCGTATTTAATGTGCACGTGTCTACCATGCAGGAACAATCGAAGCACTAACACCTTCCGACCGGTCTAGGTCGTGGCACGCCCTAGCAACCGCGGACGCGCGCGAGAAGATTTGCGACACGCGATGCCAGGGATCCACTAAGCGGCCCTGGAGCTTCCCGCTCTTCGTGTTGCTTAACCAAAGCCGTCGGGGTTTTGGAGGGTAACACATTCTCGCACGCTGGGACATCTTCTGCAACATTCACGTCAACACCGACATCCGAGGCAGAGAGGAACAGATCACGTACGAGGAACTCCCTCCGGATCACAGGAAAAAGTACGACGAGCCGCCATACGTGAAGCCGAACTCATCGTGAAGACCGTTCGCACGGTATCGTTCAAAAACGCCACACAGCGCGTCCTTGAAGGGTGGATCTGTCTCTGCCTGGGAACGTGCCCATGCCCTGCGAGCGGAGATCAACTATGTGGTGGCCATATCACTGCATCGCACTCTGAGAGCCTGGTGAACACTTTGGAGCTCTCCGTGGTGCAAGAGATCATGGAGCGTCGACTCCCCTTCAGGACCTGTTCTAGGGCTCTCCGGGTGCAACTCCACACCAGGCTACCTACGCCGTACGCAACGGCTCCGGCAGCCCCGGTCGTCGTCTACAAAGTTGGGGTGACCGGGCGGCTCTGATGACCCGCTCCCATCCCGTGTCTGCCCACCCTGAGACTGCATACAACTGGATGGGAGGCGATCCGAGGCTCCACCAGGAGGGATTGCCGGAGCAGGAGCGATTGTTCCGGCAGGAAGAACGACTGCAGCAGCGGGGAGTTTAGGAGCGGCTGAGAAACAAGCGTGGTTAGCCAAGTATACCACTGCACCAGTCCAGGAAAGTTCAGCTGCCACTACCTCCACCGCAGATCAGATCAGCGCAGTCCTGAGAGATCAATTCGGCATCTTGCCGAAGAAGAAGATAATCGGCTATTCCAAGCCGTACCCCAATGAGTTCGACCTGATCCCACTACCGCCTAAGTACCGGCTTCCAACAAATTCAGTGGGTCAGAAGGGTCGAGCTCCATCGAGCACGTGAGCCGATACTTGGCCCCATGGCTTCGGCATCGGATCGTTACGGGTGAGGTGCTTCTCGCAATCCCTCACCGGTCCAGCTTTTGGGTGGTACACCTCGTTGCAGCCAAATTCGGTGCAATCATGGAAGCAGCTGGAGGAACTGTTCCACACCCAATACCATTCAGAGACTACTGAAGCTGGTATTGCCGAACTAGCACAGTTCGGCAAAGCGAGGAGAGACAGTGGTGAGTACATTCAGCGTTTCGAACTGTCAAGAACCGATGCTATTTGGTTCATATCATGAGAAAGAGGCAGTCGAGCTGGCCGTGGCAGGCCTGGCGGCGTCGTTCAAGGATCTGACGTTCCAAGTTGAGTACAACTCGACGCACCTGGTCAATAGACTGACCTTATATGAGCAGCGCCATCCAGAACTGTATCAAGACAAGTTCAAGCGCGCGATCAGCCTGGTCAATGCCGATGAAGATGAAGGTTCCGCGGAAGATCAGGAAGTTGCGGTAGCCGAGTGGACTCGGACGCCAGTACCTGTGTCCTGCCAATGGGTGAATCCACCAGGGCCTCCAAGAGGGTTGGACTTTGACGTGACCAAAACTGAACAGATCTTCGATCTATTACTGAAAGAGAAACAATTGAAGCTACCCGAAGGCCACAAGATCCCTACGGCACAAGAGATGAACAAGAGGCCATACTGCAAGTGGCATCATACGTTCACGCACACCACCAACGACTGCAAAATCTGCGCGCACAAATTCAGATGGCGATAGAATCAGGCCGATTAAATTTCGGACAGTTTGCCATGAAGGTAGACAGGCGTCCGTTTCCGGACGTCAACATGGTGGACCTAAGCCACTCCATAAGAGAACCAGGGTTCTCTTTCGATGTCAATATGGCAGGGTTTATGATTCGCCATGGCGCGGACAAAGCAGAGAGCAGCCACTCTCGTGGCAAGGATAAAGAGGAGGCCGTTCCACGCGACCGGCCCCAAGACGACGATAGACGGTACCTGACCGAGGAGGAGGTGAGAAGTATACGGTATCAGCGCCCATTGTCCGTGCATCTCCTCAACAAATATGAGCAGCAGTACGACCGACGTCGACACTACGACGAAGACGATGAGAAACATCGTCGGTCTGATGCAAACGGAGGTATCGTCGGCATGACGGGAACGACGACGGGTACGAACGTCGCGCCGGAGGGAGGTCAAAGGAGCAAGACAACGTGGACAAGCACTGGAACTGTCCCTTCTTCAAACATTGCTGGGACTCAGGAATGAGCCGATTGCCAACAATCGAGAACTGCCCGAATGCAAACAGCAGGGAACAAACGAAGTTTCAGTGTTCGAGCGTCTAGGACCTCTCCCACATCGAGTGAACGAGCGGAGTCATCTCAAGAAGAAGACTTCGAGGAGTCAGATGGAGAGGAAGATAGGTATCACCGCCAAGGTGGTGCCCGATGGACTCAGCCATTCTCGAAGCGTCGGGTGCGGCGGCTGCAAACTTGGAAAGCCGAGGCGCAGTACGTGCACGTTGAGAAGAGCGCGGCCCGATATGGCCGCGAGAATCCAGCAAACGGTGGAGACGAAGGCGCGCCCGCCAAAGAAAGTATGGCGCCCAAAGCAGCAAGCCGATGCACAGGCATCGGCTGATGCCGATGCAGAGACATCGGCTGGCACAAACATGGTGTCCGTGGTCTTGACAAAGTAGCACGTCCAAGACATTGGACATACGTGGCAAGGCCGATCCCGGCGATCGGCCCTCAAAAAATGAAAAGTAGAGGATCTTATCTCCAACATGCCACGTAGCTACAGTGGAAATCCAAGAAGTTGCAAACCATCGTCAAGCATTGCAACAAAGAAAGAGGCCGATTCTGGTAATCGGCCGAAATTATCCTCAACATTCTTTTGTCTGTGTTCAGCATTGATCCAACAGATGCCTGAAGAGCCGATGCCATCAATTACTTGACAGAATCGGCTCGGGGGCACATAGATGGAGGAGATACGAGGATACGGAGCTGGGAACGGATGTCCAATTTCCAGGAGCAGCTCAAAGTATGGGGGCCGATACGTAACCAAATCGGCCGCAAAAATCGAAAATACAGAAATTTTGAGCACAGCCGATGCGCAGGCATCGACTTAAGAGTTCAAAGCCGATGCACGGCCATCGACTCAAGGGATCTAAGCGGGGGCCTGACTCAGCAGGACCTCCTCATTGTTTGCAGCCTTCAAAGGTCAGCTCTTGGCAGGGAAGAACAACAGGAATATGCAGATCAGGGAGATCGGCAGCCAATGAACATTCAAGCATAAATTTGGGCTTCCGAGGTGGCCCAATTCATCAAATAGCCTCACCAGAAGCTACATCAGTCTGCCCAGTTTTGGTGAAGAGCTGGAATGGCTTGGGGGGCAGTTCGTGTCATAGGTTCTCTGCCTTTGGAAGACGACTTGGTTGGACTCGGCTGATGCTGCGCTACGATTGGGAAACTGATGGTGGCCCATTCGGTGGATGTACTTGTATCCTCGCCTTGGCTAAGGCTCGGGGGGCATCTGACCCTGGAGATTTCTTTGCTCTGAAGAGCCGATTGATACTGAAATCGGTTGACTCATCACAGCTTGCTTGAGAGGTGGTGGATTATTGCGGAGGAGGACAGCCGGAGCTGACGAGAGGCATCCGGGGGGCAGTTTTCCCCGAAGAATCCTTTGCTATCGGAAGCCGATTTTTTCGAAATCGGCTAGCTTTGTGTCATAGTTTGTCTGAGGAATGGTGCTGATATCGCCAAAAATATCAGTTTCCACATACAAGTCGATTGAGAAACAAGCCCAGAGCTCTACTGAGGACACCTGCCCAGAACCAGATTACCAGCCCGCACGGTTGACTGGTAAGAGTCATGATCCTGTTTGAAGTGTCTCATGGTGCAAAACCGATGCACAGCCATCGACTCTAGTACAAGTGCCCAAGGTTGCTTCATTGCCAGTTTGGCAGTGCTGTTAGGAGAGAGTTGGCATCCCAAAACAGCCTGTTGTTCATTGAGCTAGGGTGATCGGCTG